>CM067502.1:16260630-16373130 GCA_034509495.1 Acestrorhynchus altus | reverse complement strand
GTGCGGAGGAATATCTTAAGGTGCTTCAAGGAATCTTCAAGAAACATTCAATAAAAGGACAAGCGCTTCTTGAAGGTTCCTCAAAGCACCTTAAGATGTTCTCCCACAGTTACAAACTGAAGAACCTCCATATGTTCCTCAATCATCTTGTACTTTTTACAGTGTAGCTGAAAAATCTGTGATTTTGGGGTATTTTTTCCATTCAGATATTTTTTTGCACATTGATAAAATTCGTAAAATTAAATAATAAATAAATTTGGTGGATGGAAAACCACCTACTGTCTTCTCAAACTACAAGCATATACAAATGTTTGTGGACAACCTTTCTAATGAATGCTTTCAACTACTTTAAGCTGTACCCATTGCTGACACAGATGTGCAAATGCACACACACAGCTTATCTAGGTCATGAGAAGTATTGCTAAATCTATTGGCACCGTGCCTAATGCTGGGCATAAAGCCCCCAAGCATTGAGCTGTGGAGCAGTGGAACAGTGTTCTCTTGAATGACGATGCTCCATCCAATCCTTTTTGGAGGAGCTGGGGAAATGGGGATGTGGTGGGGTGGTAACCATCCAATATCTTGGCCACACTAATCCAAACAGTGTCACTGAATGCATTCAAATCCTCACAGCGCTCCCAGAGAGACAGTTAGTCCAACAAAATACCTTTGATTTTGGCAGAAAAACTGAAAGAGCAGGTGTATCCTTTGGTATATATAGCATATATTGGAGGTGTGGTCATAAATTAACCTGAACCTTCAGGGAGGAAGTCTGCACAGCTCCAAAATCGCATCTTCAGCACATTGTCCTATTAAATCTAAAGTGAAGTGGAAAGTTACCTCTGCCTCACTAGTTCAGTTTCAGGGTTAAAAAGGTAAATCAAAGAAAGTGTCTCTGCCAGAGATATCGACCAAATCTAAGCATCTCTGTTATAAATATAGGTTCTCTATATGTCAAGTCTAACAACTGGCTCTGCTACATATAGCATAGCGAGTTGTTACAAGGAGGATCCCTTATAGTGGCGGAAGCACAAAACTCAAGCTGAGCTGACATCATCACAAAGCAGTGTCCTTCAGATTCCCATTGTTTTCTTGTTATTGCAGCACATGCAGGTAAAAATACTGCCATTATGCAGACACTGCTTATCTGAGTGAGGAGGCCGACCTTAAGCCAAACTAACACTTGATCATTTGAAAGGTAAGTGTAATGAATTACACGTTTCTCCGCAAAATCTCATTGAAAAATAAGTACTGGCTCATCTACTCAATTGTGCCAAAACATTATTACTGATCTAGTAGACATTGTATTGGATATGGGAGAAACGGGCAGGCAGGAACTTCTGAGCACCAAATCGTTATGGTCAGAAGACTAGGTCAGAGCATCTACCAAACACTTGGCTTGTGAGGGGTCGAAAATTTTTCAGTATCTACAATAAATGATTTGAATCAATCATCATAAATAATTCCTTGTTCAGAACATATTATATATACATACATTTTACCGATCTGTGTCTCACCTCCACTGCCGCCTTGGCTCGCACAAACTCCTCCTCCAGAGAGTGCTGCCTGCCTAACAGAGAGCTGCCCAGCCTCAGCCTCGGCCGCTGTGCACACAGATGGTCACAATACCCACACACACACACACACACACACACACACACACACACACACACACACACACACATACAGAAGGTCAGTCAGCAAGTCTCGACCTGTAACACTATCTTTGTCCTCAGATCACTTTTGCTGAATGGGCAGCACTGAAGTTTGCTGAGGAGCAAACTGAGGAGTTTCTAATGCTGAACATTCTTAAAGGAAACAGCTGAGGAGTTCCTCCAATGGCTCCTCAACTCTTTCCTTAAACATGTTCTCCATGACTAATGTGTTTGTATAGAAACCAGTTTTGTGAATCTGGCCCAATGAATCATCAATGAGATGTCAGATTTTATAGTGTTAGGAATTATACATTTAGAAATAATATATTCATGTTACCATGAATAGAACATATTTGAGCTAATCAGACTGGTCATATCTAACTAACTGATTT
Source organism: Acestrorhynchus altus (assembly GCA_034509495.1). Classification (NCBI taxonomy): domain Eukaryota; kingdom Metazoa; phylum Chordata; class Actinopteri; order Characiformes; family Acestrorhynchidae; genus Acestrorhynchus; species Acestrorhynchus altus. Next base: position 16,371,083 of record CM067502.1, on the reverse strand, counting down.
ATAAATATTCACTTATTCATTTATAGATATTCAAAGCACTGAAAAATTCAGAGACCTGAGATGTGGGCCCAGGGTCAGACTCAGTGCTGATGCTCAGCTCCAGGGCATGTTTGTTAGAGATGCTGCTTTTAAAGTCTGCTGACCTGGAAAGAGAGAAAAAAAGACAAAATTAAAGATATATTTGCAATTAAACAATTTAATTATACTATTTTTCCTGCTGTCAAATCAGGAAACCTTGTATCTTGGTGTGAGCTTTTTCACCTTTTGACATAAAAAGTTTTTTAAACTGGAAACTATCAAAAATATGATGAATCATATAAAAATGGTCTAAAATAATTGTATATTACAATATGTTTCCTTGATTTTCATTGATATCTAAGGTGCTTTTTCCTTCTCCTGTAAAATGACCTTTTTGGAGATATAGCCCAGCAGCAGTGATTTGAATATTAATACAGTATGACTATCAGCTCTGATCCTGAAGTTGTTCATTCTGTATGTGGTATTAGTGTTTCACACTCATACTTAAGGTGAACTAACTGCAGATGTAGTCTGGGGGTAAAGGCAGCATAATGTAAATGTGACCTTGTTCAAGACACAAAGTAGTACTGCTCTGGCACTGAACTGTCATTTACACTGAGCAGCCAGATTATTATGCACTATGCATTCTACTTTTTTCCCCCAGCATATATGTGCTCTTTGCATTATTTGCAGCCTCACTTCAAAGCATTCAATACATAAAATACATCATTATTTTAATAGAACCAGTCAACATTTCCAGAGAATAAGTCTTTATGTCAACAGAACCAGTCAATATCACCAGATAATAAGTAATGTCAAGAAAAACATTCCCAGATTGAGTCACCATGTCAATTAGACCAGACATCACCTGAAAATATGTCATTATGTCAGCAAAACCACTCAGAATCACCAGAAAACAAGTTATGTCAACTTCACCAGATTATGTCAATAAAAACCAGGCAACATCACCAGATAATAAGTCATTATGTCAACAAAACCAATCAACACTGGTGGATTTTTCAGATCAGAATTTAATTTCTCAAAACTGTTTGTCCGACGTCCACATCATTAATTTTGTACAAATAGCAAATGTTTTGGCAGAATCATGCATCTGATTTCTCACAATTGAAAGCCCAGTGAGATGGGCTGTCAGTCAATTACAGTAAAAACAGTAAAAGCATGAATGTGAATCCTGAGCAATATCCTGCAGTCAGTCTCCCACAGACAGTAATGTGCAAATGTAATGTTGTAATTGATCAATTCAACAGAAACATTGCAGCCTTTGTCATTTTCATTCACTGTCAGCAGGAGTCACTTCCAGAACAAAAAGGAACACATCCAAAAGAGCAAAATATTGAGCTTCATTCAAGGCCAAAGCAACTAATGAAATGTTCTTTACAACAAATGATTAAACAGATTGATAAAATAACTGTGGGACATTTTCCCAATTTCTAATTTCTTAAAGCCTTGCAGAAAAGCCTTTTACAGAAAGAACAGTCAATATTAAAGCCAGCATGGCAAGCAATCATGTAAAATCAATCGTGTAAAAGCTCCCTTTTCAGTTGTATTGTTTTTACCCCAATTTGGAAGTGCCAATAAGGACTCCCCCATCCCATATGATGCTCCTGACACTAGATACTAAGAGGGTGAAGACAAGCACATGTGAATACACCAGACCTGGGGACACAGCCTTTTCTGCCATTGCATCATTAACTATCCAGCAATGGTGGCATGATGCAATAGTGGAATGCAATGCCAGACGTTCTGACACAACAGCTAACAGACACTTGTGCTGGTCAACACCGTATTGGGTGAGATGTAGGGAGAGACCATCAGACCACTCAGAGAGAGCATGGCCAATTTTGCTCTCTCAGACTTCAGCTGTTGATGGCAAGTGTCACAACCCAGGATTCGAACCTGCAATCCTCAGATCATAGTGCTAGCGAATTAGACCACAGAGTCACTCTGAGCTACAAATTACCTTTCATCCTTCCACCATTAAACAAAAAAATAATAAGGGTTTGCAGATTCAAATTCAATTCCACCTACTGATCCATTTTACTATGACCAATGTGGACATGCTGCCCACACACCATATTTCTAAACACTTTAACACATTTAAAGCATTTAGCTGCCAGAAATGGGCTTTGTGGGACATAAAAGTATACAAAAACATAATTCTATTAAACCCATGCTCATACAGTTATTCATCTTTTCATTTAAATATAAGAGGATCTTATATTCTGTTAAAAGTGAGGGTGACCATGCTCCAGTAGCTTCGGTGCTCAGGCACTGTGTGCATTAGGAGAATAATTTAAGCCCTACCAGAGCAGCTCGCTGGAAGAGTGATGGGAGGTGCACTTCTTCTTCTCATATCTCCATGTCCTCCCTCCATTAAAGGCACGGTCTGGGTGGAGGCTCAAGTCCTCCCATTTCTCCAAAGGCGAGCTGCTCACTGAAAACAGTGGTGTGGTGAGATACGTTAGGATATGGTTAGAAAAATCATAGAATCACAGTGCAACCTATGTCATATCCACCATAGCAGTGCAACATACAGCCTAAGGCCATGCATCTGATAAGGAAATCAGGATGGAGCCGTTGGCTTAAGGCTAGTCGAACAAAAAAACTTCACAATGCGGTATTTAGCCTGAGGCTGTCTAAAGATAAGGACAGAGTGGCTGTTAGCTGAATGCTGAATTCAATAGAAGGGGATGAGAAAGCAAAGCAGAATTTAGTTTAGTGTAGCTTAAGGCCCTTTCCTAAAAATGGGTTTAACAATGCATGTTGCTTAATGCTTTCTGGGGTATTATGATAAACCAATGTGGCATTTTGCTTAGGACTACCCACAGAGCATATACTGAAAATATGCTTAGACCGGAATAAACGCATTAAGATAGACTACTATTTTTTCCCAGTATGTGAAAACTGGAACACCAGTGTACAGTAACATATGCCATGAATTGCTTTCAATGTCTCCATTTCAGTTCTTTTTACAGGACATCAAATTTAATTGAATTACATTTTAAGTAAAGGTCTTCCTTGGTGTGTTTAAATGCACAATTTCTACTGCACTGCAAAAACAACAGACAAGTGAAGGACACAAATCTAATGGATTACAATTATGGATTAAAACCAGCCTCTAATGGACCACTAGAAATGATTTGAGACGAAAAAGCCTTACTAATACAAATCAATTTAGGAAATGGGGCGCTTTATACAGATTAAATGAAACACCTTTACAAATGAAGCCCTTGCAGTATAATCGTAGGTTATTGGATTTTCACTCCTATGGAAGGAACAGTATATCAGTTTTTCCATATGTTTAGACTATAATAGGGACCAGATCATTACAAAATTGTGGATGCCATCAGTCAAATCAGCTTTCAGCAGGTAAAAAATGTAGATTTAGGAGTCTTGCCTGAGGACTCTACACTTGGCATAGTGTGGTGTGCTTGTCTTGCTGTGGAATTGAACTCCAGTCTGCCATGAAGAAAATTACCCCAATGGTATGTCTTTCTGACTCTCAAGTAGTCTATAAAGTTTCAAAAGAATTAACCAGTATGGGGCACTACTCATCTTTCCAGCATTTTATTGAAGTATATTACATATACCATCCACTGGTGGATGTGCTGAAATGTGTGGGATATTTGAGCAATAATTATATTCTCCTGAAGGGGGAGTTATAGCATACAAATTAAGTTAAAATCATAGTTAAACAATTGCCATAATTTTCTGCATGCCAGGGATAAATAGCAGGTGTCAAGATGAACTACTTTTATTATTCCAAGTTACTATATGTCAGAAGTTTATCTGTTCAACAGTTTGACTAAGGATACATTCACACGGCAGGGAAAAGTGTGACGCATGTATTATCTGTGAGCAGCAAAAAACATACTGAATCTGACATTTTCAATTCTGTTTTTATATGTACTACTGAAATTTGATACATATCTGATTCATGGCAATGCAACTAATATCAGGTAGATCAGAATTCAATCATGCAAAATCACTACTCAAAATGGTTCTGAAGGCAGCTCTACCTCTGAGGCAGAACAGACACAACTGGTTCAGAATAACCAGTAAATTAACCAGTAGGCAGAACTTTCGAAATGTGAATCTTCTGCTTTATATAAATGCACTGTGTGCAATTTAGATTCAGATTTTGTTATTTGTTATTAAGAAATTATTTTCATATGGTGTTGCTTTCTCAACTTTCAGTGGTGGGAATTTGAGGTAACAGACCACAAAATATTTGTGGAGATTAGAAAGTACATTCCACAACCTATCAGCCCCTTAAGAAATGTATGATATTAGGCTGCAGTAGGAAAAGGAAAAGTAAAAAGTTTAAAGAAACAAAAAACATAAGAATGCTCAAATGCATTCTCAACGTTAAGCTGTCACTAACACTGGGACTCTAGATATCTAAGAATAAACCTCCAGGAACTTTTGCACATGCACTTCAGTTTACCAGTGAAAACTGTTCACACAAACATAAGATATAGGCCACATTAAACAGACACGTACAGTCTAAAATAAGATCGGATTTGGCAAGAAAATCACATTCGCGTCATTTTACTTGCTTTGCGAAAGCATTCACTTTTTTAAATTGAAATGAAGTGATTATCTATCTATCTATCTATGTATCTATCTATCTATCTATCTATCTATCTATCTATCTATCTATCTATCTATCTATCTATCTATCAATAGTTCAGTAAATACACACCTTTTCTGAAAGGCCCCAGAGGCTGCAACACCATTACGTAAGAGGCACCACTAACCAAACAACACCATTAAGACCAAGGAGCAAACAAATCAGGAGCAAAGATGTTGAGAAGTACAAGTCAGTGTTGGGTTATAAAAAATATCCAAATGGTAAACCCTGGTAAAGATAACCCTGAAGGAGCTGCAGAGTTCCCAGGCCTGTATCTGTCCAACTGTCTTGAGCAACAGCTGTTTTGCTGTGTCAGTGATTTGAGCATGGGACAGAGGTTCATCTTCTAACAGGACAATGACCCAAAGCATACTGCTAAAGCAACACCTCAAGTGGTTTAAGTGTAAATGTGTAAATGTATTGGAATGGCCTAGTCAAAGCCCAGACTTGATCCAATTGTGAATCTGTGGTCAGACCTAAAGATTACTGTTCGCCAGTGGAAACCACCTAAATTGAAGGAGCAGAAGCAGTTTTGCCTTGAGGGATAGGCAAAAATCCCAGTGCCAAGATGTGGCAAGTTCATAGAGACTTGCAGCTGTAATTGCCACAAAAGGGGACTCTACAAAGTACAAATTTTAGGAGGGCAAATAGTTATGTACACTGACATTTTCTGTTATATATAATATAATAAATATATAATAAATAAAAAAATACCACATCATAATATCACAGCTGCAATGCAAGTCATCATCTGTGTATGATTTTATTCCAAAAAAACAAGGAGTAAGTAATTGGTGTGGAAATGATTTGTTTTTTGGAGTACAGTCATGTACAAGTTATGCTGCAGAAACATCAAAATTAAAGGAGTAACATGACAAGTTTATCATATCAAACAATGCAATCCCTTGTTGAGACAGTGAAACACTACCTTTAGTGCAACTGTAATGTCTACTGAGATGCAGTTTGATATTTGTTACTTAAATATACAGCATGTTGTGTTTGTTACAGATAAATACTGAATACTGAATACTTATCATTATACATTATTAGTATATTTCCAATTCTCTTATTGATAATTGAGTTTTTTTAGTCATATCGCCCAGCCCTATCAGGAATGCAGGACCCCTGTACTATGATCTAGGTGCTACATTGACATTTACCATTATTGACATTATTGACAATTAAAAGTTGGCAAATGTTTTGTGAGCAAATACAACAATTCATTGAGGGATGTTTGTTAAAATCAATAATGGTTTAAGGAAATTCCTTACATTACAATATTTCTTCCCAATAACCTTGCATGATGTAGCGTCTCAGGAGGTGTGTACCTGAATCTAGGGAAGCTCTCTCAGCGTTGAAAGAGCCAGTGGAGAATTCATCAGTGTCCACTTGGATTAGCTCGGTCTCCTCTGTTTTCTTCCTACAGAAGCTGGCCTTGGCGGAGCCAGCTCTGCGGGGTCCGCGGGGACTTCTCTTGTCCCAGCTCCACCTTCGCTCAGTGGGCTCACTCAGGTCCACCAGGTCCAGAGCTGTCGATATGACTGGAAGTTGGAATAAATGTTAGCCAGAATTGGATGCCCACTAAACTTTTAGGAATAGTTCAACTCAACATAGTAACATGGCTAATAACTAATGAAAACTGAAACCTGTATCTTCCAATTAGCATGACAATATTTGCATAATGCCTAAAGATGGCTACTTCATTCACTATTAGATTTTTGGACTGAACTAATCTTTAAATTCTAAAGGTCTATTTGAGGATTGGTCCACACTTCATTTCTTTGCTTTCAAAACTACAGAATCCATAGATTAGTTTAATAATAATAGTCCTTAATATTAAGGAGTGATTAGTAGGCCTGCAGATTAAAAGGGTAAAGGGGCATTATGTGCTACAACTGAGCTTTTCAAGGTTCACTGAAAAGCTTAGAACTTAGGACTTAGTAAAGAAGCTTTTATAGCTTAAGAAAGGAAACACTAGCTTTAAGATAGTGAGGGGAAAAGGTCAGGTAAGACTTTCCAAAGTTACCCTTTTTCACAGATCGAAAGTGCATACATGACAAGAAAAGAACAGGGATGATGAATGTACCCTCTTGTGAGGCTCTGAGGGAGCAGCTGCTTCTTTTTTCACTGACATTCAATGGAGTAAGTTCCTTCAAAATGCCTTAACACAGTTTTAAACTTGAACTGACTGTTTTGCAATGTCCAACATTTTCCCAATGGCTTATGAGCCAAAACATTCTTACCACCTGTCTATTGTGTTGTTCATTCTCCACAGGCCACCAAAACAGCTCTAACCTGATCTGGACTCTACAAGACCTCTGAAGGTGGTATTTGTGGTGTCTGGCACCAAGACATTACTTCAGATCCTGTGAGTCCTACTCAAGGGGGAGATTCAGTTCTTGTTCGAGCAGATCCCACAGATGCTGGAAGCCACAGCAACACCTTGAACTCAGCATGTGTGTCAAACCATTCCTGAGAAATGTGGTTGTGTGGCTGAAACACTGTCCATCTTTAAAAGATCACTTCAGTTAAGAAATAATACCACCATGAAGGGTGTAGCTGGCACCATGAACATGTGTCAAATTAACTCCATGAATACCTAGACACAGTTTTCTAGAACATCATCAGAGCACTACATTCCCTCCCCACGCTTGTATTCTTTCCACAGTAAATCCAAGCCTTGCTGTTCTGGACATCCACCAACTCAGTTGTCTGGTCAGAAGGATTTGACCCTGATCCTTCTTCACACTTGGCCATTTATTCACATCTGATAAATATCAATAAAACAAAATAAAAGCCACACCTTAGCTTCCTCACCATCAGGAGGTAATCTGTATGTTTGAGTGTTTGTAATGTTTTGGCTCTATTTGTGCATTAATTCTTTTCCCAATAAGTCCAATATTACATAGGTAGCACAACCCATCCCAGTGAGTCCAACCTAAAGATCAATACTATGCACATGAGTAGACAGGTAAACTGGAACTATGTCAAGCAAACTGGATCGGTCAAGATGCTCCCAGCCCACAGTAATAAACTGTGATTTATGAAAGGGCTCATTTGCATACTATAGCCTACCGCCATATCAGTACTGCAAAAGGCCAAAGACGTGATAAGATTTAACTCTCAGAGGTCACATTTACCATTGGTGATAAAAATTAATTTTACATTCTGTGGCTTATGAACCTTCAAACAATATTTGTGTAGAGGTCATTTTATCATTGCTCATTTCCATTTGCTACCTGGGTAATGGGGGAAAAGGAGAATGAGAGAATGCATATAGATAATGCTCTCTGCCACGGATGGCTGTGGCATCATGGGGAAATAAACACATTATATGCCAATACTTAGACAGTGTTGTCACTTGAAAGCCTTCTTTTGTCATTTCTGTCATCCAAGCAAACAGAAAAATGAGATTTAAACTGCCAAGACATGATATATAAATTGAATGTAAATTAAATTTAAAGGTAACCAGCCTTGTAAATGGAAGGTTGCCAGTTCAATTCTCTGAACTGGAAGGACATGACTGAAGGGCTCTTGAGCAAGGCAATTAACTTCCCCGCTGCTTCAAGGTACTGTGGATAGGGCTGCCCTCTCCAGGTATGTATGCTCACTTACCCCTAGTGTGTTAAATCACTGGTGTGTATGTGTATGCTACATTGCATGGATGGGTTAAAAGCATAGTACAAATTCCCTGACCACAGTACCTTAATGCTGATTGATATCAAAAAGTGATCCAATCCGTTGTTAAAGTGTTTGTATAAATATTGCAGCCCCACAAGGTAAGATGTGCTGTTAATTAACAGTGACGTAAAATCACTTTTATAGTGAATGGTTTTGGACATTTTGGACACTTGTTTAATTTTGTAGCAAGTTTTTAAAATGACCATTTTATACTTTATACAGTTGTGAGAAAATGTTAGGACACCCCATAAACACCTCTAACTGTTTTTTTAACCTTAACATATGGACAGCTTAATTTTGACAGTATTGAGTGATGGATGTGATATAAAACAATTATTTGAAATGCAATTATTACTATTACTATTTAAAATAGTATCACCGCATCAAAATGCAGGCTAATCTGGTTTATTTGCAAAAAATAAATAAATAAATAAATACAAAGTAAATGAAACATGAACTAAAACAAGAAAAGCAAACAGATTAAGAAACTCAAAACTAAACAAACCAAAGCACATGTGACAGGAGAAAACACATTCAACCACTGACACTGAAACAAAGGCTATACACAGACACAGACTAGACACATTTGGAGAAGAGGCACAGGTGGGGACACTGATGACAGGGTAGAGCTAGGGTGGAGACAAGACTATAAACACAACAGAGCCATGTTCTGAAAAGTACATTGCATAACAAAACAAGACAGAACAGAGGCAGGCCAGGAAAGACAGGGAACTAGATAGAAGCATGACAAGTGATTAGACTGGCCTTAGAGAGGACTCTGGAGAGGTTCTTTATTTAAACCTCAGACGTTAGGATGTAGATGCATATGGGTCTGGAAGGAATTTAAAAGTATCTCAAAACAATGAAAAAATCAGCCATTTCAGTCCCTGGAATATAATTGACAGGAGGAGAACAAACTTGGCCAGGTCAGGTAAACTCAACAGCAGACCACAAGATATGTAAAGATGTTTCCACCAATCTTAAAATGTCATCCCTGAACCTACAGACAGAGAACACAGACAGGGAACACAGAGGAGTATTGAAAAGCCAACTATGCTCTCCGTAAGACCTAAAGTGTAAGAGACATAGTGGAAGCACAGTTAAATACAACCAGTGTCAGAAACGTGGGAGAATTTAAACACAATCACAAACTTTAAGGGGAACTCTCACTCCCTGAGCATCACCAGTGCAGCGCTTCCAGATGAGCTAAACTTCCAGAGAATGCTGTTCATGTACTACAGTTCAGCATTCAACACCATCCTTCACCCCTGAGGCTTGACATGAAGTCCAGAATCTGGGACTGAACAGCTCTCTGTGCAGCTGCATCCTAAACTTCCTAAGGGGAAGTCAACAGGTGGTGAGGATGAGCAGAAACACATCCTCCTCACTGACCCTCAACACTCGTCTCACCTGCCTTGTCACAGTCACATCTTCACACCACATAATCTCTTTCTGCACCTGCTGCACTTTACTCACTACTAGAGTAGTTCCAGCTCAGTTACACTACACCCACCAAAGACTATACCCTACTGCACCCACTAAAGACGGTCTCCCACTGCACCCACCAAGACCTTCTCCCACTTACCTTTTTACACTATAGCCACATAAATATATACTCAGTGCACACGTAAAGCACATGGGTTGTGTTTGTTTTGGTTTTTGATGGGCAAATCACTTTAATGGGTATCATTCCCAGCCACCAAGACTGCTCCTGGACAGCACCCAATATCAGCTGTTCCAAATATCAGCCACTCTGGGGTCTTGCTTAATTTGGGTAATAGGCACTTCCAAATTGAGAAATGAATATAGAAATCAATTGTGTTCAAGTATAAGTAAACATTATAAGTATTAATAGAAATCTACACATAATAATAGAATTTAAATGAAATGTTAGCAGTTTGAGACAGCACAGCCAGCACTGCCTGATTAAGATTAAACAGAGATGTAAAATGTTCTTAAATAAAGAAAGTCAACTATGATGTGGTAGTACAAGCACATCAATTATCAACATGGGAACTGACATACAGAGACAGTAAAGTGGAAAAAGTTGAGGACCTCTGCTAAACATAGCATATTTACTACACTAAAATTCATAATTTCACATCAGTAAGAATAATGGGGGATTTATAACAATATTTTGAGATATAAATATATAAATATAAATATAAAATCTTTGAATTTCTCGCTTCTAAATAAATATTCAATAAATCAGAATATTATATAAACTTGTAACCAAAACAAAGTGTTATATGGGATCCTTATATAGGACTGAATCAGTATCAAATGATTTTCAGCATAGTAGTCAGATTGGATCATGGACTTTCCTAGTTCTGATGGTTAACCCACAATACATAGTGGAGCACTAACAAGCAGGGAAAAATGACCAAAATGAAAAACAGATGATGAAGGACAGAGTAAATAGATGAGAGCGGAGAAACCTGCTGTGTTGGAGGTGACCGGTCGCGTGGCTCCATCATTCTTGCTCTCGCACTGGAAGTCATCAATGGACGGGCTCAGTAAAGGACGGCTCTCTTGGTGCTCGCTACCCAGCTGTAACACACAAGTCAACAACACAGTGCTGTTATACTGCCTTGCACACTTCAACATATTTAAACTCATATTGAACCAAATGGTCTTATTTTAGGTTATGGTAAATAAGCCATGGCGATACTCTTCAAATGCAGACCTACATTTAGCTGATGTGTAGTTGTAGAATAGCTATTTGCTTGTACTATTGACTTTGAAAAACAGCACTTGCAGCAAAATCTATGCAACATGAGTTGGTAATATGCTGTTATTTTTAGATATTGATCAAAGATCAGCTTTCGCACATGGCTATCTCAGTCAAAGTTGTTGTTATTGACAAATCTGTATCTAATCATATGATAATGTATATAATCCACTTACACTCTAAGTATCATTCTTTGGGTTAATGCACTTACAGGTACCTACAGTAAAGCTACATGCCTTCACACATGGTTAATATGGCACCTAAGGTTTGGCTGGTTTTGTGCATATATTAAAAAACAGGACACTATTTTGACTCAAATGTGCTGTACTGTATATTTTACTCTAACTGTAACACATTAGCTGGTCTATATCTACACCATGTACATCCATACCATCCATCCATCACCTTTAGATACCTGTCTGGAAAATTTATGTTGATCATACAGAAGCACAAGACAGCAGGACAAAGATGTCCTTCACACTGCTGACACTGACCCTTGATATAATTCAACATATAAATCCTTAATTAGAAATCCTTAACACACTGACACGTATGTCATTTTTACAGTTTTAGCACGGTTTTCATAACAGATACGTGTTCAGAAAGTTATGATTGCCAAACGCTGCTTCATGGCCTCTCTCTTCTGCCTAGAAGTCACCTTCTCAGGCTTTGTGTTGCAAAAGGGCAGCCTCAAACTTTCCCAGTTTCCTTTCCAATTCATGGCATACAAAGAGCGCAGAAATTCTTCACTGTAACGCTCATCATTATGTATTGAGAAAACCGTGGACTTCTGGCATGTCCCAAATGGAGTAAAAACCAAGACGGACAAATCTCCAAGCCCTTTCTGTGTCTGGGTTACCACTAAGAATAGTCTGCTAATGCCTTTCTACTCAGTCAAGGATGATTTTCACACTTTCCACACCACAAAATAATCTCCTTTGAGATTATTTAGAAGAAAGGCTTGATCAAAATTGAATTTATTTAAATACTAGTGCATCTCCAAAAATCAGAATTTGTCTTCATTGTTTAATTAAAATAGGTAAACTGGCATATGTTTTATATTGGCATATTCAGTCCTTTTTTTATGTTTGATTAATAATATGATTAATGTGTGATTAGTAATTTATACAAACAATATTTTTAATAATTAAATGGTTAAATAATACAAGATTAGGAATTTCTGTTTTTTTATATTTCACTGAACACAAAATATGACAGTTTACCTTACGTTTATAAATGAAAATATATTATATTTCAGAAATGCACTAGTATACAATAAAAGGGGTAAATAAGAATGAAGAATTTTATATTAATGAATGCTGTTATTATTATTGTATTTAAATTACAAAATAAACTCAATTCAGTCAACTAAAAAAGTTTACTTTGTAATAAATGCTTAATAATAAAGATAGAAAAAAAATCATTTTCTGCATGTTTAGCTTCACAATCAGAAAAGAACTGATAAGAAAAAATACATAATCTTTATATTTAACAGGACAAGTATAAAATAGTTTATACAAGTACATGACATAATTCATGAAGTTTAACATTTTAAAAAAGCTTTATCAATTCATACACACACACACACATACACACACACACACACACACACACACACACATATATATATATATATATATATATATATATGCTTCATGTCTGAAAAATTACTTTTTGTAAATGCAATAACAGATCAAATATATCAAACAACAACAAAAAAAATCAGCTTCTTAAGCATAATTTCATCCAAATATAGGTAGTAAATTCAAACAGAAATTGAAAGTGTAAATAAGAGGTCATGTTCACTCCATGTTCACTTCTAATAATTATCTACATGTAAAGGTGCACCGTAATAAATGCTCTGTACAGTTTTAGTTCTTGGAACATTGCAGGAAACCTCGGAAGTGAATCAAAGTACCTATACAACCACATGCAAGAAAGCATACAGAAATCACTGGCATGCAAACAAGAAACAGAAATGTAGCTTACAAACAACATCGAACAGCTGCTTATGGGGAGGAACATTAATATTAAAATATTCATTCAAAATGAAATATGTTAAGTAGATAATGACGTGCCAATTTTCCTGAACCCCATATAGCAGCTCATTTTAGCCAATAAAAACAGCCAATGATGATGTTGGTGTATCTCTCACACATGTCATGTGTGAAGGGAAACACTATTCCATATTCAAAACAGGTAGCACCTAACCCTTTTGAAAAAGGGCTAGGTGCTTCCTGTTGGTGGGTGTATGTGTTCAGCCCACCTTGGTTGTAACGCTGCGGAGGGGGTTTCCATCTGAGGATGCTTTACTTGGTAGCTCCTTCAGCACCATGGCAACCACCCTCGAGTCTTTCCCCTACAACAACGAAATCAATAGTGAATTGTGTCAGTTTGTGGCAACCTTTCTCTGACGGCGTTCTAATCATGGGGACTTTTGTATTCATGCCCAAATTGAACCAGGTTGTCAAGAATTTATGACCTAATCAATAGCTGTCCTCCCATGGCTGTATTTAGTGTGTGCTGGCAAGATGTGTGAGAAGAAGGCTAATAAGAAAACTGACACAATACAGAGTTTGAACAATCAGCATGCAATTCAAAGCAATTAATTTCAGGTCAACTCAATTCAGTCCCATTCAATTCAACCGCATTTGTTCAGTGCTTTTTCAAACATTGTCCCAAGTAGTTACATTGTCCCAAAAGCTACAACTGGAAGATTAGAAGTATAGTGCATCATCTGTGAAACATGATGGAGGCTCTGTTATGGCATGGGCATATATGGCTGCCAAAGAAATGAATTACTGGAGTTCAATTCATTTGGGTTCAGTTGATGTCAACTCAATTCAGTCTCATTCAATTCCATTGCATTTGTACAGTGCCTTTTAAAGGTCATTGTCCCAAAGCAGTTTTCCACTAACACAGGTCCAGCCTACTAATGGTTGTCAGCATGGGAAACACTGTCAGGAAAAACTCCATAATGGCTCTGCTTGATCACTATGGATACCATAAATCCTTACAGAACGATGTGGGGAGTCTTGCACTCAGGCTGCCGATGGCAAGCAGCATGACCTGCGATCCATGGATCATAGTGCTAGAGCATTAGACTGCTAACCCACTCAGAGTCCCGCATGACAGTACTATTAACCTGAGCAAACAGGTACACAAACATATATCTAAAAGCTGGAAGGTGTACTGTATTTGATTGTAAGCCATGTTCCCTGCAACAGCTGCCACTAACATAAGCAACATGCCTGAAGCATGCAAGTGAACCAGGGATTAACTAATAGTGGATAAAAATAATAGTGTGGAATTTAGTTTTACTGATCCTGTAGCCTTTTTCACAATTTATTCAAACAACAGAAAGAAATTTGGAGCTTGTGTTCCAACGGTATGTAGTGAGTCAATTTTAAAACAAGTGTTCAGCATATCTGACTCAAACTCAGCTTATGTAAAATGTGGGGAAGCTTGGGTCAAGACTTTCAGAGCAGTGACTATCAGAGCACAACAACACTAAGAAGCACTACTAAAAGCACATCTTATATATGACTGTGGTAATACATCAAGCCAGACATATGTAACAAAATGTTGAAATTGAAAAGTCTGGACTTCAACAAGTAAAACTGCATGTTTGTTTTTACAGTTTCAGAGTAAACTATTGAAATCAATACCAGTATCAGTTTAAATGAGAACAGTACCCAACCCCTAATTTACACAGGGAACGTCCCACAAGACCTGCCAATCTTTGGAAGATGCTTTAACCCTCTGTCTATTCATAAATGCTTTTCATCTGGCTTTTGTGAAATTGGCCAAGATCCTTAAATTTTCCTTTTCAAAACTTTCAAAAATTGTTCTGTTCATTTGCTGCCTGATATATCCCACCAGGTCTGGAATGGCAACTTAATTCAGCCCTGGATTTTTTTTGTGCAAACTGACCCCTTTTGACCGGTTTCATTTTGTCAAACGGAGGGGGGGGGTTGGGCCTTTTGATCAATTTCATCCTCTCAGTAACCCACATCCATAGCAGCCCACTGGGATTTTTCCCAGTTCTCCTGATAGCTGTATCCCACCCCTTGACCAGTGCCACTGTAAGCAGAAAATCAATTATTCCCTTTACCTAGCAGTGGTTTTAATATTATGGCCAATCAGTATATAGTCCCATATTTCAGATGTTTCTAGATGAACAAAATTCACAAACCACTGCTTGTTTCTGTTGTATCTCAGCAAACCACATGCAGCACTTTCTACTCAGCACCAGAGCACTAAAATCACTAGCATATCATGGCTCACCGAAGGATGTAGAAACACCAGTTCGAGCATTAAATGATTTCCACCTGGCTCTGCGCCATTCACTGTCACACCAACTGGACGTTGTCCTTCACTGCAGCCCTGTTCAAACAGTATAGCTTTTAACAGCCCAGGTCTCTCTCAGACAGAGCTAAGCACTTAAGGCAGACCACTGGGACACTGAGAGTAGGCAGAGAAACAATTCTGCAGCCATGTTTGACACTGCTGAGTACAATTTAAGCTCCACTGTATCAGCTAGCCACAGTATAGAGAAGTGACCTCACAGCTGCTGTCCAACTCGATGCAAAATAAGCTCCTCTGGTTTGGTGCACAAGCCTGATCTAATGGTGCAGCTTCTATGAAAGATGCAGAAAAATTAGGTGATCACAAGACTTGTCTGAATTATGGAATACCCTACTTACAATATTAATGATTATTTAATTATTAAAATTATAAGCCAACACTGGCTCTGCAAAATGCTTTCTTCTCAATCAGTCCTGTTCCTGGAGTTCCACTTTTATTATTCCAATGCAATACAAACATAAATATGGCGATCCGTGTGTGTTGTGTCCATTGTAAAACAAGCATTACGGAAAGGTTCTGGGCCATCATGCGCATGCCTCTTACCACGTGCTTGACTGAAAAAAATTCTGTGTTGGTTTTCCTTGCATGTTACAAAAATATGGTGCCAGTCTGTCACTGTTTCAGCATATCTCAAACTCAAACGCAGCTACTGTAAAATGTGTAAAATTAATGAGCCTCTTGGGGAAGAAGATTAAAGACTTTAAACAACACTAACCTGACACACACTGAGAAGTCAAGTGTGACACATCACTCAGTCCAGTACAGTGAGTATCAGAACACAGTACAACTAACAAGCCCCATTAATAGATCAGAGGTTGAATGGTTTATCTTATTATGACTATGGTAATACATCAAAAGCATCACACACCTAATGTGTGTCCTACTCAATTCATTCTCTTGCAGTAAGACAAAATAAACTTCTCATGGTGTCCTTTTTTATCTGACCACAAACCAATTCAATGCATTTTATCATAATGACCTCTGCCCTAGTAAGTAGGAATTTCCAAGGAGGACTTGAAGCCAGCAGAACTACCACTGGAAAATATCTTACTGGTTTGTCGTACACAAGAGGGCGCTCCTGAAAGAATCCAAAATAAATAGGTTAATATGGAGCATTTGAGCAAAATCAAAGTTTATAATGATTGATAATATTAATACAAAAAAATGTAATTGTCAACACATCATCTCATCAAGGGAGACTGAAAACGGGAAACACGGTCTAAGAGATTAGACAAGGGGAACAAGAGACACAACAGAAGACTGGACTAGGGGAGCACAAGACAGCAGTACTGGGCATGGGATCTAGCATGAAAACACTGACAGGGACAGATACATAAACAGTGACAAGGCCAGGAACAACAATCCAGAAATGAAAACGTGGACTGGAACAGACACAGGTACCAAAACAGGAACAGACAATGGAATGAAAACATAAGCAGGACACTGAAGAAGATGCGATGGGAGCCACAGACACTGGGGTACAGGTGTGAGGAGCCACAGTAGACACCACAGGCAGTGGGAGCTGCCATATACACCAGAGCAAGAGCGGCAGGGACCACCGTAGACACTGGAGCATGATGGTGGGCTTGATGGATGTGTGTATAAAGTCCATATGGTCTCACAAACCAGAACCCTCAAACACCACATCCGTGTTAGCCTCACCTCTCCTGCTCTGAGGCTGTAGCCAACAGCACCCCTTCAAAATGTTCACCAGAGTCTTTGGGAGAACCGTGAGAATCAGTGAGGGGGTGACCTGAATGTGACACCTCCGCCAATTCCACTGGCCACAGGTATCTGAGGCATCCTTGGTCCTGGTTGGTGAGTACTCTTGAAGAGAACCTCCCCCACAAGGTTCTCTTCAGATGGGGAAATGTGGTTCCTGGCAGATGGCATGGTGTGCTAATCTATTACCTGCTACATCCACAAGGTACAGGTGTTAGGTAAAGTGGGCAAAGAGGTGGATGTGAAAAGAAACTACAAGAATCTAAAACAAGAATTTAAACAATGAACAATGAAATGCAAACTAAGGATAAGAAACTAACTAACTCACTTGGATATTAAACAAGAAAACTAGGACAAGACTCACTGACAATACACACAAAAACTGACAAAGAGAAACTGAAACAGAGAACCATTTTTACATTCAAAGATTGGAAACACCTGGGTATGATTACACATGGGCAGGGCTACAAACCAGACACAAGACAGGGCAGAGCTAGGACAGAGTCATGTGCTAAAAAGCATGTGGCAAACCAATCCAAAACAGAAGGAAGACAGGGAAGGACCAACAGGGAAGCATGACAGTAAAATTAATAATTAAATTAAAGTTTGAAATAATTATTCATGGCAATTCTTTAAGCTAATTTCCCAAATATGATCTCCAGACTAGCTCACAAGGTCTCAGCTACGTTCTTCAGAATGAGAAATTGTTGTTACTTTTTACTGTATTTTGTGGGACTACATCTGTTCTAATGTGATGTGCAGTTTTTACAGGTCAGAATTCTTAGTGCTGAAAGAATTTGCTGAAAGAGATGTTTTTAAATTATCTTCTTATGTGCCTAAAACATCTTAAATAAAAGCAAAATCATAAATGTGAAGTCAGATTAATATTAATCTATAATAAATAGATTTTTTGAATGAATCAATATTGAAATTATATTGTAGATTACCTGAAATAATTAAGATAAAGTTTGGGATCATTCATAAAACACTACAAATATATATTTAATCAGGTTCTAAAGAAAGTGCCGCTTCTGAGAAAATGCATGTATGTCCTCAGTCAACTCCTGAATGTATTACTCTTATTTTCCATGATGTTTGATATAAAAACAGCAAGCATCTCAAGAAGCACAGCTGCACTTTGTGTGCTAAGAGATATTTTGAAGGTTATGTAACAACATTGGGGAAGTGTTGAGTCAGTAACAGGACTTTTCAGCAGTGGTGTTTTGCTTGAAGGCCCCATTTTTAGCACCGACCCATCCATATTTAACGAAGTCCTTCAGCAGCTGTTTTCCCGCAACACACTGCACTTTATGATCCTAATATCTGTTCCATCACCATCAGGTTCACATGTGTTACGTAAGCGGTTCAGTCTGAGGCATGACCCCAAATGTCAGAGAGTTTTACAGCAAATTCTGAAGCTACACCGTCCTTGACTTAAATCATTAATTTTCAGCAAGAGCAGGACACCAGCAAGACACCAGGTCAGATGTCCCACCATCTGAGAGTTGCGTAGCTGAGATGTAGCTTTAGTTTAAAAGTGAACCGGGCTTGGAAAGACAAGCAAGAAGACAGAGTATAAACATCTCAAACTTTAAATAAAAGAGAGAAAATGAAGCGTTTTCATGTTCCGCACTGTTTGTTTTGACTCACGTCCTGTCTTCCCTCATCTATTTCACCAATTCATCCGTGTAATTGGGAGCGTTCCACACAACGATGGCCAGGAGGGACTATATCCATTCTCAAGGCTCTGACAAGAGCACAGTACCAGTTCATGTTTGACCTTTCATGTACTCGCTGAAAGCCTTGCTCTGCAGTGTCTCTGAATCTTAGCGGTCAGGGAGGTGCCATTGCATTGCATCGGACACTAAAAATAAAGCAACGGATGCAGAGAAGACAATGAATGCTTCACAGTACAAGCATCTAACATTTCTCCATTTTTCTTAAATGAGACACTGCCTGTTTTGGATCAAATCAATCCAGCCTAAACTTACAGACCTATAATTACAGCAGTGACGTAAGTGAGCAGACAGTGATCTGTTTAAAGACAGAAAAAGGCCATATTCGTATAGAAAGTTTGAAGAAAAATGGGAGAAAACCTCTCAACAACTTGGAGTTGTTAAATTAGATTGTTTGATCACGTTTGAGATGGTGAGGGATATCAGTTACTCGCAATTAAGTTTAGCAGTCAAATTTAGTGAGCTGGCACCATCTGATATCACTTATCTAAGCTTGAAGGATAATTCACATAAACAAAGTCATTTAGAGTGTAGTCTGGTGTTAAATAGTTCATCACAGGAAAAGTACAAGATCCATGATGAACTTTTGAAGGTTCTTCAATTTGAAACCGTGGAGGAACCTTCGTCCTGCTTCAATAAAAGGAGGAAGGTTCTTGAGGGTTCCTTCTAGCACTGTTCCTCAATGATCTTGTCATTTTTGCAATGTAGGTGAAAAGTTCCTTCTGGGTTTTATATGGAATGTTGGTGAATAATTCTTTGTGGGATGGCACCAACTGATAGCACTTATCTAATGAATTCCATGTAACCTCCTTTTTATTACAGGATCCTTGAGGAACTTTTGTTTGGCGCAACCATAAAAACAAATAATCAGGGCCCAAGCACATATTACCCAAAGAAGGCCCATTTCTGGAACAGAAGCCACATTATGTGTTCAAATAGATACTGGTCCAGGACAATGCCAATCTCCAGATGGAGACTATTTACCTGTTCACCAAGTTTAATCTCCATACAACATGGTTTGGTCTGTGCACTCAGTTCCACTTATGTATCTATTCATACTGTAGCGCCCCCACTGGTGTAATTACATAAAATCTGGCGTGTTATTTCAGAGTCATGTGTGGTTTAGAAGTCTCAAATTTGGTCCCTGAGTTATTAGCAACAAATATTTGATGTTTTGCACAGATGGATTGATTGACATTTTGTAGATCAAATTGGTAAAAATGTAACATTTTCAGATAGTTATTTACTTACATATTTCAAATGTTGTTTTAACATCAGATTTGAGAAGTTTGGATGTAAATTATAGGACTAGTACAAAATGTGTCATTTCCAATCAATGAAAAATGGTGTCAACTGCATGTGTATCACCCATTTTAGAGTTTTAAAATGTAAGCAGAACCCCCACAGTGGCCAATGCCTGTCATGCTTCAATTGGTACTAGAAAGTCCATTCCTGGAGATACGTATTAAGCTTCATGGTGATTGATGATCACCGGCAACTGGTGCACGTGTCTTGTGACATCATACTCTTGGCAAAAGAGTCAGACCATTTCAGGTGATTTTAACCACATTTCACTCTCCTCCACACAACCAAAGTCCAACCAGTATATCAACCGTGCAACCACAGAAAACAAAGTACTTGACCATCTGTATGCAAACATGAGGTATGCATACAGTTAATCTGTGCTTCCACCACTGGGAAG
This sequence comes from Acestrorhynchus altus, assembly GCA_034509495.1. Taxonomy (NCBI): domain Eukaryota; kingdom Metazoa; phylum Chordata; class Actinopteri; order Characiformes; family Acestrorhynchidae; genus Acestrorhynchus; species Acestrorhynchus altus. The sequence continues at coordinate 16,350,471 of CM067502.1, read as the reverse complement.
ATCAGATCATAATCTGGTCCCACTTACTCCCACATACCGACCAGTGGTCTGAAGGCAACCGGTGACAAAGAAAACTATTAGGAGAAAAGGAAGGAAAGCTTGTTCATCTCAGACCTCAGGTCAGCCCTTTCCTGGACCCTCTGCAGTTTGCTTATCAAGGTTGGTGTGGATGATGCAGTAATCTGCCTAGAGCAGGACACACACTTCCATCCAGACCAGAACAACACCACAGTGAGAATTACTTTCATTGAATCCTCAAGTGCATTTAATGCCACCCAACCTCTAATGCTTGGGGAGAAGAAGGATAAAATACACGTGGATGTCCATGCCGGGGCCCTGGACTACTTATCTCATAGGCCCCAGTTTGTGCAGATGGGAACCAGCCAGTCTGACCTTCTGGTCTGCAGCACTGGAGCACTTCAGGGAACTGTACTATCCTGCCTGACAGCAAGAAAGGGATGAGCAGACTCTAATTTCTGAGGAAGGTCCTTCAATGGGTGCAGCATAATGTTGGCCATCTTCTACCAGTCTCTTGTTGTGGGTGCTGTCTTCTTTGCAACAGTCTGCTGGAGAGGCTGCTTCAAGGCTGCATCAATAAAATCAACAAATTGATCAAGAAGGCTGGCTCTGTTCTTGGATGCTCACTGGAGAGTTTTGAGGTGGTCGTGGAAAAGAGATCTCTCAACAAACTGACCACTATCCTGGACAACACATCTCACCCTGTCCATGACCTACTGGTCAGACAGTGGAGCTCCACTGAAGCAAGGAATGGTACAGGAAGATGTTTGCACCAACAGCAATCACACTGTACAACTGTTCTTCATTGTGTCAGGACATTATCACACACTGAGCCACTAATTGAACATGCTCACTCAGTATGGCTGAACATTATTACTCCTTCTATCCTTTGCACTGACACTTGATGTACACATGTACATAACAGACAATTTCACTGAATGGAGGGTCCCTTCTCTTTGCACAGACAATAATCAGATCCACTATTCATATCTTTTGCACAGACACGTTACTTATATATGTACACAACAGACTTACTGAGCCTTCATTAGTACTGTACTGTTACGATTGTTACCGGCATAAAGGTTATGCAATTAGATTTTACATAAACCATACATAAAGCACATCATTTGTTCTGTACTGTACTCTTTCTTGCTCTTCTTTCTTGTTTATTGCTGCTGTCATATGTGTAATATTAAGTTATTTATCTATCTATTAAAAAATAGTGGAACAAAAACAAAAACCCCTAATTATAATTTTTTTATACCACAGTTTTTGAAATACATCAACTGCCTCTATGATTTTTCAATCAGCCTCTGCTGATTAGTAGAGATGGTTGAGTTAACTTTAACGCCTTATTTAATAATATCTTTGAGTGTGACACTCACGCTGAAAAAATGTTCTATTAAATGGTTAAGGTGCTTCAAGAAACCTTCAACAGAAAGATAAGGGTTTCTTGAAGGTTGATTGAAGCACCCTAATAAGCCTTTTCCACCAATCTGGAATGGGTTCCCTTCTGGTTTGCGATCCTAATATTGATGCTATAAGCTTAGCACACTTGTGTTCTTTACAGAACCTCTCGAGCTCCATCAACTGTATAAACAGGTGTGTGCCTTCAATCAATCAACTAAACTTACCACAGGTGTCCAATCAAAATATGGAAATCTGAATGATGATCAGTGGAAACAGTATGTGCCTGAGCTCAATTTTCAGTGTCATGGCAATGGTTGTGAATACCTACGTACATTATATATGTTTTCATTTTATTTTTAATAAAGATTTCAAGATTTGAAAGAAACTTATCTTACTTACTTCTTACTTATTGTGGGGTATTGTGTGTGAAATTTTGACAAAACAAATGCTTTTGGAATTTTGGAATAAGGCCATAACATAACAAAATGTGCAAAAAGTGAAGTGCTGTGAATACTTTCTGGATGCACTGTTGGACTTTGGAGCCCTGAGCAACAGTCCAGTTCTTTTTTTGTTAGCGTAGTTAAATCACTTCTGATTTTAACTCTGGTCCAGGAGTGGCTTGATATTGGAAATGCTGCAGTTGAAGCCACTTTCCTTGAGGTGTTTGAGCTTTATGTGAATTCTGACACTGGGTGAGGGGGGAGGTAGGCCAAACATCTTTGCAGGCCACACTTCAGCCCTGTTTGTGAGTAAAAAACCTGTTGAATTTGAGCAGGAGCTTCACCACTGCTGCATTACATTCAGGAGTTCTGTGATGGGATGTGCTTGGTCTATTTTGGGATGCTCTTTCCAGGTCAGATTTTGAATTAAATCCACTGATCCACAGGTGAACGGCTCATTTAATCCACACAGTGAGCACTCTGTTTAATTAATGTGAACAGAGTATCACATGCTTAATTTTTGCCTCCTGACAGGTCTTAGTTCCCTGATGGAACATCCTAATCATGTTCACAGTGTGGTAAAAGAACACGCAGAGTCTGCAATAGGCCAGACCAGGACGTGGTGACACTCAAATTACCTTGAACAACTGAGAGAAACACTAGATGAAAGCTAAAACTTCCCTGGGGTTTATTTTAAAGTCAACATGATCAGCATGGTTAAAAAAACAAAAAGGCTATGGCATTGATAACAAGTGCTTAAAGGAGCGGGTTAGGGAGGAGTGAGGAGAGATCAGAGCCAAAAAGAGGCTTTCTGCTTTTTACTTTGATGCAGCTGCCAGTGGGACCATCAACATTTAGAGGGCAGCCACCCATCGTAAAGTTACTATGCAAAAAATGCAATATTTCATCATCCATTAAGGAGTTACAGAAGCAGAACTGATTTTTCAACCTCTATAGGACACAAAAATAATAAAATATCTATTATTTGACCAACACAATGCTCCAGTGCTTTAACTTTTAGAACCATATGCCACTTTTATTCACCAATACATTTAAAACATATTTATAAGAGACAGTCACACGTGCCAGATATTGGAGATCCTAGGCAACTGAAATTTGTCTTCATTTGTGATGTAAAAATGAACAGACCTTTTAATGATTAAAAAAATTACTTGCAACTTCTTTTTTTGTTTTTGGCTTTTAAGGACTAAGAAACACTTTGCATCTTAGAAATTCTGTTGGAAATCAATATCTAGAGTCTTTTAAGACGAAAATGTACATCTGGACAGAGCCGTAAACATGCACTGGATTCTCCTTTGGCATTTAAACTGGGGTTTAATACAGTTGGAAACAGTTGGAAATTTTAGCTGTTTTCTAAGATGGATTATTCACTGATAGCTCATCACACAATAATGAGACCACCATGGTAGATGGTCATCAGTAGGGTAGGTTTTGTCATTTATGATATGTATATCATGTTGGTAGATTACTCTGATTCTGAGTTCTGAAGCTTAGAATGGAGAATCAAATCAACAAAACAAGACAAGAACATTAAACCTGCTAATTTATTGAGGTATATTACTCAATATTACATATCTGTGACTGACAAAAGTATATAAATTCAGGATTAGCAGATAATCTGAAGGTAAAATTAAAGTCAGGTGTTTTCAATCAAAGGAATGATAATCAGGCATGATTGCATTTTCTAGGTTTCATAACGCGGGATCAGTGTAACCTACAGACGTGATACTCATACAAAAACAAACTACTACCCTATCAATGACCAAATACCATGGTGGTCTCATCATTGTGTGATGAAATATCAGCAAGTAATCTAACTCAGAAAACAGCTAAAATTCACTTGCTTCCAAATGACTTAAATCACAATTGAAATGTTTTTTTAATCATTTTTTTTGTTGAAAACATGGTTAAATTTATACGAATATTTAAATCCAAATGAATCTCAATTAATCCCAAATGAATACAAATTTGAGTAGTCTGGAATGTAGTCTGTATGTGTGCTGCTATCCAATAAATATTTTTGGTGAATAAAAGTGCATCTAACTAAAAAACATCCATAGGTTTCGAAAGGTTAATTCTTTAAATGCCGGATGTAATAACTGGCAGTTCCACATTCAGCAGTAGACTATGCTATGCTTTCTTTGTGAAAATGGACTGTTCCTGTCAGCCAAAGTGCTATAAAGCAGCCTTCATAGTGCTAGCATCAGCTTGATCGCATCATCTCTGGGGCCTCTACAATTGCAGTTCTTCTTATTCAGCTCTCAAACAGCTGAGAACAGACAGACTTGATTGGCATGGGGATCTTTAAGCATATACTAACTTTACTATGACTACTTTACTTATTTTGGTATAATAAAATCATGAAAAGCCAAGGTCAGAAATAAAATATCCTGCTGAGATGTCTCTAATTTGAGAAGAAAGAAAATATCTGGCAGTTATTTTACAAGGAAAAAGTCACATTTTCAAAATATAGCCTAGGGGCTGTTTTCATTATGTTCAAACTCATAACGATGGCTTCTTTGTGCTTTGATGCATAGATCTAAAAGCTAGCGTGGCTTTATGATGGCACGCTCCCTCTGATCCTGCTAAATTACAAGCACGGTCTGATCTGAACATCACTCAGAACTCATCCGTAGGGTTCCGTCCAAGTGTTTAGAGCACTATATCAGTCTTTTATTTGAAAGAATGAAAGATTAATCTGAGCACTAGTCTGAATATGTCTGTAAGACAAGACAGATCACAGAACAGATATTACTTCAGAGACCACAGGGACAAGCATCAGTGTTCTGAACCAGCTTGTATATTAGATCTGCACACTGAACATTGCTAAATTATAATAGTAAGAGAACACAGACAGTATCTTAGCTTTGTGTGGGTTCAAAAGGTGCATTTATCAATTTATATAACCCTTTCCCAAGTACATCCTGACTGTCTGTAACAGTTCTCTTAGCACATGTGGGGATGCAGTACCTAAATTTGACTGTAACGTCATCTTGAATTTAGAAGAAATTACTGTTATAAAATGTTACAAATAGCAGAAGCAGGGACTCTTCCTTTTCCTATTCCATTATAGGGAACTGTGGATGTCAAGATGCCAAAATACAGCATGAAGCTTTAGTTGTGGTGGTGCGCTGTTCCACTAATCATGATTTTATTCGTGGAAGAGAAATTTACCAGTTACATTTGTCATTTTTTATATTCATTCAAAACCATAATAGTTAATCTGTTCTTTCATTGGAAAAAAAAATATCCCAGAGTGAGATTTTTGTGGACCATATTTACACTACAAACCTTGTCAGTGAACTATGATGGCAAAAAACACAAAACAGTTTTTTTGTGCACATCATGAAAAGAACTCCTTGCCAACTGTGAAGAATGAGGGTGGATGTATCATGCTTTAGGGTTGCGCTGCAGCCAGTAACATTGACAATGTTGCACAGTTAGAGGGACAAATAGATTCCAAAATGCCAGCAAATCCAGAATGCAAATGTCAAATCATCTCTTAAAACATTATAGCTGGAAAAATGATGACTTCTACAACAGGGTAATGGCCCAAATCCATCTGATGAGACACAAAATGAAGCTTTTGGAATGGCCCTCAATGTATCCTGACCTAGACATTATAGAAAACCTGTAGACTGTAAACAAGCTGTGCAGCAAGACAACCCAAGAACATCTAAAGGGACTTTCTGAAACGTAGAGTTTTCCAACAACAAGAACTAAAACCGTAAACCCACACAGGTCACATGGAAGATATTGATGTATGTTTTTTTTTTTATTGTGTTATATAAGTAAATATTGATTAGGACTGGCTGAAAATATTGCCATAATTTGCCAAAGATACCATAACATTTTCAATTGATTCCATAATACACTATATGTCAAAATGTATAACACACTTTCTAATGAATGACTCCAGCTACTTTAATTTACACCCACTTCTAATACTGATACACACATGAACAGCTTGTATAGTTCCTGCTGAGAAGCATTGCCAATAGAATAGGACTCTCTAGAGCAGATAAACATGAACCTATTGTCACCATGCCTAATTCAAGGTGTGGGCTAGAGTGGTATTAACCAAGCAGTGAGCAGTGAAGCTGTGTTCTCTGGAACGGTGGTGCTCCATCCCAAAAAAATTAATCCAACATCCTGACCTCACTACCACTGTTGTCACTATATGCAATCTCATCCTCATAGCAATGCCCCACAATCTAGTAGAACGTCTTCCCTGAACAGTAGAGACATTTAATCCAACAAATCCAATTAAATCATGTTAATACCCTTCATTTCAGAAATAAAAAATGAATGAGCAGGTGTCCCAATACTTTTGTCCATACAGTGTACAGATATGGAATGGAAATGGCCATATTTAAAATTATTTAGGACTCCTTTGGATACTTAAATCATACAAGTATCATAAGTGGACCTGTTTAGCTTTAATAATCAGTCTCCAGCTTATGGCTGTGTTCTTGGCTGAATATCTTCTCCCAGCTGTAGCTGCTACATCAATATTGCCCATGTCAGGTTTTGCATATTGACTGTCTGACAACACGATTTTTCGATTTGACTGTTCCATATGAATGATAATATATTCAAACCTCTCTGGAGAAAGAGCTGTTTTAAACATATCTCAGTGAGCATCCCCACAATAACAACTGTAGCATAGTGCATCCCGAGCAACTCTCATCTTCTCCATAAAAGATGGGCTTGGCCTTGAACATGCTTCATGCACAAGCTTGGAGAGAGGTCTTAGCTAGAGGCTACATCAATCTTTCACATTTGAGGTCAGTGCTGCTTCTTCATGGCCACATTAGCAGCTAATTAACATTAATCATGCATTCAGGAACAGCGGTTTATTAAAAAAATATTCAAATAGAACCATCCAGTATGTTTTCTTAGGTATACTTAGCAGTAATTCTCAGACCTTTGAGAGATTAATAAAGGAAACATAAGATAATGTTCTTTGAAGGCAAGGCAGAAGAACTTTGTTGGGACAGTGTACCACATAGAACCATGAACAATTCAAGAACCCTTTGAAAGATTGAAGGGTTCTTTGCATTATGAAAGGGTTCTTCAGATTGATGGAAATGCTGTAAATGGTTCTATATAGACCATTTTGGACAAGGGTTCTATATGGTGTCAAAAATGGTTGTTCTATTATTACAAGATTGACATTGTAACAATAGTAGAACCCTTTTTGGTGCCATATAGAGCCCTTTTTAAAAGGGTTCTATATTGAATTCTCAATAGCACATTCTCCATCAATGTTAAGAACAATTTAAAAAAATATAGACTATAATTTTTTTGTGATGCCAGAATAACCATTTATAAAATTATATTTAAAGGAACACATTCCAAATATTTTTATTTTCAGAAGATCATAGGATACATTAATTAGTCTTTATCTGTACATAGTACACTACATGGGGAGTAGTGTGCAATATGGGATTAAAACTCTGTGTTCTTAGTGGTGTTTTGATTTCTCTCTTTCTGAGAGAAAGTACACAGGCCTAGTATACTTGCACAATCATTTCAATCTCTGTGTGGATAAAAAAATATTTTTTTAAATACCATTATGTGTGGAAAAGGCCTCAATACCGACTTCTCACCACCATTATTACTCTACATCTACATGCATCTAAATTTAATTGGGACAACAAAGAATTAATCTCAGAGGCAGAACCTATGTGAATCTTTGTTTTAACTAATTTGAATTAAGTTTTAAGAAGGGAAATGGAAACATCATTATTTCTTCTTTTTATTTTTAATAATGAAAATAAAATCGTAATCTGGTCTCAGTCATGTCTCGGGTATGGCTCAATCTTGACTCAGACTCATCTGTTTAAAGTTTTGGTCTGGACTCAGACTTGATGGGTCCCAGTATTAACTGAGTATTAATTCAGATCCGATTTGTTACGGTTTTGTTATTGACTCAGACACAATGTGTCAGACTCAACTCCTGGGGTCTTGACTACAAAAACTATCTACGGAACTGCTCAGAGAACCAATGAAGTGCCTTTATTTTTTAATGACATATAATGTATTTCTTCTAGCATAACAAAATTGATAGCACCCTTTTAAAAGAGGGGTTCTTCAGAGTTTATTTTGTCTGGAGCAGCCCAAGATTACCATTCCCACAATAAGAACAGGCTAGAAGGATATAAATCCTCCTACTGCTGGGCTGCAGAGTTGTGCAGCTGCACTAATAGGGCTCACAAAACTAATATATCCAACATCAGTACATGACCTCAGCCATAGTCTTGCAGATAAAGCTAATCAAATCCTCACAACAATGTTCCAAATTTGCTCTGAAGCTTTTCTAGAAGAGTAGAGGGAGTTCCTACCCCCAAACGAGTTGTAAACTGAGTCAAACCTGTTTAGAAACTACAACAGGACAAAACAGAAAAGTTTTGCAGATACAAGGTTGCTTGGTTGGTGGATACCAAGGGCAGAGAAAGGTCACTATCCCAATGTGCCTTTAGTGTCTAGTCACAGTTTTCCCAAATCCAACCCAGTGAGCACAATCCACACAGATGAAAACAGGTCGCAATGGAATCACAAGTGTCATCTGCACTGTGCGCTGGCCTCATTTCCTGATAATCCTCGCTGTTCTACACTAAGAATACACCCAGCCAAAGAGCCAACCCACGGTGGCGTTAGCATCAGACAACGTGAACTGATCCGCAAAGCGTGATCTGGTTCAGGGAAAGTGGCACAACATTTGCAACTGCATCTATAAATCCAGATGATTTCGATGATAAGCTGTTAACCTGAACTCCAGGGGACAGTTTGCCTGCCTCTGTCTTCATTCGAGTCATAGAGAGCAGAACAGCACCATATGGACCACAGTACCAGCTTTGGAATCCAGCATATTGCGTCATACTGACGAGTTACACCCCTCCAATATAGTGAAAATTAGAGATGACCCTGATAGCTATAGGTCGATCTTAGCAGAAAGAAAATCCAGGATCCAAGACTGAACAGAAGTACAGAATTGTCATGAAACATAAAATGACATAAAATATGTCACATGTTAATAGTGTAAATACACTTATTGACAAGAAATGATGCACCCAAAAATAGTTGTTGTAATTAAACTTTATATGTGTGAATGTAATGGTCAGTGATTATAATATTAGCATGAAAGCATAAGTTTATTGAGTACCCTATTGGGCCTCTAGCCTGAATACAAAGTCAACTGGGTAAAATGTCCTTGAGTGTCTAAGATTGAACTCTGACCAAGAGGTAGTCTACTCAAAAATAGCCTCTTAAACCTTTATTATAAGGCAGTGGGTGAAGTACTTTAACACCCTCTTGTGCCAAGACCCTAATACAGTGTTTCTCAACCCTGGTTATGAGGGCACCCCTACCCTGCACATTTTAGCTTTAACATACCCCCAGTGACTCTGAACGGCTTGTTAATGAGCTGATTAGAAGAATCAGGCAAGAACAGTGAAAGCTCTAAATATGGGTATTTAACAGCTTATGGTTAGGGTGCCTCCATGACCAGGGTTGATCAGACCACATAAGACAAACAACACAGATGAAACAGATGAACTACAGTCGGTAATTAAAGAATTACAAAGTGCTCCTGTATGGTAAGCAGAGCTGATATAATGGACAGTGAAAGTAGAAAATATACAAAGAAGTGGTCATAATGTTATGGGTGATCAGTATACAGTACATCCCCTTTCTGCTGGGTTTTTGATCACATCCATTTTCTCAGCTTTGTAGGTGACGCTGTGCTCTGACCCCAGCCTTCTCAATTGTACATATAATGGCAATTACTTACAAAGGCACTTACTTACTCTCCAGGCTACTTACTTTCTATTCACACAAACACCCAATGAACCTCATCTATAGCTCTGCATTGTGACTGGTTGTCAGGGTCTTTTGCATATGGTAAAAAAAAAATATGATGGCTTAATTTGTGTGTGTGTGTCTGTGTGTGTGTGTGTGTGTGTGTGTGTGTGTGTGTGTGTGTGTTTCTCTCATATTGCACACATCTTACATAAAGACAATGTAATCCCACCACAGATAAGGAGTATAATGTGAATGTTGATAATTGATATGCTACACAGTCCTCATAATCTGAATGAATTTACAATGGCCTCATTCTGGAACAGATCAATGTCCTACCCATTAATGTTCTAGTTCTCAGCATGAATATGTGTTTTAAAGGGACAGTATTTTATTTTTTTTTGTACCTATGTGGTTTTACGTAGCACATCATGACTTTTAAACAACAGGATTTTGATACTATGATTAGCTTTACATGAAAATAACTACATTACATGTGACTCTGGCAGAAATTTCATGCACATTTAATGCAGGAGGCCCCACATGCATATCCCACAAGTCAGTGCAACATGATAACTAGCTTGTGTTCCATGATTTTACAGTCTCAAATGTACAGTATATTTAAACCTAGGGTTTAACAATGTTTAAATGTTTTTATACTACATCAACAATGTGAGCCCTTTAAATGGTTTGACAGCAAAAGTATTTTATAAAATGCATCTGTTCATCAGTGTCTTGAATCTGCATTGACGTTCCATTGGCCTTCCTGTCTAATACTGTTGTGTTTTGCAATTTCAGTAGTTCAGGCACTGCATCAGGCAATCAATCCAGGAGCATAAGGTTACAGCACAGCCTTCGGGTTACAGCCAGAGGAAGGAACTGATGTTTATTTCCTTTCATTTATCTTCGTTTATCATATTGACCGAATGTTCTGTCATCTGATTGGCTTAGTCCTGTTGTCCATTCATTTCATTGACCTGTGTGCAAGCTGAATTTCTAGCTGTGGACCATCGCTGGTTTGGAAGGAAATAATGCAATGACATCATTGTCATGGTTAGCCATAAGTATGGTTATCTGTAGCTGAATTTAAAATGGGAAAATAAATAGAGAGGCACAAGCTGCAGTCTAGCTCTGGTTTACGTCAATGTTCCTCTTTTGTCGAGGTGGATAATAAAGTCATTAGAAGGAATATAGAGTCAAGGTACTGCAGAACGTCTACACCTGCACCATCAAAAGCATCCTGATGTGGTAACATCACAGCCTGGTTTGGAAACAGCACCTCGCAGGACAGGTGGACTCTCCAAAGAGAGTGATCAGCTGAGTACATTAAACAGATCAAGCTCCCTGACCTGCAGACCATCTAAAACAAACAGTGAAAGACCTCAGCCACTCCAACAACAGACACATTTTCTCTCCATGAAAGCTAACAAAGAGGATGAGGAGGGGTTTCTTCACATAGGCTATTTAGCCTGATTTCCAAACTCTAGTTTACACTCATATATACACTCATTATCAAACATTAGTTGCACAAAGAGTAGGACCCAGAAGAAATTATTTACTGAGCTACATATACACAAGTAGTCTCTCAGTATGCCATTGGGTATAACGCAAAATGCCAGGTGACATTGGTCTTAGGAGAACAATGAGTGTTTAATTGATTGGAACAACCAACATAGGGCTGTACATACGGAAAATATGGACATATATATTTCCACTCATAATATTATATATTGAGTAGGCCCCACTCGTGCCACTAGAACAGCTCTGATCCATCAAGGCATGGACTCTTCAAGACCTCTGACGGTGTCCTGTGATATCACAGGCTTCTTAATATTGACACCCCCAACCCTTAACAGATGTCACTGTAACCAGATAATCAATATAATTCACGCCACCTCATTAATGTTTTAATGTTATGGCTGATCAATGTACATTATGTATTAATGGGATTTTTCATTGAAAGGGGAACAAAGGCAATGCATTTATCATGAATATACATTTCCAAAAAGTAGCTTTTAGCACACATGAATGAATACTTACTGAATTTACATGAATTAGATTTAAACCATTTTACTCAGTTAAATTCACTCATTTATTAAGTAACATAAATGAGAGAAAGCTGATTAAACCATCAAGAGAACCATTTTTTGAGTGAACTATATTGCATAATGTTTATTAAGGATGGGCAGTATGTTGATATGATATGAACAAAATACACACTCCCAGCTGTCAGATAATGAGAATCAGTTGTAAGGATAGAACACCATGATGATAAGACATCAAGATATTTTACAACAAGATATTTTAATAAATAAATAAATTGCAATTAACAATTTACTTTATACTATATTATATTATTGATACTTGTAGTACCAGTAACCAACATCAATAAAGTGCAAAGATTGTTTCTATAAGTTGTTTAATTTTTCCATATTCATAAAACATTTAGAGTCCATCTGTACCATTTGTAATCATCCCTAAGTGTTCCCAGTCTTTGCCTGTGTATTTAAGTTCCTTTGTCTCAGTGAGTGTTGGTTTTTGTGATTTTGGTGTGTACGTCATCCTAGTTATCTGGTATCGTATTATAGTCTTGTTTTAATTTCTTTGTATTTTGTATTTGTTAATAAATAATACCCTGCATTTACACCTGCCTCTATGGTTGCTCTGTCTCACACATGACAGAAACATGCTAACATGCATGATTATGCAGCGGATAAACAGCCCATCCACTTGGGGGATTCTGTGAGTTCTGAAACCAAAAACGTCACATGACTTTCCACAATCTCTTCATCCTTTTAAATCAAATATATATTTTTGTTACTGTTTCTTTATGACTGATCTATGCAAATGAAGAAGAGAAAGAGAGGCACTTTAGACTTTAAGAAAAAAACAATGTAATAAATGATACATTCCTGACCTGATTTCTAAACGTTATTGTTACATGAAAAATAAAAAAATATATAAATGAATTCATTCATATATACATTTAGAAACATTTATTATTTTGCCTTTTTAAAATGTACTGGTTGTAACAAATCAAATTGAAAATTAAATAATAAAATGTAAATGAGCCATGTACTGACTGGCTGCTCTGATTTGGGCCTCATTTATAAAGTATGTATCAGTTGAAATTCTCCTTACTCCTTGAGTGGAGCTAAACTATTAAAGGCTTAACAGGTAGCCAAATGTAGGTTTTGCATTGGTTTTGTTCAAAAAATGTAAAAATGGGATGTTCTTTTTGTGACATCACAAAAACAAAGAATTCAGACTGGGATGTTTTTTGTGACAACACTGACATATGATGGGATTTGTCACATCACAAGGACAATTAATTTAAAACGTAATGTGTTTGTGACATCACTGCTGTGCCTTTATGTCTTGTGTGTAAATGACCTGTTCTGACTGGTTGTCCTGCATCACATATCATTTTATTATGCATGTGTAAATGTGTTGGGTTTTGTGACATCACAAAAACAAATTATTCAAAATGGGCTGTTTTTGCAGTATTTACATATGGGCTGAGAAATGAACAGATTTAAAACTTTAATGATGTTTACATACAGGCCCCATGGTCCAACCGTTGGCCCTATCATCAGGAGATCAATCCCTAGTAATGCCACAGCCATCTGTTGCCGGGAGTCCAAGAGAGCGTAACTGGCCTTGCACTCTGTATTTCAGACAAACAAGCTGGGCGTGTTAGGAATATGTAAGCATTCCTGAGACAGATGAATGTAGGCTTTTTCACCAGGGGGGTTGGGGGGGTCAGGGCCTCCATAAATGTCTTGAAAATGTCATCAATGTCTGTGTATTTGCTGACTGACACAGGTACAATTCCTGAGCTGGTGAATAAAATCAGCTTCAGCCTGGGTCAATGACTGGGAGAAATTTCATTACTGGGGTTCAAATACAGTGTGCTTGGTCTAAGACAGTTTAGGTAATCCCAGTCAGACTGCTGACAAAGGCAGTTGCATAGTGCAAAATATGATATCTTGGTAAAGTGAAAGCATTCAATGTTGGAAATGTGTGCAGTACTTCTCCTGATGAAGCTGTTTAACATTTTTCCAGAAATGTCTTGTATATCAAGTGAAATGAATCATATTGCACTGCAATTTAAGCACTTTAAGCAGGTAAAATATCTATGATAATAGTAAAACAGATGTGAGAAAAAACTGTTATATGTAAAACATGCCAAAAATCATGCTTATGCTTAATGAATATTACACAATGTCAAAAAATGGAATCTTTTTGTGAGGTGTTGACATGATTGTAGTTGCCACACTGATGGGATGTTCCATTTCTGAAGTAGTTCAGGCATTTAATGCTCCTCAATCCGGAGGTAAGTACTAGTAGCCATTACCACCCACAGTGAAAAGCATAGTGGCTACTCACAACTCTGGCTAAAATTGTCTGCACTGACAAGTGACGGATAACTAGCTCTTGTCTCATAACCTTTGGGTTTTCAAAGGATATCTGACTCTTGTGAGACCAATATAGATGCTTTTAGGCTTAATATCATTTGCAAATCTGAGGTGAAGAACAGAAAATGCCAGGCTAACATTGCTAACAAACACTGCACATGGACTGTCACCAATCTCACCTAAACAACACACACTAAAATGAATTTTTCTGAAAGCAAACTAATTACATTTTTAAGTTCAGTAAAACAGCATGAATTAACATTTAGGCTATAAATGGAGTTGTGAAAAAATGTCCGCTTCACTATTCACCTCCGCAGAGGAGTCAGTTGGTTTGTTATACTGTGTTCTTATGCACAGTGTCTAAACCTGTGGGCCAGGGACCACCATTGGGCCCAGCCTCAGGGGGAGACTATGAAGTAGTCCATAGTATGCAGGCAATGCCACTCTAAATCATGAAAGTCTATAGGAACAAATTTTAACATAAGTAAAAATCATGAGATCAATTGTGTTTAAACAATAAACATAATAAGCATTAATAGAAATGAAGAAATAATAACATATAAAGGAAGTAATGCAAGGCAGAATAAATGTCATCAGTTTCTTCAACAAAAAGAATGATGAAACTGTTCCTCAGAAAATACAAAAACAACCTGCAAGTAAAACCGAGACTACATCAGATATAATTTGATGGCATCAGAAGATGGATTGTTGACATGCGGTTATATAGAGACTAGATGTTTCATTTTTAAGCTCTTGTTCACAGTCACATGTTTGGTGTCAGCACTTAAGAACTAAACGGCAAAAAGTATTTTACATAAAATGATGAGTTTTGTTTTTTTGTGGAGCATTATGCTTTCTAGTTATAAACAGCTGGGCCTTGAGAAACCCTGTTCTAAACCACACCAGTTTAAATGCACTGAACAAGTTTTTGAGTGCGCTTACAGAGAAGAGATTGGTGACAATCTAAATGCAGTGCTTGTTAACATCATTCGCCTAGCACCTCCTAATATAAAATCAGAAGTACAGAAGTACTTGCAAGATATTAAAAATATCTTGCCTGATCGACTGGATTGAGGGTCAGTGACCAATCATGTTCATTTGATTTTTCACTAAAACTACTCCTTCAGTGATACTGTTTTATTGGATTAGATAGCTAGTGATGAGAGTGGTTTTCATGGAGGACTGTGAATTAAAGATGTCAAGAATAAAGTAAAAATTTACTGTTATCAGTATCATTTCAGTTTAAAAAAGATACATCAGTAGAATTTCCCCCAGTACCAGGGAAATAGAGTAGCAGATAGAAGGGTCTTCTCCATTTTACTTCCTTTATTATTCTGAGGGCTGAGAAAAGACTGGGCAGGACAAAGCATATCCCCCAACTCCCCAAAGGCCAAAGCTGAAGAGCAGCCATCCCCCGAGGGGGTTACAGCCACATAGAATACTGCTGATGCTTAGCTTAACACGTGTACAGCACATATGTCCTTAGCCACCGGCCAACAAACAACACTGATGCATTTCTGCAAAGTTATTAAAGAATAAGCTGTAAAAGGTTGTTTGTTATATATGTATGCTTCTCTGAGTGTATGATGGGTTTGGTCAGTACGTCCGGGACACTAGAATGAACTTGCATGGATCTTGAATGACAAAAAACCTGTAGATTTATAAATCTGTGATTATGAAGAGCATGTAATTAACAAGCAGCATATACTCAAAAAGAGTTCACAACCCCATATACTGTATATTAGGTCAGTCTTGGTTTCCTTAAAAACCTTTCAATAGGAAGGTTCTAGGAAGAAGCCCAAAATTGTTGTTTCACTGTCACAATCTTTTCCAAACACTGTTAAGACTGCACAGTACATTTGTCAAAAAAATAGCTCAATTGAAGGAATTAACCAACAGGAATTTAACTTGGTGGGTAGGTTTGACATCATGAGGTTTCAAGGTCGTCCTTTCCATCCTGACTCATTGTTGTGTTGGTAGCCTCCTTTGCAAGTGAGGTATGCTTTGGAGTTTAAAAGCAATTCAAGCAGTTGTAGGAGTTCAAGAGGTGTCGTATCATAGATCTCTGGAAAGCGGGATGATCTTCCTCCACATTTTGTGCACCATATCATTCATGTGGATATTACCATAGCATGCTGTTAGCAGCATTGTATAGAAGAAGGCACACACCAGTGACATGAACAATCTGGGAGACCTACACAAACCACAAAGGGGGGAAACCAACAGAGTGTCCAACATGCCAATGATTGCGAACATGCAGCAAGCAGTAATTCCCTTCATGAGTCAACCTGTTGGTCCCAGCACCAATGGCAGTTGGCTGCACAATACAGGACTACATGCACTCAGATCATTGTAATGACTGCATTTAACACCACGTGAGCACCATGCCAAAGACTTGCAATGGTGTCGTACCAGACTGTCATGGAGTCACTCAGAATGGCAGCGTGGCATCGTTTTCATTTATGGCATTTAGCAGACGCTCTTATCCAGAGCAACTTACAAAAAGGATGTGGTACATGTCTTGATGGTGACAGAGGAAATGGGCAGCCCTATCTAAGGCACTCGGGGAGCAGCTGTGGAAGTAAGTGCCTTGCTCAAGGGTACTTCAGTCATGTTCAGGGAATCGACCCGGCAACCTTCCAGTCACAAGGCTGGTCCCTTTAACACCAGGCCACAGCTTCAGCACACAGTATCGTATCATGATGTGCTGAGCTATTGTGATGTGTTGTATCACTCAGCCTTATGCATCACTGTAACAGAATGGAGGAAAAACAGCCTTGCCTTATCCACAGAATTCATCAGATAATCTTCCCATTAATGAAATTCCATCTGGATTAGGGTAAGAATTGCTGGTGCATGAAGAAGTCAGTAAGGGTTAGGTTCACTTTTACAGTGGCTTACATGTGAAAACAGTTCGCAGTGCAGCAGAGAAAAATCTGTGATGTTCCTGACAAGGCCTTACAGTGGTAGAGCTCTGCTTCAATAATAAAAATCCTTTGTTTTGCTGTGTCCATGTGTCATGCCCTGAGAACATCGATAAGAAATGAAAAGGAAAAAGGGAACGTCATAAATTTTTGAGGAAAACAACACCTTTCCAATATCATCAATGCTGAATGTGTTCTGTTAACAACTGTGAATGAACACATTAGGATAGGACAGGACTATATTGATCCCTTGGGAAATTAATGGTTTGTAGCCAATTTTGCTATATATTGTATACCATAATATACATATAATGTATAAGATGGGATGTGTTTTGTGATGTCCCAAAAATGTTGCTTTTTGTGTCCAGGAGTGGAATGTTCTTTGGACAGCACAAAATCCAACACCTTGACAGGTTTTCTATGATGTGACAAAACCCAAGGAATTAAAGGTGTGACATCACCAAAAGCAACACTTTGTCATATGATGTTTTTGTTACATCACAAGAACACTTTGATACACTTTGTCGTGTCTGCCCTTTGTCAGTCCAGTTTACCTCTGTCTTCCTGTCTTGGTGTTGTTGTTCCCTCCATGTGCTCCTAAGCACATGGGTTGTTTGTTTTTGTCCTTCTCTCCTCCCTTGCTCCACCCATTCCCATCTGTGTCTGATTTGTAACCCTGCCCCCTCGTTATCATGTCCCAGGTGTTCTATGTCATGTTGTATTTTAGACCCTTTGTTTCAGTCTGTCTTGGTCAGTCCTTTTGTTACCTACCACGTTTGTTACCACAGTTAGTGATTTGTTTCTGTTGGTTTGTTGCTAGTTTACTTTGTTCCCTTCCCTGTATCTTAGTATCGTTACCTCCTGTTTTGTTTGTAGCTTGTTTTGTTTTATTTAGTGTTAGTTAGTATTCCCTGGTTTTCTTTGTGTCCAAGCTTTGTTTTTCTTTATTTATTAAATCATCTTCCCCTGCATTTGCCTCCACACCCTCGTCCTTGTTCTGTCTGCTCATACTTGACACACTCTGATATATTTAACATGTTTCTGTGATATTACAAGAAAAGTTTAAACAGGATGTCTGTGTGTTTTCACAAAAACAAATGTATGTAAAATAGAGAAAATAAAAATGGTCCAAACCAAACCCAAACAAAAAGAATATTGGGCAAAGCCAAACACAGAACCCGTGTTTTCACAGGTTTTCATTAGTTTTGCGTAAATTACTTAATTAAAAACAAAACCCTAAATGTACTTTGGTCTTGCTTTACAAAGACAAAACTATTAGAAAACTATAATTTAACATCCCAGCAGACACACCAACAAAGCATAATTTGACATAAAATAAATTGTACCCCCTCTTGATAAGTGAGCAGAAAAGTAAACATGTAAACGTCCATTCTTGGGGCATACTCTGACACTTTAACCCTTTAGCAAGTATGGTCTCACCAGTGGAATTTGCTGAGGCTGGTCCTTGATTTGTATGGGTCCATATGTAGGATTGGAAAGTTTGGTGAAAAACAGTCAGCTTTGAAATTGAAACAACAATCAACTGCAATTCCACTAGTTCTCCTAACTTGCCTTTGCTTTGGAAAACAGTGTGTTTCTATAACACTGCTGAAACACAGCAACACTTGTTTTAATCAACATAAATTTTCCAATCAGTCTCATTGAACAACAAACGTCCCTTGTTGTTCACAAAAAAAAAAGGTTTTCTGTGACAGTTGTGTCTCTGAAAACCTCAGTGTAATATTTTTTTTAATTCAGAATGTCCCCGTCTCTGACACTGTAAACAAACATGCACTCACAAGGTGGGAGTTAATCTGTAGCTGGAATATTCTGTCCCACCTTTAATGGTGCAAATGCTATTGAACTATGACTTTATTTTAAGGTGGAATTTCAGCTTCATTCTGTGAGGCAAAGTTGTCGCATTTCCTATGACATTAAAATGACAGTTAAAGATGACATATCAGTCATAGCCAGTCAATATATGAATCGATGTCACTCATGTCACCACTTTATTAAAACAGGCAAAAGCAATAAAAGAATACCAAAATTCTGTTCGTCTGCACAGTAACTGCTTCCACACAGCTGACATGTATCTCGCATTTACAAAATGGCCGAACATTTTCATTTGTCAAGTACTAGGTGCATCCCTAATGTAAAGGCATTGTCTTTGTGTTTTCACAAAAACAAAGAGTTCAGAAAGAGTTTACAGACATTACAAAAACAATACACTGCCATATGATGTTTGTTCTGAAAAAAGTTTTTTGATGTCACAAAAAAGTGTACTATTTGTGACCTCCCACAGAAAGAGTCCATTTAGTACGGGATGTTTCATCAGCCTGATTTTCATAACTGGACTGTATGGATTGGAATGTGTTCAAACATTTATTTGGAAAATCTAAATATGGCTTATCGATTCTCAAGTCCATTTTCATAGCGTGGCCTTTGTGC
Source organism: Acestrorhynchus altus (assembly GCA_034509495.1). NCBI lineage: Eukaryota > Metazoa > Chordata > Actinopteri > Characiformes > Acestrorhynchidae > Acestrorhynchus > Acestrorhynchus altus. The sequence continues at coordinate 16,330,989 of CM067502.1, read as the reverse complement.
TTCCTACCATTTAATCACTTATCAAATTAATTAGCAGAATACTTGATTACTACTATAACGTACAGTGACAGCCCCACAGATGTGAAGAATGAAGAGGAGCTTCCCTGCACTCACACACACACACACACACACACACTGATTTACAGTGCGGAGAAATGGTTAGCGCATTAGTCTTGAAGACTCAGGAGCAAATCACACTTGATGGCAGTTCCCCGAAGTGCAAGCACAGCATCATCAGTCATGTGAGCGGGGTGGATGGCGACGTCTAAGTTCATCCGGCTCCATGAAGGTCACAACATATGTGTGCACAAAAAACATGAATGTAGCCTGAACATGCATTTAGTGACTATATTACGTGGTCCACCCCTATATGTTCAGTGTAACTCAAATATAAATTCCTGTATATTCTGTGCATAGTTAGCATATATTTTGATAAGTACAATATACCACACAAGACACACTAATGGTGTACACACACACACACACACACTGAAATTTGTTCTGTCAGCTAAGGGTGGCTCTGCAGCCTAATGATCCGAGGACCACAGGTTCAAATCCTATCCCAGGTCATGCAGTTTGACATCAGCAGTCGGAGTCCTGGTAAACTCCTTTTTAATACCCTTTGTCCTTGATATTTAAAAGGATACTGAATAAGCAGGTGTCCCTGTACTTTTGTCCACATAGTGAACAATATTTCAGATATGGAGCAAGCCAGGGGAATGCAAATACTTTACTCTACTTTTGCAATTCAAAGTGACACTCAAGTGCCTGCACATGGAATGGGCCACAATGTTGACAAGCAGTGCGTTCACACATTCAAAGACTTAGGGAATCACGTGTGTATGGAAATATGCATGGAAATGCATGCACAATCGCAATAATTTGCAAAAAAAAAGGGAAAGGCCTGGCAGCATATGTGTAATGTATAAGGATTTAGATCTGTCTTTACTATAGCCTGCCATGGAAATGCATGTAATGCACACATACGTTTGCTTACATTTATGTCATTTGCACATTGCATTAACTTTGTATACTAACACAAACACACATCCATATATCCATTGTTTCATATACACGAGAATAATCTAGACACACAGCAGACATCGCATTACATTACAAAGGGATGTTTTTGTTTTCTCACAAAAAGCAAAGCATTGCCATTTGATCATTTTGGCAAATCTCATGTTGAATAAATTCAGACAAGGATGTTGGGGTGACATCCAAAACACCAACATACAGACATGATGTTTTAGGGACATCCATCATTTATGAGAGCAGATGAAAGTAGACTTGCATGGCCTTGCAAGAACACACTGTAGTCACATGTCAGTAACTACATTACTGCTAACTTTTGCATGACTTAACATGCGAGCACTGTCCACGGGGTGCTTCTACACAAAGCTAACAACGTGCACTTAGAACCAGTGTTGCAGATGCACTGTTTACAGCCTGTCATCCATTTCTTATGCAGAAATATAGGCTGTATTTATCAGCTCCATCCACATCCACCCCTTCGGTGCAACCTGGAGTGATGCTCACGTGTGCATGGATCAATTCAGCTCAGTTCACATCAGTTCAGCACACACTTGCTCACACCACATCAGGGTGCCAAACAGCGCACGAGACCAAATGCATGGCTGTCAATCATGGCAAAACACACAGCACTGAGTGGGCGCGAGCGGATTCTTACCTGCGCGTGCCCCTGATACATATTCACTCCAGCTGATGGGGAAGAAGCTCTAGTCTCTCTCTCTCTCCCTCTCTCTCTCTCTCCCTCTCTCTTTCTCTCTCTCTTTCTCTACTCCTACTGTAAACTGGTAGGGAGGAGCTGAGCTGAGCCCCCGAGTCAGAGGGGCACGGTCCGGACCGCGCGTGCTGATGTTTTCACCATCCTCATCTTCCTCCTCCTCTTCCTCCTCACATCCCGCACTCTGCTCGTGGATGCTGTTCTCTCTGCCGGACTGGGGGGAGCAGAAGAGTGGGTGCGCGCGCTGTACAGCAGCAGCCAGCCCAGGACAAGCGCGCCAGGGGGAGTGGTCTGTCCTCCGTGTGGGCGGGGTTCGGCCGTGGACCCCACCCCGCTTTCCGTTCTTAGATTGAATATTTAGGGAGGAGTTAAACTGAGACTCTGTCCTGTGTGTACTTCTCTCTGCGCCCCGTGATTGAGAGCCGTAACTGGGGTTCCCTGTGTTTCTAACGCGTCTGTAATCGCCTTTACTGGGACATTTCCAGTTAGGCGGTTCGCGGGAGGATCAGTTTCTGTTTGTTTACCGGAGGTGGGTGGGCGGACCTTAGGGGCACAGCCCTTCACCCTCTCTGCAGCCCATTGGGACTTTTAACAGTTCTCATCATCTATCTTTCATGATTGCCAGAATTATAACCGTTTGAAAACGAGGCTGTTTCACCCAAATGAAACTTGACAGACAGAGTTAAACCTGTCAGCATGTTTAAACCTGAACTCAACCTGTCAGTAACAGCAGTCAGAGTCACCTGAACTTATTCTGTTTGTATAATATTAGATTAAAAGGTATTTGTATAAATTTGACCATGTTTTTTATTAAAAGAAATACTGGCACCTATATTTTTTTTTGTTTTTGTTTACTTATAAGGACTAAAACTCCTTACAGTGTGGAAATTGATCGTCAAAATGATCCAGAGTGTTTTTGCACAATGCAGGAATTGTGATGAATGTTTTTGTAATGATTAGATTGACAAGCATATTTATTAAAAGTTCTTCAAAATACTTAACATAAATAAAATAAAAAAAACAACTTATTATCCTGTATTATTTTTGTTATTTATGTAGGTATTAGTAATATCCTTTCTCAACACTTTTATTCTGAAACTTACTAAAAGTACTATGTGAGCAACAAAAGAGGGCAAACAGCCCCTCCGTTTTTGTTTTGCACTATAAACTCCAGGTACTCCAGTTTCTTCCTGCCTCCCAGAAATGCACATGGTCGGTGAATTGACCATGCACCCACTAGGTGTGAGTGTAATTGTGTTTGTCTGTGGTACCCTGCAATGAACTGGTGCCCTGTCCAAGGAATTCCTGCCTTGTACTTGAAGACTCCAGGTGGTCTCTGGATTATCCGTGACCCTATTCAAGAAGAAACAGCGAAGATAATGACTGACGGATTCACTGTCTCACTGACTCATTCATTCATGATGAGACTCCCAGGGATAGATAGAGTAAGATTATATGTGTCATGTCTGTACTCTGATCTTGAGTTATGAAGCCTAGAAATGTAACTGTCCGCAAAGTGGGTGTCAGGTTGTAAGAGTTAAGGGAAGTAAGATCAGGATTCACATTGGTTTGTCAGTATGGTTTGTCCATGACCAAAAATGAAGATCCTTCCTCCTCCTAACGCTGCTAGCATTACATTAATGGGAAAGTAGATAGTGAGTGGGAATTGCGTGTAACTATACGTTTCCAAGGACCATATATCCAAAGTAACAACCACTTAGGAGTTTCTATTTTAAGAGGGCATCTTTGGGTTATTAAACAGTGCTATCCCATTATAATTTAATTTTTATATTATAAGTATAATTTTTTTAATAGGAATAAATTGAACAGTGTATACAGCACAACAAGGAGCTGGTGGGAGGCTTTTATTATGATTGATTATGTGTTTCTCCACGTGCCATTCCAGGTTTAATCAGCAAAGCCCCCCATTCACTGCCTATTTATTCCCACTCATCTTTTCTGTAGACTGTGTCAGCTTCAAATTAATGATCCAAACTCTTCAAGTGTAATCTAATATTTTCCCCCTACAGCACCATAATTCAGAAATGAGGTCAAAACTGTAAATCCCTACAGCTGCAAAATCCTCACTCTCTATTCAGCTCTCTTTCATCATTACGAGAAGAAAAATACACACTGAGTATAATGTAAGCACTTTTCAAAGATGCAGGATAGACAAAAAGTGGTTGCAGGCAGTTTATGATGCATTTGAACCCATGAATTAACAGCCGTAAAGGTATAAAGCCTTTAGAGACAATAGGAGTAACTGTGGGCTATATATATTTTTTGTTGTGTGCACCTTCTAATTTTTGGTTTCTTTAAAGCTGCTCTATGACAGAATTAGTTGTAAAAAGCACTATATAAATACATTTTGATTGACTGACGGACGGACGGACTGACGGACTGACTGACTGACTGATTTGTTACAATGAGGTCATCTCAGGTGTGGAGCCTGTCCCAGCCCTGATCCAATATCAGTGGAGTTCAACATGCTTTGAATACAATATTACCATCAGTTATGTTGTATCAGCTAACAGACAACCTCACTAAGTTAAAGAGGGAAAAGGGGACCGACCAGAGGCCTGACAGATGTGGTGCCATTGGCAAGATTTTGGCTGGTGCCATTTACAATATTCATGATGTTTATTACATTATCATAAGAATGCAACTGTGAGATCATTATTTATACCAATGACATATTGACATTTGGCATTATGTTGTTAGCTAATCTTTGTGCTTATCTTTACCATTAATCTCATTGCCATCACTCATTCACTCATGGCATCCCTCACCCACAGGCAGATAAGACTAATGCTGCATTCCTTTAGTTTCAGAAGCTGGCCATCAGGCTTCACTCCTGAGATGACCCCATTCCATTCAAACATGCAGAAAAAGATCGTTAGCATTGTTAGTGATAACAATGCATTCTTCTACATTTAGTGCAGCAATCTTATATGTTGAACTCAGGATTTGGCAAGGCTCTACTGACTTTCTGAGAAGGAAATCTGACATGCAGTGGACTCTAACATGGAACTTGGAAATTTGGACATCCCAGTTCAAATGGATCGCAGTATTAACAGAGCATGAGGGAGAATGATGTGCCATGGAATGATGCATCACCATAAATATTGTAGTTTTTATATAAATACAGGGGAGGAATACAATTGAGAGATCTGGGGACCCTTGTGGATGGATGGCACCCTTACACTGCCTACCAACCCCGAAAGAGAGCAAGGCCAGTTTTGCTCTATGGATTGCTCTATGGAGTGAGAAGAACAAAACATAGGAAAATTACAAAGGAGTAGCTGGGCTTCAGTGCACTAAACTAGGTAAATACTTTAATGGTTTAAAAGTTTACATTTTGGTGTCATGTTAATGGGTTATTGATTTGTTATTAACATGTTATTATTGCATTATTAAATTGTATCAATGTGCTATTAACATTAATGTCCAAATAATAATTGGTGCTATTCTGCTGTTCTTTCAGCCCCCATGCACCACTTTAACACTGATACTCACAATTCATCATCACACCTCAACCCTGACCAGCTGCTCTTTCTCTGCACCATTCCTCCATGTTCTCCTTTTCCTCCAGCTGTGTTTTCTGCTAAGCCAAGCCTTTCCTGAAGTTGTCAGTGTAAATGTCCTAGCCTGCATGAGAGAAAATAGACCTTGTAAGAGGCAAGAGGTCAATAAAGGTCAGTTAAAATCATTAATGGTTAAGGGTCAAAACTACACCAATCCATTAAATGATGCATATACTCATGTCTTTGTATTGTATACATTAAGAGCAATGACATTCTATGACTGGTCTAGGCTTTTAATTGTAAAACATGTAAAACCGCACAATTCTCCAAGCAGGCCAATACATGTCCATTTGTACATATATGCCTACAGCAGCATATGCTGTCCAGCTAGAATTGGTACATATTGCTGCTGTCCAATGAAAACCATGTATCTCAATTTTTGTCCTGTAACTGCTCTTTACACTGGAAAATAGTTTTGGATGAATAGACCTATAGAATTGCCCTAGAATTATGTTAATTACTCTTATTTCACTTCCATTCAAAATTGAACACATTTGTGCCTTGTCCTGTAAAGCTGCCATTTTGGAGATACTTGTTTATCATTGGATAGTGACAATGTGTGACTGAAGAGTATTTCAAGAGCAATAGTAAATCTGTACTAAATGTATTTTGACCCTCATGCATTTGCATGAACTACTGATACAATCTGAACAGTTACACATGATATGACTGGAACAGAGAATGTTACAAAGCTCGAATTGTACCTGAACCAATACCTCCTAACCTAACCCCAACTATATCCATAGTAAAATGTGATTTTTTTTTTTTACCATTTTTCAACAAGTTTTTTAATAAGGATCATAAAGAAATATATCCACATACAGAGATGAAATTGCGGTTGTACTGAAAAAAGTATACCTCCACAGTAAGGCTCCTCTGTGAGGTCTCTTATATTATGTTAATCCTAAAATAATGACAATGCACCTGATCATTTTGGGCCATTCCAAATTAAACATATACATATTTTATATACCCCAAACATTTATATTTTTATCACTATAAATATAAAATATATATAAACATTTATATTTTTATCACTTTATCATTTTAATCACATTTATCACTATCTACTTTATATTTATATTTTATATGTCCAAACATATCCCCCTTCTAAACAGAGAATTCAGCTTCTTTAAGGTGAATTTCTGAAAGCTTGTATATAAACTCTAATGTAAACCAATACAGATGGAAACTCTGGAGCAGCCACACCTAAGCCTGAGGTCACCATGCTCAAAGCCTAGTGTTGACTATGAATGGTATGGTATGAATGGTATGAAGCAGTAGAACTGCCTTATCTGGAGTGATGGAGCTACATCCAGGAGGATGAGTGCCAGAATTTCTCATCCAACATCAGTAGCTGACTTCATTGATGCTCTTGTGAGGCTCTCCAGCCTTCTCTGGAGAGTGGAGGCAGAGAGTACAGCAAATGTAAGCAAGCGTGCTACTAACACTCATATTTTCACCTCAGATGTCACCTGAAGATACAAACTCTGAGAAAGACCACTAATGGTTCCTTAAAGAGCTATGATTGTAAAATAAATGTGTCAGTGTGAAGAACCTTCACTTGATGTAAAGGTTCTTCACTAATTTAAAGGTTCTTCATACTCACACATCTGTTCCAAGTGTGGTTCCTCTATTGTATCTCTTAAAGGACCCCCTGTAGAACCTTTATTTTAAGAATCTAGTACATATTCCCTCCTCAGGCTAGGCTGAACATTCTTTCCTTCTTCTTTCAGTTTATGAAACCTTTTAACCGCTTGCAAATTAGATGTCAGCAGAACTTTTCTCTAGCAACTTCATCTAAACCTCATTCCACATTCAGCCTCCGCTCTGATGCCCTAGCCATTCATTTGCAGGCACACATCTGCATTCATCAGGCAAATTTAAAATGCTTCACTTCTCCTGCAGAAGCAACTTTGAAAGCAGGGACTCCTCAAATGGGAAAGTTTTCATGAGCATCGAATGAAAACTCCCCATGCTCTTGGCCGTCTCGCTTAGCACAGTCGCACTGGTGTTTATCCCTTTGTGCGAGTGCCGAGTCAAGGCTGGAAATGAAAGGATTAGTTTATAGAGCTTCCGCCGTGCCACAGAGTAAAGACCCAGGCAAGAAAAAACTAATCAAAATCTGTCTGAATACAACTGTACATTATGTCAATCAGTGAAGTGAAGTGTAATTGCACATCTCCAGACTTGGCCTCTACATGAAAATTGTATCAGTGTTAGTTCTGTATTGATTTGTTTCAAGGAAAGCCCATGGGACACAGAGTACATGGGAATTATCAAATCATGGAATTTGTATGCACAGTTTGAAGGGATTAAAGCAGTAGTTTGATGAAACATCTTGAAACATGGCAGGGTGGGTGAGTTTAGCATGTAGGACATACACCCAGACAAGAGACTTGAGACTCAACATTCTCATTCTTATTCCCATTCTCATCTTTCTCGTTCCAGAGAAAGCTTGAGCTGGACTCACACCAAGAGAATTGAGTCTGAACTTGATCTCACCTCACAGACTCTGATTCGCATCCCTGAGACCAACTCACACTAAGCTTTCATTCCAGAGGCTCGAGACTTGACTTGAACTTGCACCCAAGAGATTCAAGGCTTGACCTGGTCTCATAACACTGAGACTTGTGACTCAACTCAGACTCACACACAAAGGACTGAAGATTTACTCAGGCTTGCATTCCAGAGATTTAAGACTAGACTGAGACTCACTACCCAGAGCCAATGGCCTTGACTTGGGGTCATACTTCAGACTTAAATGCACACACACATTTTTTCAAGCTGCCCATAGAAAAGATTTGCCAACAGGATAGGACAAGAATAAAACAATACAATAAATAAACATGAACCTATTTCCACCATGCCCAATGCTAGACATGTGCTAGAGGGGGATAAAGCCCCGGCATTGAGCTGTGTAGCAGTGGAACTGTGCTCTGTAAAGTAAGGGTGCCCCATCCAATAATTTCAGGATGAGTTCAGAGGTTGGGAATAAGATGGGGTGATGATCATCCAACATTAATGATCTTATCACTGAATGCAAGCACATCCTCACTCCAATACTCCAAAAGTCTTGTGGGGTAAAAGGGAATACTGTATACACGTGGAGTTTTCCTAAACTGTCCCACACTATTCCTAAAACCAGAAAACAAGCTGGCTTCCAAAAGTAGCATGAACGTGACTTCTATACTGTTCATAGTTTTCAGAAACAGTGGACCCCTGTAGCTTGATGCGCCCGGTGTCATCATCAGAAGACCTATTTGATTTGACCTGTGCTGACTGCGGGTCAGTGGGATGGGCCCTGGCTAGCGAACTGAGGCTCCAGCACATGGAGATGAATGCCAATTTCTCTGCTCAGTCTCGGCCTCCAGATGGGCTGATGTCAGACTGCTCTGAGGTCATGCAATGACAGCACAGTGAGCGCCTCACCAGCGCTTGCAATGTCGTCGCCCCGGTGCGGAATTCACACATCTGCCGTGTGTCTGACAGTGGAAATTGTGTTTAAGCCAGGCTGGTGGGGTGCTAGATTTGGTGGCTAGGCCTCAACTACGTCTTTTGCAAAGTAAAAATGGGGGAAATGAGCTGCTGCTGGGACCCACGCTGAAGATGAACATGTTGTTATTTCATTTTTGTGCTTATTTGTAAAAGAGATGTGCTTAAGCCTATACATAATTCAATAGAAAGCCTTGAGTATTAAAGTATTACAAGACTAAGTTAAGCATTAAGTAAATCATGAAGCCCTTTTGCACACACACTCTCTCACTCTGACTGTATTTCACTGTCTCTCCACCTCTGTTTCTCTCACTCTCTTACTGTCTCCAGTGGGTTTATTTAACACCTCCATGCTTGAGCGTGTGAATGTGGGAGTTGAGTCCCAGCTGTGTCATTTGCAGACTGTTGATCGGAGTCTCCAAGGATTTATTGGCTGCTTTCTCAGTGGGGGAAGGAAGGTGCCCAGCACACCAACACACACACACACACACACACACACACACACACACACACACACACACTCCTTTTAATGTAGTGCATCATTTACTCTTACCACTATGTTGACATCATTTAAATCATTATGTAGAAAAGTTAAATGAGCAGGTTTTTGCATCATAGTGACAATGTTTGTAGATAGGGATGTTAACTTGGTTTAGCACCTCAGTGTAGGCATTGTTGTTCAAATGTACTGTCACCTCAACCAAAGGATCGATTTCCACATAATTAAAACACTCCCAGAACAACACAGAACCTCCTTCAGCTTGAACCACACCTTGCATGCAGTTCTTATTGAAGGCTTCCTTCGGTCTACAATGAACATGATGCCTAGCATCATTCACATACAGGCAGAAACCAGATTAATCTGATCACACAACATGTTTCCAGTTCAATTATTGTGTCTATTCATTCTCTTTTGTGCTACTCAGCACCATATGTTCATGGTCTGCAGTTCCTTGATAAATTTTCTTCCAGAAATTGGTTGTGAATGATCTGTGTAAAATTCTAGAAGTAATTCTTCCCTGGAAGCACAGCAATTTTTGTTCACAAGCTATAAAACATGCTGATGGTCCCTGTCTGTCAGTTTTTTATTTTGGCCACAATTCACAATTCCTGTAAACTGGGATTTTTGCCACTGCTGGTAGAACCATGTGACCGTATGCTTCGATACACCAAAAAATTCACCTCCTTCCTTCACACTATGGTCTTTGGCATGCCCAAATGCAATCATTTTAACCAATCATTTACATTTGCTTTGCAACCCATTTTCCACACATCAGACCATATTCACTGGACTGTACCACCTCTTCTCAGTCTATGAATCCCGTCACACAAACCACAGGTATTTATAGCCTGATCTTCCTCATGCAAACTGCAGGAGCCTGATGTTACCACCTTAAACACAGACAGTTCTATTGTTTTGTATCCTGAGTACTTTTGTTGTACCACTGTGTACAGTAACAACCAGAAATTCTTCATCTTGGATGTCCTTCCCTCTCCCTGATCAACTGCCCCATGGGTTTGTGATGATTCTTTTTTTTTTTAAAGCTAAATCTTGTTGAACTGTGTTCTAAGGTAAAGGTTTCATCATTAAGCTTAATGTTGATATGCCACTGGATTTTCGAGCAATCAAATAACACTTTAATCACTAAGCTGGCATGCTAAACTGTGGGGGGTTTATGTGGAGTCTGGGCTGGGTAACCTCACCACTGTTTCATAAAGCATGCCTGTGGCAGGTTGCCAGGTGCATAGAGTGAAGGATAGGTGTGTTTGGCAGATGGATGCTGTGGTCAGCGTCTCGGACACAGTAGCAGACACTAAGGAAACAAAAACAAAGACCATCCCAACACAACAGGCCCAAAGCCATCTGTCCCTTGGAGGTAGGTCAGAAAAAGGGGGTTCCCAATTCTATGATGACTAGAGGGAGTACAGAGTGCAGATTGATTTTGAAAGAATAAATAATGTATACAGTGCAACTGGAAAGTTTTCATAGTGCTTCAATTTTTGTACATTTTATGTTACAGCCTTGTTTCAAAATGGATTCAATCTTCAATCTATTTTTTTGTCTCAAACTTCTACACACAATACCCCACAATGACAAAGTGAGAAAGGTTTTTTGAAATCTTTAATAAAGATTTCATAAATTATTCACAAAATTTCATAAAATTCATAAATGTATAAAATAAAACACAAAAAATAGAATGTGCATGAGTATTCATTGCCAGGTGGTTAGGGTACCAGCCTTGTGATTGGAAGGTAGCTGGTTCAAATCTCTGAACTGGCATGACTGAAGTGCCCTAAGTGCCTAAGAGCACTTAACTCCTCTAGTGCTCCCCAGGTGGAAAGGGCTGCCCACCGCTCCACACACTAGTGCTCACTGCCCCCAGTGTGCGAATTCACTAGTGCGTATGTGTGTGTGTCACTGTGTTTGGATGGGACAAATAAAGAGGACAAATTCCGATTTGCACAGCACAGTGGGTGTATGAGCATCTTTACCTTTCCCAATACTTTGCAATTAAAGCCTTTCTACTTTGCAGAACCACTCAAGCTCCATCAATTGGATGGGGACCGTTGGTGCACTGCCATTTTTAGATATTTTCAGTCAGATTCAAGACAAGATAGGATAAGATAATCACAATGCAGTATTCCAGCCTGGCTGCCATGCCTGCTTCCACAGCTCGTGGGGGACGTCATGCATCTTGTGCGGGAACACAAATGCATTAAGTTCTAACAGTAGATCCTTAGATTAAACAAAAGGAATGTGGCTCCACACAGGATCTCCAGACATGGTCAAAAACAGAGAGAAATGTAGCACAAGTGCCACAAGTTTAGTGTCCATTATGATTGAAGATAATAAAAAAGACACTTCACAAACATAAGTAAAGTACAAGAAAAGAGGGTAAAAAGTTAACTCCCCCATTGCTGTAGTCATCTTTCCCTCAACTCTGACTAGTCTCCCAGTTCTTGATGCAGAAAAACATCCCCACAGCATGATGCTGCCACCACCATACTTCACTGTGGTAGGTACGCTAGGTATTGGCTAGGTGTTGTGCAGTGCCTGGCGTCCTCCAGACATGATACTTGGCATTCAGTCCAAAAAGATCATTCTTTTTGTGTCTCATGGTCTCACAGTCTTTTAGGTGGCTTTTCGCTCCAGACTCCAGATGGGGTGTCATGTGCCTTTCACTGAGGATGGCTTCCATCTGGCCACTCTACCATACAGACCTGATTGGTGTAGTACTGCAGAAATGGTTCCTGAAGGTCCTCATCTCTCCATAGAGCAATGTTGGGGCTCTGTCAGAGTAACCATTGGCTTCTTGGTAACTTCCCTGACTAAGGCCTTCCTACCACAATCACTCAGTTTGGCCAGATGGCCAGCTCTATGAAGAATGGGAGAAACATTACCAAGCTTCATATTCATAAGTAGCATCATACTTTTTTTCTGTAATTATACATTGCAAAGATTTCAAACAAACATTTCTCACTTTGTCACCATGGGCATTGTGTGAAAAAATTAATTTAATCCATTTTGGAATAAGACTGTAACATAAAATATGCAAACAGTAAATCATATATATATCTCTCCTGGAAGAGCTCTCCTTGAAAAGTAAAGGAGGTGTATGTTCTCAGAGGAAAGTACACTTTACTGAATCTTTCTGGCTTCCCAGGGAGATTTCAGGAGTTGTAGCTGTTGCTGTGTACATAACTCTGTCTCTTTCAATGGAACCACTGCAGAGAGGGTCAGCAGCATCAAGTTCCTCAGTGTTTACGTCTCTGAGGAGCTTACATGATCAGAACACACCACACGGGTGGTGAAGAAAGCACAACAGCACCTCTTCTATCTCAGGAGCCTGAAGGGGTTTGGTCCTAACAATGTTCTACACCTGCACTGTGGAGAGCATCCTGACGGGCTGCAGCACCATGTCTCAAGAGGAAAACTCTGCAGAGGATGGTGCACACTGCCCAGTACATCACCAGGATTCAGCTCCCAAACCTTCTGGATTTATACACCAGCTGCTGTCTGAGGAAGACCAGGAGGATTACAAAACTGCCCATCAGTAGGAGCCAGTTGTGAGACAGCTTCTTCCCCAGGCCACCAGGCTGCTAAACAGGCAGTGTTCCAGTCCACTGCCAATCACATCTCATCACAACTCAACTCACTAATGGAGCAGCAGTTAGCTCCTTAGTTACACACCCACCAAAGACCGTCCCACTGCACCCACCAAAGGCTTTCTCCATCTTACCTTCTCACACTACAGTTACATATAATTCTTTACCCAGTGCACATGTAAATAGAATGCAACATCTATTTTATAGTTTCTATAAACACAATACTTCTACAGTGCAATAGTCAATGTTTCAGCGCAATAGTGTATGTTAATGTGTATAAAGTGTGTTTATATTACATCTGTATATTTTGTATCTTTATTTTATATTATTATTTTTCTTCTCCAGTTTTTTATGCATGTGTTTTATAGAGGCTACAATAACCAATGTTTCTAGGTCAGGGGAAGGCAATCCTGGTCCTGGAGTTCCTGACTGTTGCATATTTTTGTGCTTCTCCTGCTCAAGCACACTTGATTCTACTCACCTGTTAATTACTTGGTTTAGTAGATTTGTTAGAGCAGGGAAATCAGCAAACTGTAGAAAGCTGCTACTTGAGGGGATTTGCCTAATCCTGATCATATATGGTTATACTGCCCTCTATTGGAAAATAAATTCAGAGGGTAATCCATTGATATTTTTGAAATTCGACATAATTGACATAATGAACTTCTTTATTGGTATTGGTCATATTCTGAAATTGTATTCAGGTTTGTTCATCCCACAATGGAGAGTAGTGTCCAGGTAAGGTACACATAGGGTCTATATGGGTAGCCCAAGGGGAAACCAGATAGTTTAGTCCACAGCCCCACATACTGATGCCAAATAACATCAGTCATGGGACCATGAGCTCTATCTGTTGGGTCCAACATGGAACCCATTTAAGATTTTTTATGTGTAATGGCAGGTTCCATTTGTTCCCAGTAGCGACACATGTACAAACTGACTCAGAACCCATGTCTACCTGGAACCCACCTAGCCCAGGTTTCACCCATTCATTAATATACTTCAGTTCAGTTTTGAGTTACACTTAAAACATTAAAATTAAAAAAATATATATATCTCGGAACTACAACACCCATAATGCACATCGGCAGAACAGGAAGCACTTGTCAGAAGCGACCTTGGGCTGTAAAGTTACGTGCGACAGAAGAGGCAGCATGGCGAGTAAAGAGCCCGGAGTAAGTCGTCCCTTCTTTATTACACCGCTGAGAGATGACTGAACGTCTCTCGTCGCGTTAGTAAGCGTTACTGTCCGGTGTGAGTCTGGTGTTGGGGTCTGCTCACTGTAGGCTGTGTTTGGGGCTTCTGTCTCTACTGCAGCTTTATGAGCTTCATGTCGAACCATTTGAGTGTCTGAATATGACCTTCAAATCATTTTGCTGTGGCATGTTAGTGTCTATCTATCTAACTATATATATCTTTATTTATCTATATATCTGTCTATATCTATCTGCCTAGGTTAATCTATCTACATATATCAAACTATTTATCTATCTCCCTATCTCTCTCTCTCTCTCTCTCTCTCTCTCTCTCTCTCTCTTTCCATCCATCCATCCATCCTCAGACAGGAGACAGTTTTGGGCCACTTGGGGCCAAACATTCATTGTTAGCTATATGGTTAAATCAATCAATCAATTAATTAATCAATCAATCAATCAGTCAGTCAGTCAGTGTATCTATCTATCTCTCTCTAGCTAGCTAATGCTCAAGCTAATATCTAATTAAATTCAAATATTTCATTCATCTGTAATAAACAACTTTTATATTTGGATTCATATTTTATCACTATTGTTCTTTTTCATAGGCCTGCGAGCTTCCCTGTCAGAGGTCTCATTGAAAAATGAATGAGCACATGTGCTGTGTCACTATGAAAATAATGTTTAATAAACCTGACACAGCTTGTTGTGTTGTTTCACATCAGATTGAACCTGTAACGTAAATGTTGATTTGGAAGGTCTGCTCCTTAAAATAACAATATTTTTTACATTGACTTCCATTTAAATGTGATTTTTTTTTATATTCATTCATATGATTTATCCGTTAATTAATGGTCATTATCAGATATTACTAAATATATAAATATCAGAAGAAGGAGAAAATGTTTGTAATGAAAGTTAATGTAAGATTTTATTTCAAATAATTTTTGTCCATTTAATGTGAAATCGTTCTACCATTTAAAAAAGCAGCTGGTGTTTGTCCTAACAGTACTGATCTGTTTTTCCAGTTACAGCCTTGCTGACGTGTATACACTTAACAAATAACACCAGTCCCCAAAACCTTCCCCATCTTCTGTTCAGACCAAGGACTGAGACGTTTGGTGTTCAGTATATAAAATCACAAAGGCCTCTGTTCATTCATTGAGCTCATCAATCAACACCCAACATAGCCACCTTGCGTCAGTGAGATTAATCTGATTGTTTGTGCCTAATCTGGCTCAAAGTTAAATCTTATTACTACTTTTTTGTTGGTGGTCAGTTCAACAGTGTGAACAAAGAGGGATAAAGTGCACATGTGATCTCAGTGGAGGTTCATGCTCACAAACTATTTGGTCTGTTGTTTATAATCTGTTTACTGAACAACAGCAATAATGTTTTTTTGGTTAATGCATCAGATAATAATAATAATAATAATAATAATAATAATGAATAAATAACAAAAAGGTTTGAAGTAGTTCTGTGAGAGATGACCTCATAGATACACATCTGAGAGATGTGAGTGTCTAAAGAATCTTCACTGGATGTAAAGATTATTTACACTTTAGTGGGGGGGTAATCAATTCTGTCCACTAAAATCAATGAGCAAATTAGTTCAACTGATTTAACAGTCACACTTAAATATGAACTTTGGAATATGAAAGTGGAATATATGCTATAATTTATAAATAATTATTTTTCTCTGGTTATTATAAAATGATCAGATGTAAGGGCAGGGGAAAAAATTATGTATGTGTGTATATATATATATATATATATATATATATATATATATATATATATGACACTCTGTTAATGTGAGATGTTCTTAAAACTGCCTCTTTCACCTCTCTGTCCTTCAGAGTTTTCTGCAGCAGCTGAGGCAGATTGCAGGCCGAATGTCCTCTGGTCCTAGAGGAACAGGCCTGGGTGTTAAACTGCTTATTGGAGCTGGAGCGCTGGCATATGGACTCAAAGAAGCAATGTACACAGGTGACACTATTGATCTGACACTAATGAATACATTCAACTACTTTAAGTTGCACCCTTTGCACACACAGATGTGCAAATGCATACATACAGGGGTTGGACAATGAAACTGAAACACCTGTCATTGTAGTGTGGGAGGTTTCATGGCTAAATTGGAGCAGCCCGGTGGCCAAACTTCATTAATTGCACATTACACCAGTAAGAGCAGAGTGTGAAGGTTCAATTAGCAGGTAAGAGCACAGTTTTGCTCAAAATATTATGGGTGACATACCAGAATTCAAAAGAGGACAAATGAATGGTGCATGTCTTGCTGGCTCATCTGTGACCAAGACAGCAAGTTTTTGTGAGGTATCAAGAGTCACGGTATCCAGGGTAATGTCAGCACCACCAAGAAGGACCAACCACATCCAACAGGATTAACTGTGGACGCAAGAGGAAGCTGTCTGAAAGGGATGTTCGGGTGTTAACCCGGATTGTATCCAAAAACTATCATTCCCAAGAAGAATTGACACTGTATTGGCCGCAAAAGGAGGCTCTAGTTCACCATACTAATCAATTATTGTGGTCTAAAACCAGGTGTTTCAGTTTCATTGTCCAACCCCTGTAGCTTGTCTACTCCCTGTAGAGAATCGCTGCCAATAGAATATGACTCTCTGGAGCAGATAAACATGATCTTATTGCTGCCATTTTAGATTGATATAAAGCTCCCATCATTGAGCAGTGGAACTATGTTCTCAGGAATTATTGTGTTCAATCAAGTACTTCTGGGGTGAGTTTGAGAGATGGGGGTTGATATGGGGCAGTGATCATCCAACATCCTGACCTTACTAAGGCAGGATAAACTATTTTTAATACCTTTTGATTTCAGAAGAAACAATGAATGTGCAGGTGTCCCAACACTTTTGTGTAGCACAGATTGTGCTTTTCGTGTTTTGTTTAATGAAGATTTTTAGAATATATAAAATGTTTAGTACATAAGACTGAATAATAATCAGCAGTCTGAATGTCTTCACAGTGGAAGGTGGACAGAGGGCCATTATCTTTAACAGAATTGGAGGTATGGAGATGGAAACAGTGCTTGCTGAGGGGCTTCATTTCAGGTTTGAATCCACATTTTCTGAATCACACTTTGTGTATGTGTCCAAATGCTATTGCTTATGTTGAATATAGCAATGGTTGTGCATTCATTCATTCGTTCATTTAGTATGCAGCTTTCATGGAATGCCATAGACTAAAGCCAAGGAGTTTTAAAGGTATGATGGCATTCCTATAATACCATTCATACACTTGCATTTGAAAATATTCAAATCAAGTGCAAATTTGGTTTAGTAGCAAAATGTACAAATTTCAGTTGTATGGAGTAAACCATTGAAAAAGAACAGTGTGAATGGCTCAACACATCTAATGGAACAATTGATTTTTTGTTTCAATGCACTGGGAATGGTTAAGCCAACACACACACAGTAATCATTCATTGTTATTTATGGTTGGTAATCTGTCGAATCTTCAGTTTGGTAATAGTCTGTTACTGCTGTCACTCTGTTCATAGGATACCGTGGTTCCAGTACCCAATCATCTACGACATCAGAGCCAGACCTAGGAAGATTTCATCCCTCACAGGAAGCAAAGGTAAAATCAAATGCTTTGAAGCAAATGAAGGAAAAACTCAGCTTCCATGTTCTGTGTACAAAGCTGAAGCCTTTTTAAGTAGACATGATCAATTTGGCACTGTTGTTGTTGTGACTGAGGCTCATTAGTAAAGTCTTTACCCCCACCACCCTCTGCAGACCTTCAGATGGTGAATATTGCTCTCCGTGTGCTGTCTCGCCCTTTGGCCTCCAACCTGCCCTTCCTCTACCAGCATCTAGGGACCGACTATGATGAGCGTGTGCTGCCCTCCATCGTTAACGAGGTTCTCAAGAGCGTGGTGGCAAAATTCAACGCCTCACAGCTCATCACGCAGAGAGCACAGGTACACCAACAAACCTGCTGTGATTCTTTTATAGCAGGCAACTGTTTAAATATGAACCCAATTCTTGAATGTACACTGTTGTTTAAATGTTTAGAATAAGTTCAATTACAATGTAGATGTACTATATATCCAAATGTTTGTGGACACCCCTTCTGTATGTATTCCTTTAAAAATATTTGGACACCTGCTCTATTTATAATTACTTATTCCAAAAACTAGTTTATCCAGCTTTATATTGGAATGCCATATTGATAAGGGAAGGTTTTCTACTAAATGTTGGAGCATTGCTGTGAGAATTTGATGACATTCAGGGACAAGAATATCTGTGAAGTCAGGATGTTGGACGTTCACCTCCCTACCTCACAGAGCTGTTATTGGTGTTATTGTTAGGGTTGACTATTTTTAAACACATTGAAATTTGATCTTCAATATTATACATACAAAGTCATCTTCATACCAGAGTTCTGATTTCTGTCCCCTCCATGGTGTGTGTGTAAACTGAGTTGGGGTGGAGGGGAGCAGAGTACAGGAGGAGCTAAGAGCAGAGTGAGGGAGAAGAGAAAAGGTTTTCTGCAAGATTGAAATGTTATTTAAAAGCTTTAAACTCAATATAAATGATGTCGCCTTTGTGGCATTTAGCAGACGCCCTTATCCAGACTTATAAAAGTGCTTTACTGTTCATTCAGAAAATATTCTTAGCTATATATCCCGTTGTAGATATATTGGTATCACCCAGCACTAGTGTTGAGGTTTGTAGTTATATAACTGTTATTAGAAATATATCTATATCATATATTTCCATATATGTGTAGGTGTCACTGCTCATCAGGAGGGAGCTGATTGAGAGAGCTAAAGACTTTAACATTATTCTGGATGATGTGGCCATCACAGAGCTGAGCTTCAGCAAGGAGTATACTGCTGCTGTGGAGGCCAAGCAAGTCGGTAAGGACAGCAGATCCAGTTGCAACTCTGATGTATTTTGGCACAGAACTGTCTGTTTCTGCTGCTATTATTAAATCACTTGATTCTACAAAAACACTCTGCTATAAGGGGATGGGGTATTTATTACTCCTGCAATACACTATCACTTACCTTTTTATTCATTATTTTGACTGGTAATCTCTGGCTTCATTTTATCTATAAAGCATATACCATTTTTTACTATATTCATTGTAAAAAAATGCAATTTATCTTTGTATTGAATTGATATTTCAACAATTTGTTCTTATTTCTATTTTCTCTGCTTTCTGTATTTGTGGCTCCATTATAAGCTAGGATCACCCTCAATGTGCTAGTTAAAAAGGCTTGATTCATTCACTTTCATAGTAGAACCCACTAGGGGGCAGTGTTGTCTTTTGAACACACTTTTGAAGGCCCATGGCATATCAGACCCATTACACTCAGTTTGCACTCTGACAGTCAGTACCATTCATCTCAAAGCATGTTTGTCTTAGGTAATGTATAATTTTTTTCTGTATATTTTTCTTGATCCTCAGCCCAACAGGAGGCTCAAAGAGCTCAGTTCTATGTGGAAAAGGCAAAACAGGACCAGAAGCAGAAGATCATCCAGGCTGAGGGAGAGGCAGAGGCAGCTAAAATGGTATTTTTTTTTTTTGTTTATTTTCTCAAGCTTTCGAAAACCAATGCTGTTTTATATAACATATTTAAACTTAGGCATTTCATCTTTATTTTATCTCCAGATAATATATATTAGATAGTAGAAATGTATTTAAAACACAATTTATCATTTTTACAATGGAAATGCAGTTTTCTTATGAGGAAAAAAGTTTGAACACCTCCACATTTATTACTAGTTAAAATTAGCATAAAATTAGAAACGTATTGTTCTGCAATCTTTTTAAACCCCTCCCCAGACTCATATGCATCTACAACTTTTTTTTAAATCTTGCATGGTGATACACTCATAATAGTACAAATCTTCATCTGTTTGCAGTCATGCTTATGGGGCCCCCTGGTGGCTGGTGTCCTGAGCAGCAGCACTCAAATATGTGGAGTTAATATTGCCTTAAGGATATTCTGTAATCATTTGTGTTTTTGTCTGTGTCTGTGTGTGCGTGTTGAATAATCCAGCTGGGCCAGGCTGTAACAAAGAATCCTGGCTATCTTAAACTCCGACGCATCAGAGCCGCCCAGAACATCGCCAAGACGGTGAGTGCTTCAGACCTTGTTCATTCTTGTGCACTTTCATGTCTTCACAAAAAGAGTAAAAAAACTGTCTTTAGTTTTGTGCTATAACATGGTAATAATTTCACTTTATAATATTGTTCTGATACTGTCTGATAGTACTCTATAATGCTCACTGTGATGTGTAATATATGATTTGAGAAAACTCCCTACAAAATCCTTTCATCTTTTTTATTATTTTTAAACACTGAAATTTGATATTCATCTCGTCTTTATACACACTATGTCTTATGCCCCTTCATAATATGTATCAGTATCAATATATAGCCCAGCACTAGTGATGTGTAGTACTCTGTAGTAGAGACTCTCTAAATCGGTTATAATGCTACTATAGGAATTAAATTAGGAGTTTTTTAGTTCTGTAAGGGACTGTATTAGGCATTGTTTGAGTTCAATGTATTTTTACTCTTTGGTAAAAATTTGTCCCACAGGAAACACGGTTTTAATTACTGTTCCTTTTACACTGGTATATTGTCCCCTTGTTTTGGGCCTATAAGATTCTATCTGACCTTTCTATCAAGATTTATTCACATTCTTATCATTCAGGGTTTTTTTTAGCTGTATGTATTTTAGACTCTTTATCTAGAAAACAAAGTTTCTATCTGCATATATGTCAATGTCACTACAATGAAACTAAGACTCAGTATCTCAAAACTGCTCAGAATTCAAATAGAACATTATGGTTCCAAGGGGACAATATGTAAATGACATATGCTCTGATTGGATGGCCGGTATTGTACCTCATTCTATGAGCAGTCCAGGCTGTAACGCCCTTTAACTTCAGTATGAATGAGGCTATGTGAAATGAATGTTTCCTGATGTCACAGAATTTGAAGCATGTTGCTGTTGCTCAGTTTTCAGATATGGAAATAATAGACGTTTACAAACGGCATCAAATTTCTTTATTTTAAAAATGTCTTGGAAGTGTCCTTGCCTGGTATTTACATTTGTACCTGAATGATGTAAAACACTGGACTTTGTGTTCTGTAGGTGGCGAGTTCTCAGAATAAGGTGTATCTAAATGCAGATAGTCTGGTGTTGAACCTGCAGGATGACTCCTTTGACAAGTAAGTCCTTCTCCTACTTACATGTTGGTGCTGGCTAAGCCTTTCTTATTAAAGAGTTTGTTTGTTTGTTTATTTAGTAATATAACGCTTCACATCAGCAAAGAAACAGCATTTTGAACAAAAATCTGTTCTATTATGTTGTAGAAATAGAAAGGGAACTTCAGAGCCATGCTGCTAAGTCAGGGGAATATTAAAATAAACACACTAGCAATGCATAACTGCATGACCTGCCTCACACCTACATTTGAGGACCTACTTGAAGTAGGTAGAGGTAGAATAGTCTTGTTTGGTGTCTAAAATTAGACAAAGGTTTTGGGACACCTGCGCATTCATATTTTTCCAAAATCGGATATATATAATATAGTTTACTGTCTCTATTGTCCTGGAAGGGTTTCCTGTGTGAGCATTTGAGCATTAGTAAAGTCTGAATGTAGGATGATTACCACCACACCTCATCCCAAAGTCTCCAGCTCAATCCAAAAGTACTGGATGGAGCCCCATTGTTCCATAGAACGCAGTTCCACAAACCACCTCAAACCACCAATAGCTCTAACAGCCTAATTGACTGCCTTATGATTTGTGTTTTTTGTTTTATTGTTTCCATTATAATTCTCAATATTTTGATAATTGCTGTACCATAAGCTTCTATTACTTAGCTCTATCAGCCTCTCTAGCCCTCAACTGTTATTACAGTTGGTGTTGATTGGTTTGTTTTTGTCTGTGAATAACAGGAGGCTATAATGTCTAAAGTAAGCCTGAATTGGCTCTTGTTTTTTCTCATTATCTAAGCAGAAAGGTAACTACATCATTGATGTGCGTCATGCTCTAGTTGGTTCAGCGGATCAGCTTGACCTGATCAGCTAAATTTGACACCATCCAGCCTCCTCTATTCAATACCCACTTATACAAACAGCCATTCACAGCTTCAGCTCATAATCAAGAGCAGACTCAGCACCACCAGGGCCAATTTACACCTTAAAAGCCTGCACACATTTACCTGTTTTGTATGACCTGAAAAACAACTGACTACAAGAAGGTAGGATTGAGCACATCGACGAATGTGGTTTGGTGAATCAGAATCGGGTTTATTTTGCCAGGTATGTTACACACAGGTTTATTGTTTTCTTTAGAGTACATGTATATGGCATAATATACAAAACAGAAAAAGTAAGCAGGCTATAAAATAGAGAGAGATATTCTAGACAAAAATAATTGTCACATTAAACCATGTATGTCCAAAGAAATTCTTAACTTTAATCCAAGGCATTTTAGAGCACTTTATTGGCCCATTCATCATGAAATTTTGACACGTAAAGAACAACTGCCAGATTAAAAAGGCAGAAAACAGAAAGTTATGCCAAATGTTAGTTTAATGTTAGTGCCTCTCAAACAAATTTAATATTGTGGAGAAAAAAAGAGTTCATTATTTAATCCCAAAATTTAAACTATCACATATTTTATATTCATTACACACAAATTACAAACCTTTTTTCTTTTACTTCTATAAGTCATACTGACCTTTTTATTCGAATGCTTAATTTTGAGTTTGAGCAGGTTACTATTCAGGCAGAATAAATATCATGTCTAGTTCAGTAAACTCACCCACATTCATGAGCAAAACCTGACTGGTATCTAGAAGATGATCTGGGACACCCTCCACAAAAAGGGTAAGCCACAGTAGCTGTAAGCCACAATGAGTGCTGTATGAAAACCTATTAATGGAAAGTTGACTGGAATAGGAAAAGGTGCACACTTAACAGGAATGACCACAACCTTGAGAAGATTGTCAAGAAAAGTTGATTCAAGAACTTGGGAGAGCTACACAAGGAATGTACTGTTGTCAGTGCATCAAGAGCCACCATGCACAGATCTCTCCAGGAAAGGGTTTCCAACTGCAGTAAGCCTAATAACAAGCACCTCCCTCATCAGAAGCGTCTTATCTGGGCTATGGAGAAAAAGATTGAAACTGTTTCTCAGTGCTCCAAAGCTCCTACAGTGGAGGAAGAGTGGAGAAGCACAGAATCCAAAGTCCAATGTGATGTTTCTGCAGTGTGTGATTAAGGGGTCATGTCATCTATTGGTGTTTGTCCCCTTCATTTTATCAAGTGCAGAATCAAAGTAGTGTCTACCAAGAGATTTCAGGTGTGGGGGGGTGTGTGTGGGTGTGTGTGTGTACAGTGCATCTTGAAAGTATTCACAGCACCTCACTTTTTTCACCTTTTGTGTTGAGCCTTATTTCAAAATTCATTTTTGTGTGTAATCCATAATGCTGATGCACATTATTCATTACATTACCCGTAGTTTATTCCTCACTGATCATAATGGAGTTTTTCCCCTTTGTTGCAGGTTGTCCTTGGGGAAATGAGTCGTCCCTGCAGATCATGTGCATTCCTTGTGGCAGTTTGTGATGTATTTAATGTTCATTGAGTATGAGTGAACCTCCCCAAACAGTGCCTGTTTCTCAGTGCTGTGATCCAGGGCAGCCTTGAACAGGGTTGAGGGTTCTAAACAAATACATTTAATAACATGTTGAGTTATTACAGTTAAGGGCACAGTTCACAATCCAAAGTAGCCTTCAGTATTCATCAGTCATGATCAATAGGTACATTTTGGCAATCAGTCCCTGAAGAAAAGGCATTGCGTATGCACTTATGTAAACATTGAACATTCACTCATGCTATTATTCTTCTGAAAACCCCAAACTGTAGCCATATTATAAATGGAACAATTAATACAAATGAAGGTCATCAGGAGGTGTGGTCAACATATGAAGTCTAAGCCTTGGAGTAATCCAAAGATGCTAAACAAGGCTACCCAACATAGCTAGTGTTTACAGTGCCTGTTCTGTTCTGTTTGTTCCCACCAGGGACCCACTGTTTGTAAAGTGTATACTGTTAAGATTAAAGCACTGAGAGGAGGTTTCATTAAATATTTTGAATTTTTGAAATAGTTGTCATTTTTATTGTTTATGCATAATTGTATTACTGTGGTTTTCATTTTTGTAGAGATGTCTTGACCAGACATGCTAACATAGTGATCCTTGAAAGTTTGTGAAGAATTTTTTGTATTTCTGCATAAATCTGATGTCACACAGGTCCTACCACTAGAAAATGAGAACCAAATCAACAAACCAGACAATTACACTTGGTCATTCATTTATTGAGGGAAATGATTCAATAAGTATGCAAACCTTATGTTTTCAGTATTTGATTTGACCCCTTCGTGCAGTAATAACTACCAATAATTACCATTTAGCATGATGTGATTGGCATAGTTTTTTTATTTTAAATGCAGTTCAGCTGCAGTTATGGGACTTTTAATGGTATGCTGTCTTATGCTTAATTAAGACACCATTATGTGTTAACCAGTAGTTTCCTGAAGAAAATCTGAATTTTGCTGCTGTATTTCAGTGCTCTTAAGAATGCAGCTCATGGCCAGATGTTTGATTTGTTTGTCGTTTTTGTGTTTATAATTCATAGTTCATTGATCTGTCAAATGATGGTTCAGAAGCAGCAAAACGTGATACTACCATGACTGTGTTTCACAGATGATATACATTTTCATGGTGGAATGCTGGTTTTCCTTTCTCCAAACATAAGGCTTCTCGTTTAAACCAGAAACAACCAGTCAGCTGAGTAGTTTCTTGAAGAAAATGAGAAATATGCTGTTACGTTTGAGTTCTTGAGATTCAGTTCATGGACAGATGTTTAGGGTTTTGCTGTTATAATTCAGAATTCATTGTTCCATCAATAATGACAAAGATGCAGCAAAACAGACCCAAAACATACTACCACCACTGTTTCACAGAATTCAAGTTTCACGTTTGTTCAATGATGGCATGGTTTTATGCGGTATGTGCATGTATTGTCCCTTAACAAATAATAGTCAATTTAATATATTGGTTAATAAAATTTTAATCAATCCCCAGAGTTTGTTCCGACTCTCTGGGCCAGTCAGAACAAAATCCTGTGATCCTATCGACCTGGATTACCCATCTCTACTAGAAGAACATGGCAGTAAAGTGGAAAATCAGGCATGAACGTTTACTTGGACATTTTGTACTGAGTTGCAGTTTGTTTTCTGGCCAGTAGATGGCAAACTCCATCTCTCCCAGGGCCAGTCCACGGATGTCCTCCACAGAGGCGGTAAGATGAAAGGACACAGTCATAAACAGCTGTGTGTGTGTGTGTGTGTGTGTGTGTGTGTGTGTGTGTTTAATGCTCCAGTGCGTGTTTTCAGAGATACTCTGATACAGACCTATAAAAATCTCCGCACTGTGAGCTACAGAGGGGGAGGGGCGCTTCGTCATCTCATTAATATTCATATAAGGGGGATGGGCGCTGACGGGAAGGCTGAGTGGCCGAAAGACGCAGCTCCGCCCATTCCATATGTGTCAGCCTATAGGATCGGGCTGTATCTTTTGAATGTGAGCCAGGCCTTTTTCGGGCAGTGGGCGGGTTGGTTCGGCGCGTGGAGGCGCCATTCTGACCCCGTTTCTCCCCAAACACTGCAGAGTTCAGCCCTGCTCACCCAGTTCACATGTACACACGCCCCTTCTGCCCTCCACTGTTTCCATCCCCCGTTTCCTTCCCACCTCTCTATTCCCTCTTCCCTTCTTTGTGAGCCTCTTTATTCCCCTCTTCATTTTCTCTCCTTTCTGCCCCTTTTTCATCCTCCCCCTCTCTCGTTCCTCTTCCCCTTTTCTCGTCTTTCCTTTCGTCCTTTGTCTTTTCTCTTACGCCCTCTTTCCTTCCTCTTCCATCTTTCTTTCTCTTCCATCCCCTATCTATGTTTTCTAGCCCTTTTCTCTCCACATTAATCTTATTCTCTACTTCTGTCTTCTGTCCTTTTTCTGCCCTTTCCCTTCCCTCTTCCCCCTCATCTGTTTCACACCCATCTCTCCACATTTCTTTTTCTGTCCTTTTCCCCCTCCCTCTTCCTGTCCTTTCCCTCTTTTCTTTTTTCTTTCCTCTCTCTTCCTTTTTATTTCTGCTCCACCTTTCCTCCCTTCCTCTCCCCATCTCTTTTCTTTCCTTCCTCTCTTTCTGCCCCATCTTTCACTACATGTATCTTTTCTCTACACATTCTCTCTCTCTCTCTCTCTCTCTCTCTCTCTCTCTCTCTCTGGCACACACACACACAACCTCCTCCACATTTTTTCTACCCTTTTTCTCACCCTCTCCTTCAGTCCATTCTTTCCCTTCCTTCTTTTTTCTCCCTTCATTTCCTACCCTTTTCTTATTTCCGCTCCGTCTTTCCTCTCCCTGTCTTTTTCCTTCCTCCCCCTCTTTATGTTCTCTCTCTCTCTCTCTCTCTCTCTCTCTCTCTCTCTCTCTCTCTCTCTCTGTCATACACACACACCCCCACCTTCCTGGCTGCGCATAAACAAGAGCAGATTACCACTCAGCTGGTTCATCGCCATGGAAACACTGACCTCACAGTGGGACGGGAGATCTGGGCCAGTCACCATGGCGATGGGCCAGGGTGTTAGACCTGATCTCGGGCTCTGGTGGCTCTGAGTACTGCACTGTGACTGTCTGCTGCACTCTGTGGACAGCAGTCGACAGGGCCAGGTTGGACCATTTCTTGTCCCACGGCCCTGTTCAGTCCTGCTGAGACCCGTCTGGGTTGTTTTTTTTTTTTTGCTTGTGTCATGCCT
Organism: Acestrorhynchus altus; assembly: GCA_034509495.1. Taxonomy (NCBI): domain Eukaryota; kingdom Metazoa; phylum Chordata; class Actinopteri; order Characiformes; family Acestrorhynchidae; genus Acestrorhynchus; species Acestrorhynchus altus. Next base: position 16,303,974 of record CM067502.1, on the reverse strand, counting down.
GCAGCGTGTGTGTGGTGTGTGTGAGGGGGAGAGAGAGCTGTGGTAACTGTGCTTGTGCTAAAAGCGTGACCTACATCCCACTTCAAAGTCAGGATGCTCTGCAGCTCGTGTATGACTGCAGTATTCCTGCTCCAAAATGCTCTCAGATGTACTGAAGGTTCACTTGTGGGGACATTTGCTTAGTCATGAGCAGTCTGCCATGCCGGCTTCAATACGGCATAAAAATGAACAGCCTTTCATCCTTCCAGGCCTAACGAGGAAGAACACATAGTACACATTGACACCTTTACTTAAAATATCAAAAATTAAAAGTCAGGTGCAGAACATCAGATGGAAATGATTAGAAAATGTTTTGAGCGCTTTTTGGAGGAGTCTGTCTTTAAACCTCAGACATTAGTTTGGTTTGCTCTTGATTGTTGAGTGTTATCACCATGACAAGACCCAGATCTCTGAGACCTTCAGAAAGAAGGTTTCAATACATATGAATCTCAGGGGATTTAAAATGTCTGTGTATTTAAATGTGTTTAAAAAATAGACAATGATTTCCATGGGGTGTCCTAATTTCATCACATGGCTATATGGTTAAACATTATTAAACAGAAAAGAAAACTGAACATATATTTCACATGATAAATCCAATTCATATGGCCAAAAGTGTTGGGACACCCGCTCCTTCTTTGTTTCTTCTGAAATCATGGGTATTAATAAGTTGATCCTGCTTTAGATTAACTGTCTCTACTGTCCAGGGAAGGCTGTCTACTAGATTTCAGTGAATTGCTTTGATGATTTTATTGCATTCAGCAAGATGAGAGTTTGTAAGGTCAGGATGTTAAATGGATGATCTCCAGCCCATCTCATCTCCAACTCATCCCAAAAGTGCTGGATGGAGCGCCATCTTCCAGGGAATCCAGTTCCACTGCTCCACAGCTCAATGTCAGGGGGCTTTATATCTCTCTTACTCATGCCTAACATTAATCATGGTGCCAAGAGGTTCAAGTTTGTCTGCTCCAGAGAATCCCATTCTGAGTGCCAATCAGAGAAGCTGTGTGTACATTTGCACATCTGTGTCAGCAATGGGTGCAACTTAAATTAGATGAACACATTCATTGGAAGGGGTGTTCACCAATATTTGGACAGATTGAACTTATAATACACTACATATTAATGACTCAATACATACTAATTGTTCAGTTCTACTAGTTACTACTCTACTAGTTATTCAGTAATATTATTTCAGTATATACTATGAAACTAATATGTAACTTGTTGGAAATATGTGCTGAATATGGGCTTTAGGGTGGAAAGCTAAAGGGGATTAAGACAGCATTGCAATAAATCTTTTTTAATATCAGTTTCTTATTGAAGAAATTAATTCTTTGTGAGCAAGACCATGGGCCATTACTGTTTTTAACACCCTTCAGACTGGCAGCCCACTCTTGAACCCTGGGTTAGGGTTAGGGTTAGGTAACCATATCTTAACCATATCTTTACCATTTTTTGCATTTGAATATACTTATATAGCATTTAGAACACTATATTACAGAAACCCTATAGAGCTTAGCCTACAGCCTGGTCAGTTATTCAGTGAAAGGGACACTCCACCAGTTATTCTCTGCATGATTCCACCATTGAAATGTAAATAATGGCATTCAGAGCTGGTGTGCTGTGAAATGGTTCATTGTTGAAAAATTTACCTTAACAGTGTTGGTGAATGGGGCCAGGAGTCACTGTGTCTTCAATAAAAATATAGCCATTTTATTTATTATTCAAACCCACCAGTGAAGCTTAATGGGCAACACCAGTGAAATGACTGGAAAACAGGATCTGGTAGCTGGTTGTGTTTTCATTTGATAGTGTGTCAGGAAAAATGTGTCAAGATAGTATTAGGTTTAATTCAGGTGAAGTGACATCAGCCTAAAAACAGTGTTAATGCAGAGGGAGCAATGTGGGATGAGGCCCCTACCCAATGTGCTAACACCATGTTAGTGGCTAAAACTACAGATCTGAGATCTCACTAGCTTTTTCCAGGTTGAGGTTCTTCCCCTGGAGATAAACTGATAAATCAGTACCACTCGCATTCAGAATGGATTTAATTAACCTGTTTCTTTTTTATGGCACTCTCATTACACAGTCAAAGGGGATTTGGATAGCCTGCCCTAGTTTGGCTAATGTCGCTCCCTTTATTTCTTCCCCTTTCACTCAAACTCTCTCCAGTTGTGTACTGCAGGCAAATTGAGCTCAGGTCTCCTGTGGAGCCCTCCCTGATCAATAATTTATCAATACATCCAATCCTGATGCTTACATCCAATCAATGCTGATATAAAAATACTGGAATGCTATCAGTTTCAGTTAATAATTCATTGAACAGGTACAAGATGGATGTCTGTATATGGATATATATATATATATATATATATATATATATATATATATATATATATATATATAAACATAACACTGATACTCAAAAACCTCTAAAATGACAAATTGTCAGGAAAATAACGAAAAAACATTCCTAAGTTTCATTAGAAGTCAATGTATAAAGATTTTATTCCATTTCATTTTGTAGGTCAGAAAAAGACACGAGTAAAGGCCAGGTTAGGACTGTGCAGGAATCAGGCACTCTAGCACATGTTTTGCCTGTACCCCTGGCATAGGGCAACATTGTGGGCAGATAATCTCAGCTAGCAGGTAAATCTTTACTGCAAATTAGGAGTTGTCAACCTTTTCCACCTCATGGCCCACCTGTTTATAACTAGAACACATAATGGCCCATAAGAAACCAAAACTCAGCTAATGTGTTTTCTGAGGAACAGTGTCACCATCCTGTCTTCATCAGACACTTCGCCATCGCTGGACTGCTGCAATAAACACAAAAATCTGGTCTGACTAGAAACTATGAGCATGTACTAACATGTACAGAAATCCACATTTTTTTTCCAAATAGTTTTAGTTCTGATTTTGTGACATTTTGCTGTTCAGATTACAGAAACTCAATCCTACTCAGATCTGAACTGTGAACAAAGCCATGAACTACCATTGGTTTTAGCTACATTCGCATTTGTAGCTCAATCACAGACTGACACCTAACATCATTTAACATTTACAGTGAACCATTATTTTACACTTTCTTCTGTCCTGCTCAGAATTGTACACCCTTTCAATACCTAGATTTCTGAAAAAGTGTTAGAATTACAGCTCAAAGTCCAGCTCACTCAGACATGAGTTCATGGGAATTGGTGTTTTTTTTTGGTGGGGGGGGTGTTCCCTTTTTCTTTTTTTTATTAACTTTACAGGCGTTCTGCTTTCTCTCACTGCTTCCTGCAACCTCAGGGCACACTTGCACCTTTGTGTCCAGCTGGAAGAACAGGAATGCAAACTGGAATGCTGGAAGTGTGTAAACGTTAGCCAGAGTCTTCGCATGTAGGTATGAAATTTGAAACCTGCATCTTTGTGCTGAGATGAAATTAAAATTCAGTGTTTGTCTCTAAACACTGGCTAGTTGTTTGGAGATTTGCTTGCAAACAATGCTTGTGATTTTTTTTTTTCATTTCAAGAAATGATCTCACTCTTGCTGAGCCATGATGAAAGCTCAAGGTAACCCAACCACGAACCTATGTAGGCTGTTTTTGCTACTTAATAATAGTCCATTGCTGTTCGTCAGACTATTGAGGACTATTTCTGTGCACTAAATCTATTCAGCACTATTTCTGTCCGGCAGAAACCGTCTCTCAAACCAGTCACCTTTAGATAGGATTTCAAAAGCCTCCTTACTGTAAGGTAGCTGAGCTTTTTATCGTGTTTGTGCACAGAGGCAGTGAGTGCTTCCTGTTTCATTGTGTGTCAGGAAGTAGGCCCCGGGCCCCTCCTCCCTCAGTGTTTGTCCCATCTGCACATTAGCCCATGGGCATTTGGCCGGCTGCCGTTTGAAGGGCTGATGGAAGCTGCTGGTCGCTTCCAATAACTGCGATTACACATCCAACACCTCTGCTGCACCAGGCAGATAGCATCTGCTAGCATTTTTCTCTTAGGGTGGGCCTAGCAAATAGAATAGCCCTAGCTTTTTAGAACATTCTAGACAGGTTACCTTGCAAGAACAAACTCAGAACACAAGGATGGTGGACTATCAAGGACTATGGTGTACCTCTTAAGCTAAACCTACCACAGGAGGGCATACAACTTAGCACAGTATAACAGAATAATAATAATATCGTTGTCTCTCATTTTTAAAAACAGACCCACTTAAATGTGCAATTTTGGGTCTGATCACTGCTTTCTGTCATCCTCCATTATCTATTTGTTCTTGCTGACAGGTCATCAGTCATTGCATCCTTGGATTTCAACATCTAAAATACCTGTACTAATATTACTAATAAACTGTAATATTTAAAGTTTGTACACCTCCTGACCTGATGAACCAGTCAGCTGGCATCCACAAGAATTATGCTATGCTGGAATGATGATGCTCCATCCAGTACTTTTGGGATGAGTTTGGGATGAGATCATCCTAACCTCTTTAATACTGAATTTGATTCAATCCTCACAGCAGTGCTTCAGGAGTGTTTCATCTAGTAGAAAGCCTTCTCTGTACAGAGAAGACAGCTACTCCAACAAAAGCAGTATAATCTTTTAATACCTTTGAAATTTTTTGAGAAACAATGAGCACATGTCCCAATACTTTTGTCCATTTATAACATCTTGCCTTTGGCATCTTATCTCCCTTCTGTTTTACGTCTCCCAGTCTTCTGAGAGTTGATCAGGTTTACTCCCACTAATGATTCTCTGTTTGGCACAGATGGTCTCCAGGCCACTGACACATTCAGGCCCGATTAGCCGTTCTCTCTTGGCTCAGCAGAGTTGAAATGAAGGCGTTTCCTTGTGATGACTACATTTTTATGATGAAACTCTGCAGTTGGCTGTTTCATTGAACTCTTCATTGGGCCTGCATGAACAATTGACTCCGTGACACACACCCCACTTATTAATTTCAACTTATGCTAATATCTGCAATATAGCCTGAATTGACCCTCACGTCTAATAAACACTCACGTTTCCCATGTGTTAATATTCATTTTGGAAGATAAGCAGTCTTAACCTTCTCCTCTGTGTAATCATGAACGTCAGTAATCACTGCTATGGGTTGTAAACATAAGTAAGACACCCATATCAGACATTAAACAATGCCATTATTTTAATCACGTTGTGATAATGAACTCTGGGGCCTCGACATCGTCTCACTGCCCCTTAATTATGATGCATATTTAATGAGTGGCTCAGCAGGGCCCTCCTACTCTCAGGCTGCGCTCTCCCAGGGGCATAGAGTTACCATTGTGAAGGGGGAGGGCTGGTTTTTTCGGCAGACCAAAGCTAGCAAGGCCTTTTCCCTCCTTTTTCTGCTTTGATAAAAAGTGATGCATTGCTTTAACTTGCTTTAAACTCACATTACAAGGTAAGTCAACTAAAAGACTAGTTTTAGTTGTGGTGTATTCAATAAAGCCCATTTTATTCATGTGTAAATGATGCAATGGGAATGTATTGCTTTTTGCTGGGTTTAAAATCTAATTATGCATTACTTGTTTATTTAGCATTTATCTTTCCTATTATTTGTGCATATATAGTCTTTTACAGCTCACTGTCCCCGTTATTTATATGACTTAAGGCCATTAAAGTCCAAATCATACATAACCTTTGTCCACACTTTATAATACAGTTATCTGTGAAGCTCTATTTTTACAGTAACTTTAATCTGAAAACATTTGTGCTAAAAATAACAGCTGTGAAACTTCTTTAGGAGTGTCTTGGATCTCCTACAAGCTTTGAAGTCCAGCCCTCTCCCATTATCTTTGTGCCGTGGTCCACCTCCCCCTCATTGCAATCCCATTTATGGTAGGCCTATAGGATATGTAAGCAGTGGGGGTTGGGACTGAGGAGACTGCCACAGTCATTACAGAATAAAGCTAATTTACTGATCAGGTTACGCGTGTAAGAGGGCTGAGTCTTTGTAGTTGTACACCCTTGATAGATGACGCTGGTGAAGGTAACAGACACTGTATGCTCATTGCGCTGTATGTTGAATGGGCCTAATTTCATCCAGTGTACTCAGATACATTGTTTACATCAGTGTTGTAAGTTAACAGTTAGACAAAAGCAATCAGTAATCAGAAGGTGGATATTTACTTTATTTGGTTATTAGACCTGACCATGAAAGCAGCACACAAAAAAGATATCCTAATGATAACATTTCTAACACTGAATGGAAGTGAATAGATTCTTACTAATGCTAATTAATGGATAATACCTTCCTTTTTTTGTCAGCAACATAAGCATGTATGCTTGAGCTGCCTCTTTAAAAACGTCAGGAAATGTACAGTCAGAAAGCTAGCAATGGTTTTGGCCTACATAGCTGAACATGCATGGACTCGAACTGCTGCACCTGTAGCATTCTTTTCTTACCGGGCAGGTGAACATGTTTACTCACCATTCCCATTAAATATGTTAAACTTTTGTAGCACTTGATTTATAATCAAACCAATAATCATCAGATATGTGTATGCAAGTAAGCTCAAGAACAGTTTTATGCTGCTACTTTTAATTCAGACACATGCATGTCCATTTCAGTTCAAACCCTGTAACTGCTCTGTGAACTTTATAAATGGTTCTGGATGAATAAACCAATCAAAATGCCCTAAATTTAGGATAATACCATAATTAGGAGTATTGGTTCACTGGCTGGCACTGCTGGTATACTCTTGGTCCACCCAAATAATTGTCATGAATATAATGTCTTAACTAGTTTGTTGAAAACTAGAAAATTAACTAGAGGGCTGAAATTAAAAAATAAATAAAGAGTGCCCACCTTACCATAGAGCCCACCTTACCCCAGAGCCCACACTAACACGTTGTGTGTGTGTGTGTGTGTGTGTGTGTGTGTGTGTGTGTGTGTGGACCAAGAGACAGATTAGACACGTATAGAAAGCAGAGGATGATGGACAAAGGTGAGTATTCCAGGTTCAGATAGTAAAATCCAGTCCAGGATTTCGCTCTGATTGGCTGAGCTGCTCTGCGGGTTAATCCTGGAGTGGATTTCGACTCTGGATCTAGATTAACCAAGGCTGATTATAGACGATAATGCCGTTTGTATGTGAAAACACCACAAACATCGCTCTCGTAGAATAATCGGGAGTGTTTAAAAAGGCTCTGGATCAATTTCCTGCCGCAAAGTGACTGAAATCACCTACTGTTTTGAGACAAATCCGAGATCCAGTCCGGGTTTTCCTGGCCGCTCAGACCCAGCTCCGCCGCCATTTCGTGACATGGAGAAGTGGCTTCATGTCAGAACAATAGCGAGCACGTTCCTGTTTCCTCCTGTCTTTGTAGGACTGTTTCCACACGTCGTTCTGCGACTGTGGCTAAATACTGTCGTCTGTCCTATACTTTAACATCTTCACATCACAAACCAAGGCTTATTTCAGCCTGTTTGATGCTCTTTTTAGTACAAACACAGCTTTATAGCTTTTCTCCCACCGCTAACTGTGCCCACCAGACACAGGCCAAGTTAACATGAACCCAGATAACATACCCATGTGGGGCTGTGACATTATCCCATCTGGAAACCAGATATTTTAACATCTTAATCTTAAAAACCAAGGCTCATTTTAGCCTGTTTTTTGCTCTTTTTAATATAAACATGTCCCCACAATGGTGAACAGGTCAAGCTGGCTGTTAGTTTGATATGAACCCATGTAGGGACTGTATTTTCAGCCCAGCTGGGAAGCAGATAGTTTAGTCCATGGGTTCAATGTTGGCCCAACATATAGATGCCCTTCAAGGTTGGTGAACGAGTCACTTAAACATGCCCCCACTTTGTTTTCCAGCTAGATGGGACCCATGTGAAACTAAGGTAGTCTAACCATGGTACTCATAAATGTCTCCCAGTAGCAACATGTACAAACCCATTCAGACCCCACTAAGCCAGGTTTCACCATGTGAGCCCTGTATGTTGGCTGGGTAGTCCCCACAAACAGATCAAATACCACATATGTATAGTTAATAAGCAACCTCATTATATTCACCATTAGGGCAGTGGTTTTCAACCTTTTCCACTTCACAGCACGACCCAAAACCTAACTTTTTTGACCTTTTATTTATCTGACAATGGAAATGTGAGAATTAGGGCCAAATTAAACTCTAAATAGACATTTATAATTTAAAGTGGCATTAACAGCCCACTATGGACTACTGACCACCTGTGTGGATGGGCCTGCACACCACTAGAGTGTGCTTCATGGCCGACTGGTGGTCCCTGCCCACAGGTTGATTTAGGGGACATCAAGTTCCCACAAAGTGACAAACCAGCCATGCACAACTAACTCGTTTGTGGGGTGTTTTGCTCGTTTGTAGCTTGTTTTTTTGTAGGTTACTTCACTTAGGATTACCCTTAACCCAGTTATCTAAAGCTTTTTAGACTTTAAATGTCTCTGAAAAGTCAAAATATCAGTGCTATCCCATTTAGTACATATTTAGTCTTTAGTCTTTGAAGGGTATTAATGTCATTCAGTTGGGTTCTTGAGTATATTTATGTTTCACACAGCCTACGTGTCCTGTTTTTTCCTGAAGTGTGTACTTGTATACAAAGCCTTACTTTTTAAAAAGGACTATATTTAACTCTCATCTCTGTTTTATATAAAAAGTTTTATAAGAACTGACAAAGTCAAAACTTCTCTCCAAAATGCTGTTTACTGGCCATTATAGTCCTTTTGGCTTCAATATTCTGTATGCATTTTTGGCCTTTCTTAGCTTGACTTTAATTTGACTAATTGTCTAAAATGTCTAAATGCTTTGTATTTTCCGTTACACACCTATTTCATAAATTTTGGAAAGCTTTTACAATGCCAAGGACTAGGTGCCATATTATATATTCAAACATGGCCTGGCCTTTAGACGGCCTTGGACTTGTCCTTGGACTTGCCATGCACTTGGGTGTGCTTAGTGAAATTAGACACATGAGTGTTAATATTAGCACACTCAGACAGCCAGCTTACTTTAACGAAGTAATAAATATCATGTACAGCTGCGTCTAGCCTGGCTTTACGTACCCAAACATTGGGAAAAGCTCTGTAGAGCCAGGCTGTGGTTATTGAGAGTGGTTGGAATAGCCTTCTTTGTGTCTTTGACTTTGCCTCGTGTCATACATTACAATAGCATGGAGAGGGCTCTTTGCACTTCTTTACTTCTCACAAAAGTGCATTTAAATGGGAACCACATTTAAATGCATTTCTGAGACCACATGCTAGGCTAATTGCTTTAGTGATCTTAGCTTTGTTGGGCATGAATAGATACTTATATTGTTGAATTTTGAGAGCACAATAGAAAACACACACAGACACACACACACACACACACACACACACACACACACACACACACACACACACACACACACACACACACACCAGCACTGCGGTATTGCAATTAATGTAAGTAATGTAAACTTTAGTCTTAGTGTGCCTAGCATAAACTCAAATACAGTGCTATAGTCCAAATGGAAAACTGGCATGACTCCATTAACAGCTTTCTTTTGGAGCCAGAAACTAAATAAATATTCCTCATGAAATCAAAGGTCACTGCAAAATCAGAGACTGGGCCTGCTGTTTGCTGTGTGGGCTGTTACATATGGTAGGCCTGTATCTTTCCTTTTTCAGGATAGCTTATAGTTTGTGCAAGGATTTGCCCAGTATATAGGCCAATTTAAACTATATTTAGAAGGTGTTGCTCACACATTGCATTACCTATAGTGGAATGCATTAACATAACATGTCTTTGCAGGCATGCAATGTCATAAAGATGACGCTAGATGGTAGTAAAGAGCTTTTATTCATATTTGTTTGAGACATGAAGGTAAGCAAAGACTTGTCATGTTTACTTTTGCACAACCGACAGCCAGCAGCTGAAAGAATTGTGAGTCTTTTTTTCCAGAATGAATAGGAATCAAGGGGTATCAGCCTTTCCAACCTCACAGCCCATCTGTATAATAAATAGAATGCATAACAGCCCATAAACTCAACTTTTAATATAATTTGCTTTGCCTTTCATTTCTCAAGTGCTGAGACTGAAAATGTGAAAATTATTATTTGAAATGCAGCTTGACAATAGCATAGATGTGTAGACAACCTAGTAACTAGTTATAGTTTAGTTAAATGTGTAACTTTAATTCTGTCTATGTCTCTATATGCCAGAACCCACGTAGACACAATTGAGATGGTTTCCTTATACCAGATTATTTTTTCTTTCACTAGTTTGTGGCAGACCACTACAGAGTGCTTCATAGCCACCGGTGGTCCCCAGCCCACCACAAGTTGAGAAACCCTGTCCTACATCATTAAACACTAGCTATCTTTTACATTTTGTAAAAAAGTGTGAGATTATCCTTATAACATTCTATAGTTGCAAGCAGTCTATATTTACTATATTTACAGTGATGGTAGCTCTACTATGGTTGCAATACTTTTGTCCATAGAGTATATGTAATCAGCCATAACATTAAAACCACCTGTATAATATTCTGTAGTCCCCCCTCATGCCACAATAACAGACCCATTGAGGCCTGGACTTTCCAGGACATTAGAAGCTGTAATGTTCTGTAAGCGTCAAAGCATGTTTATTCAACTGACCTGTCAGTAATATTAATGCTATGACTGAAATGTGTCTGATAGTTTGGTACATGCACATACATGCTGAACAGTATATGAGGCATTGTCTAATAATACATCTAAATATAACTAAATATTGTTATTCCTCTTAAAGTGTTTGAATTTATTCTGCAACACAGATTTTAAAGGAATAGTTGCAACATTGCTGGCAGAGCCCAGCATTTCCTATTAATATTCAAACTAAATAATACATGTGTTTTGTAAAGGCAAAACATATGTTGGTCTTGTCTGCTGACCACTGTTGGGACCTTATGGCTGAATGCACAGTAACTTCAGTACAAAATACTGAATAACATGGTGAATGTGGTTCTTAACTGTGGTCCTGGAGAACCCCTGCTCTTCACATTTAAACTCATCCACTGCAACTCAGAATGAGCTGATTAGCATCAGGTCCTCCATTGCAAATATCAGTCACTTCAGGGTCTTGTTCTCTCCCACGAAATTTCCAGTTTACTCAAATTGCCTAAGGAAATGAGGGCATGTAGGCCACAATTGGGGAACTAGCTGATGACAAAGTGCAGGAAAAGCACTAAAACATGCAGGTCAAGGGGTCTCCAGGACCAAGATTGAGAAATTGCTTTTGCATGTGGCTATTCATGTTATTATAGAAATTGGGAAACTTGAAAATGACTGGATAAATGATTCTTCCCTCATGATTATGATTATTTTATTTAGCATCAGAAAGGATTATTGCTATAGATGCACTTTAACCCCTTAATCTCTGTGACTTTAATTATACCATGAGGATTACTAATCGGAAATCTTTGCAAAGCAGTGTAAACTGGCTAAGTAATTCCTAAGACCTACCAGTGGATAAAAACAGGAAACACTTGTGGTTCCACAGAGTTTAAGGGGGTTAAAGGGAAACTCCAAGCAAAGGGAAAATGTAACTATTGTTAAATCTGCTGTAAACATGTCTGCTCACCTCTTCCATCAGTGCAGAACCCTCTAAAGCAGGGGTGGGTTCCCCAACTGCTCTAAGGTAAGATCATCTGGTTTACAATCTTTAAACTACCTGATGATGTATCTTGATGGTGGGATGAATGTTTGAGAGTAAACTGTTTAAATTGCATTTTACCAGATCACATCAGATTTGTATTTATTTGTCTTTACATTATGGGCTAACACAGTAGTAGAGGATAGTAAATATAATTGAGTACAGCATGCTGGATATTGTAGTGTGAGAACACTGGTAAATGGAAACACAAACAGGATGCAAAACAAACTAGCGAGGCTGAGGGATACAATGCTGTACTGCAGATTATTATGTAACATGACAAAGATGTTAAAGGGTACTTTTAGGCAGGGATATCCCTGCGTACCCCTGATTTATAACTCAATTGTGTCAATGACACTGATATTTGAATTGTAGTCTGTGTGGTGGCTTTTGGGCTTTTATAAACTTTTTTGTGAGTTTCAGTTCCTGAAAACAAGTGGAAGTCATATGATGCCGTTTTTTACCTTGCTTTGCCACAAGAGGGTGCTGGAGCTCAGAGAAAAGGGAAGGCCCAGTGGGACTGTGCCTCAGCCTTTTAATTAAATGAGGAGACATTGATAACTTTCTAGGTATTTATATGCACAGTTTAACAAGCCTAATACAGACTGGTGTTGAACAGTGGAGGATGGATTTTTCCTTGCCACTGTTGCCTGCTAGCTGCTCATTTGAGGCTTGGACCTGCATTTATGTAAAGCTGCTTTGTGACAAATCCCTTGTTGAATAAAGTGCAATAAAATAAATATTGATTGATTGATTGATTTAATATTTTTACCAAAATATATGCTCAGATCTATGGATTGTTGACAACTTAAATAAGTGTTCAGTTCCTCACTTTCATAACTACTGAACTTACGCATATGTTTTTAGTATGATTTAGGGTAGCTAAAGAATAAATCAAAGGTGTAGAGTGTCTAAAATGCAAATATCAACATTTTGATTTACTATCCAAGCCCATCATTGAGCCTACACATGTCTGAGTTTTATATGTGATTTTGAAGATGATAAATTAGTGACAAGGTTGAGAATATTGAGGCCTTTTAGAACACTGCTATTCATGTATCATGTATACACTCAAGCATTTACAAAACTGTAAAGCAAAAAAAACACAACATTGTTTGTAGTCAGTATATTTAATAACCTGCTGTAATTAATTTTTTATAGGACATCTGACATCGGTTTACATTCACCACCACTGTCAACAGTTCTCACTATGAACTGTGCTTTCGTTAACTCCTAAATCCCTATGTGAATAATTTACTTCTTAATATGAAACCAAAACCTACTGTGAAGTCATTTAGCTTGCCACACTGTGTGGAGTCCCACAGAGTTCTATTTTAGGGTCTCATAACTGACATAAATTCCAAAAGCCTTGACTTGACTTGACTTGACTTGAAAAGCAATGATGTAAATATAAACATGCACACAGATCCACTATGCACACAGGGGAATTTGTCCTTCAGATTTTACCCTTCCACCCAGTGAAACACTCATTTACACAGTGAATTCATACACTAGGAGGCAGTGAGCACACATGCCCGGAGTGGAGGACAGAATATAGGTCACATATCGTAAATCAGGTGTAATTTACAAGTACTTCCCAAATTTCCTGCTACATTGAATGCAGCATTTATTTGCAGGAGCTCCAAAAGATGACAATAATTGTGACACTAAGATATACATGATATGAATGTTTTATTAGGATATATTTACATTTACAGCATTTAGCTGACACTCTCTTCTAGAGCGACATACAAGGTTTCTCATATTACAGAGGTGGGCCAGAGTAGTGTCTTGCCCATAGACTCTTATTAGTGTAGCACAGCATAGTTGCCCAGAACCCCACTCTCCCACATGGTGTGGTGGTTCACTGGTGGCGTTATCTGTTGCGTCACACCAACCACCTGGATAATAACGATTACTACAAGCTAACACCGAGATATTTGGTGTCCTATGCACGATGCCCGTGGCACTTTGGTCATGTCACTTCAGGGAATCAAGACTGGTTGCCTAACCACCAGGCCACAGCTACCCCCAAATTCCAAAAGCAATGGTGTGTATGCTTACATATCATCACTGTCCAAAGAAAAGCATGTATCTCCATTTTTGTCTGTGTTCATCATCTTTTTAATCCTGTAGATGCTCTGTACAGTATACCGTGTAAATGATTCAGGATTAATAGACCAATAGAAATGCTCTAAAATTAATATTTATTTAAATTACTGGTAAACAACATTGTGCCTTCTCCTGTATCATTTGGAGATATATGTTATTAATTGGACAGCGACGATGTGGCTTGCAAGTTTTAATTGGTTAAACCATTTTGATGTCTTGGTTTACATTTGCAAAGGTGTTGAAAACCTGGTGGAGTTCTCTTTTGACTAGAAGTGAAAGTGGTGAGCTACTTGTGACTCCAGCTCTTTTTTCAACTTGTGAAAAAGCTCTATGAATAAATGACCAAGCTCAAAGTTTAACTGTCCCATTGAATCCTTTCCAAAAAAGGCTTGGTTGATCCGACTGACCTGGTGAATCACCGCTAGAGCAAATGTGACTATAACTGAATTTTTCTCTATCCCCTAATGAACTGTTCCTGTGGCTAACATGTGTTAACACTCTCATTACTTATTCACTGAAGTCAGACTTTCACTCTCGAGTGTCTTGTTTTGAATGCTCAGTGAACAGGCCTGTCTTCTGTTTGAGAGAAAGTGTGTAAGGTTTCATATTCATGACTTATTGTAGGATCTGACACCTGAAAAGTAAATATATAGGCCAGTCCTCTGTGCTGAATAATGAACAGTATGTATACATATTTCTATATTTCATGCATATATATATATATATATATATATATATATATATATATATATATATACATAAAACTATATCCTGCATATGTCAAATATTAAGTAAGTACAGCTTCAGCACACAAATATCTCAGTGTTTGGATATGAGTGAGAGTTGTCCTGTTTTTATAGAACTTGCATTGTTCTAACTAAGTAAATGTCTCATTAATATTTAATCAGCTAGGAAAAACTCGTCATGAGCTAGCGAGAAAGATATTCGGTCTTGGGCTGTGACCTGTCTGGGCAGGTGTGTGTGTGCGTGCGCACGTGCGCATACAATTCCAGCACAAAAATGTCCTGACCAGTGGAGTAACCGTAACTCGCATGTAAGCCATGGCACCTGCTTATGTGACTTACTCTAGGCCACCATACATCACGTACACCTGTCAGCCATAACATTAACACTACCAGTCTGGTATTGTGTAGGCCCCCATGTGCCACCAAAACACTTCTGATTTTAAGAGATGGAACCCACAAGACCTCTGAAGATATACTGTGGTTTCTGGCACCACAAAAACAGCAGAAGTTCCTTTAAGTCTTGTAAATTGTGAGATGAGTCTCCTTATATCATAAAATTGAGCCTTGGCACCCATGGCCATATCACCAGTTCACCATTGTCCGTCCTTGAACCTCTTTTAGTAGGTATTGGCTGCATACCAGGGAGACCCTCACAAGCTGTTCTGGAGATGTTCTGCTCAGGGTTGAGTGGAGGCACCCCTGGCACCCCTGAAAAGTTTAGTGGCACTCCATAAAAGCTGTTGTGTCCTACACACTTCTGTGACTTCCCTTCATATACACACCGCCTTCCAATTGTGAAAGGGCTTGTTAATTAGCTGATTAGTTGAATCAGGTGTGTTGGGAGCAGGGAAAGCACAAATATGTGCAGGGTAGGGGGTGCCTTCAGGACTATTATTGAGAAACACTTGGGTAAAACTGGTCTAGCCATCACAAGATGGCCCTTGTCAAAGTGTCTCAGATTCTTTTGCACATTTTATTCATTTTATCCAACACACCAACTTGGCACAAACAGCCTGTTCCCTGATAAAAGGGTGAAATCCCAAACATCCATCACCATCAGCATTTATCATTAAGGAAAGCTAACCCCCAGTTTCCTCATTCTGAGGGCACTGAGTGGACTAGCTTTGGTTTGTTGATCAACTAGAGGTCATCTCTGCAGCCACAATGGTGTTTTTAATTTGAGGCGCGTGGAATAGAGCCAGTCTTTGTGTCCGGAGTGCAGTCTCTGCTAGTCACTGACTGTTAGCTTCTTTGCTATGACAGACTGTGAAGGCCCTACATGAGCACTAATGAACAAATAAACAGAGCTCACAGTACTGTCATTGTTTTTAATAGCCTCATAATAAAACTACACACTGTGAGAAATGGATTGCACTACTGGAGAGTACAAGAAACAAAATCGGTCCATTAAAGGGAAAAAATTAGTGGCACTCCATAAAAACTGTTGCGTTGAGAAGAATATTAATCACAGATCCTAATGCTGTTTTAACGTCTTAAGGTGTGTACTGCTTTAGCTCCCATATATTTACTCTGTATATATATTTACCTGTACCTTGCATAGTATTGAAATTAGCATCTCTAACAAGTGTATGGATGAATACTAGGTTATGAAGCTCCCATCGTTGGGCTGTAGAGCAGTGGAACTGCATTCTCTTCAGTGGTGGAGATTCATCTAATACTTTAGGGATGGGTTGGAGGGGCACAATTACTCATCCAGCATCAGCACCTGACCTCAGTGATGGTCTCATATGACTAAATGCTAAAAGCTCGCAGTGTCTACTAAAGTTGAAAAAAGATCCCTAGCTCCCTAATGCCCTAAGTTCAGAATAGCGCACCATCTACCCGGAGGACTACATTGAGTATTTTGGCGGTTTATCCATGACAGAGTGCCAGTCCGTATCTGGGCATACAGATGCACATTTACTCACATACACATTCATTCACACACACCATGTGGGAGGAAGTCTCTGGACAAATCCCAGACAGACACTGGGTGAACATGGAAACTCCACCTAGTCAGCCTCTTATTAGCATGTTGTGTACTAACTAACTTGCTGTGTTGCGCCATTGTTTACAGGGCCAATGTCCCTGAAAACCTCTAAAAGTTGTGATGAATATTATAAGGACACATTTTCTGGGAAGTAAAGAAAATAATTAAATTGAATGTTGGTGAAAATAAATTGTAACCAAAGCAAAGAGCTGATTATTTGCCTCACTGATATATTTGAGAAGCAAAGTGTTTCTTAAATTTGTTTTCTCAGACCTTTAATTTGAACTATATGTTGGAGAACTGGAGGATCTGCTCGGTGTTGTAGCCTACAGTACAGAAAGGTCATGTAAGGTCTGGTTAGTTGTGCATGGTTGGTTTAGACAGGGCTGCGGAGGGTTGAAGGGAGGGCGGAGGGGGATGAGAAAGGAGGGAAAAGGGATTTGCACATTCAAGCTAATGTAGGTAGACTGGGGGTTGGGGAATGACACTACTTTGTGTAGGAGGGACAGGAAGTCTCTGCAGGGGTCAATAATACCAACAAAGACCCAGTGACCGCAGCTTTGGAGTTATACAGTTTAGGTCAGACTGCTGAAATTGGTGATTTGGGGGTGGCAGATTTAAGGGTATATTACTGTTATAATGCTGAATTATGATACAGTGCACTTTTCACAGTGGTAGAAATGATATAGAATCTGTACTTAAGTATGTGTGGGTTCAGTGTCAAAATCTTGCTGAAATAATAGAATGGCAACTAAAATATACTTGACTGAAAGTTTATGTCTATAAGTAAAGATATTAAAAATAAATAAAAGGTAAAACTAACTAAAGAATGACATTTAAAGTTCAAACTTTAATGCTTATTATTATCATTTTTAAGATGTCAGTGCTTTTCAGCAAACGCTAAAATATTTAAACACATCTACTCTACCTGCATTAAAGCAATGATTGAAAAATCAAATGAATATTTTTGATTACTGACCCCAAATGCAGTCAGTTTAGACACTGGTTCTCACTACTCACCCTGGAGTACCACTGCCCTGCTTGTTTTTCCCTGAGTTTCCCTAATTCCAGCACACCTGATCCAACTAATGAAATAACTGACAAGCTGTGTTTGTCTCAGGAAGGGCTCACCAGTTAATTCCTGGATTATTATCTACTTCTTACTGGTCAGAATCATAGTGTGTCCAGAGCCTACCCACAATCATTGTGCGCACATAGAAATGAAGGGTCCTGGTCCATTGCAGGTTACTACACACATCCATTACCATATAATAATAATAATAATAATAATAATAATAATAATAATAATAATAATAATAATAATACATTTTATTTATAAGCGCCTTTCACAACACTCAAGGACACTTTACAAAAAAATGAGTGAAACAAACATACAGAAGGACACAACACATACAAGAGACATTTAGAGTGGAAAATTATAAAGAATATGCCTCATTATACCTTATACATATACCTATGAATATGGTATCACTCCATATGCCGTAGTCCTCTTTGAAAGCAGGATGTTATCATAGTATGTGATTCCAGGTTTATATGTTTAAATAGGATATATTTGGTTGTTCTACTAAATCAAATAGCTAAAAACCTGAATTACAGAGCTTTTTGATTACGATTGTGCGTTGTGTAGATCAGAGATGAAATTGTTGACAGTCTATCTGTCCAGTGTTTGCCCATTGTAAGCCTAGCATCTTTGTTTGTAAAGTAAAAGATTTCAAACCAGTTTAAGTTGATTGACTGCATCTGGACCAGTAACCAGTCCTATTCATATGATTGTTTACCAAACGAGTCCTTTAAGGATACTGAATTAACATTGTTAATTTTACATTGATATGAATATGACTGGATGCACTAATTAGAAACTGCATGAATCATAAAATCTAAAATTTAATAACAGTTAGCTGACTGGCAGCACATTATTATTATCTTACTTTATTGTTCCTCGTGTTACTTATTGAACCTGTAAAGTAGAGTTCGGCCATATCTCCCACCCTTCTGGTAGATGTGAAAAATACCTCTCATAATTTACCAGCAGAATAATCCTTCAAACACATGATCCAGGCCCTTCTGTGAGGAAAATTAAATATGTGTCTCCTGGAGCAAGAGCAGTGTGGCTCAAATGAACATTTAATGCACTTGACTGATGAATGTAATGGTTCCCTGCTAATGGAGTTCATAGCCATCACCTGCTGTCTTAGTAACCGAACGCTCAGCCAACTGGCCCAAAAGCTGAGCCGGTGTAGTCTTATCAGGTCTCACTGAGTGAGCTTTCCACCTCTGCTGTCATTGCTCTGTTACATAAAGAATGTGACTCGGTGTCTGGAAAACATGCATTAGAAAATTGTGCAACTAAATTAAACATTAATGTAGTTTCACATCTCAGAATTCTGGAGGTAATTTTGATTATTAGCTTAGACTGGTGACACTGGTATGAAAACACTGCTGCCTCAGTGCACATTCTAGACTGTGCAGGTTCTATATTTATGTGTTTCTATTTGTCTGTCTGATTGTCTGATTGTCTATCTATGTATCTGTCTATCTATCTGCCAGTCTGCCTGCCTGTCTGTATAATAATATATCTGTTTGTCTGTCCATCCTTTCATCTACCACCTATCTCTGTTCACATCCATCCATCTATCTATCTATCTATCTATCTATCTATCTATCTATCTATCTATCTATCTATCTATCTATCTATATATATATATATATATATATATATATATATATATATATATATATATATACATATATGTGTGTGTGTGTGTGTGTGTGTGTGTGTGTGTGTGTGTGTGTGTCAATGTGTTTTTCTATCTATTTCTGATATTTTCCCTCATGGATAGAACTTTCATTATGACTATAATTATTATAATAATTATGTTGCAGAGAGATAAAATACTGTTGCCTACACTAATCTCTCTCTCTCTCTCTCTCTCTCTCTCTCTCTCTCTCTCTCGCTCTCTCTCTCTCCTGACTGCTATTCTATTGTCCACACATACAAACATGTACCAGTCATAACACATAATGCGGATCAGCGCCCTCTAGACTCCACAGCTACTTAATACAGCCTTAACTGCCAGAAATACACTGGTGGGGGTATGAATTTTGGTCTGCATGGGAGAATCCTAAAGAGACTGTGAGGTCATCTGTCCCTGAGCTGAAGCTGAGCAGAGCTGGGTCACACAACAATCACTGAACATGAAGCAGTTCTGCAAGGAGGAGTGGGCTGAAAGTTAACAACTGCAATTAACAACTACAGACAGTGTCCAGTTGCCATAACTGCTTCAGGAATTGAATCTTTTAAATAATAAGACAAAATGTAAGATACACAAAGGAGACAGGTTGACATTAAAAGCTTTCAGTTTAGACATTCAGTCTCTGTATGTTTTAATTTAGGGTTTAAACCTCATTATGTTGTTTTTTGTCCTCAATTTTCCCAACCCGTTTGGACTATCACTTAGGATGCTCTCAACACTCAGATGGAGCACATGCCTCCATCTGAAGCCAGCCACCACCTCTTTTCAAACTGTCACATTGCATCATCACAGGGTAGCTCAGAGAAAAGTGCCAGCTCTGATACAGTGGCTAACAGACTGTGCCAATGTGGAGATAGAGTGCCACCTACCCACCTAGAGACAGCATGACCATTTTTGCTTGCTCACACTCCAGCTGCTGATGGCAAGCATCATGACAACAGATTCGTCATGCGAGCACATTAGACCACTGAGCCACTTGCAGCCAACCTCATTACGTTTAACTCCTATAATTTCTCAAAAACACAATAATGTAAATGCAGTATTGATTTTTTATTCATGAGCACAATTTAGTGCATCATAAATAAGTACAGGTGGTGTAAAAATCATGTTTACAGCACTAAATGAAGCCCTTTTTATGAACCTAATTGTGAACTTGGTGTATGTTTTAAATTACCTGACGTCAGAACTGAACTGGGCCTCAGAGCCAAATGAATTCTTTTCGACAAAAGCTTTAGTGAGAAGTTCTGAATTTGATCCATATCACTTTCTGTAGTTACATAATTTTCATGCTCTCATTTCCACAACCTGTTCAAAACATGAAAGGAAGATTTTCCTACTATTATATTTCTCTGTTTCCTTTTTCCTCTAGAAAATTTAACAAGCCTGAGAAATCTTCAATTCCATTCTATTACAGGAGGCCAAATCATGCATATTAAACACAAACGTGTGGAATTAATACTGTAATTAATAGTGATTAATATAGAGTATTGTACACTTGCTCAGAGATATTTCAGAAACTGAGAAAAAACACAATTCTGCTACTTTACAAAAAATCAAATGTGTCTCTCAGGGCTCTATATATAGCCGTCCTGATCAGACAAAACAAGGCCTCTCTGGACTCTCTTTAGAATAAACTGTGTAAGAAAAGGTAGGAAATGCAGATGCTTACAGTGGTGATAGAAAACAGAGGTCTGAACTGAGGTCATGTTTTTTATCCAGTGGAATAACTTGTGGAATAACTTTGGAATATTGTGATTAGAGGCTGAATGCCATTGAGATGTGAACTTGTTCTCTGTTAATGAAGCTGCTGGTGGAGGCAGGTGAAGCTCTTCATTAATAATTTATATAAAACAAGCACCCACATGCTGTCTACTGTTAGCATTCCTTTATCTCTCTCTCTCTCTCTCTCTCTCTCTCTCTCTCTCTCTTCTCTCTCTCTCTCTCTCTTCTTTGCTCTTACTTTTCATTTGTCTGTCTCCTTCTTCTATCTGTTCTCACTCTCTAGTTCCTCATTAGAATTTCAAGGAGTCAAAGACTTTCAGTTTCATACACAAAAATCTCTCTCTCACTTTCTCTCTTCTCTCTCTCGCTCTCTCTCTCTCTCTCTTTACCTCTCAATTTCCTTTCCCTCTATTTTCTCTTTCTCCAATTCTGCCCGTCTACATGAACATTAAAACATTCAGTCTGTCCCCAAGTTTGTCTAACGTTTCTAAAACTCTCTCTCTCTCTCTCTCTCTCTCTCTCTCTCTCTCTCTCTCTCTCTCTCTCTCACCCTCTCTGTTCCCTCCTCTCCCTCTCCAAGGGCATCATGTCTTATTTATGACTTCACACTCTCTGTGGGAAGGACAGAAAGACTTGGGTTTCACAATGTTCAATCGAAAATCTGTCTCTGTGTCTGTCTCTCTCTCTCTCTCTCTCTCTCTCTCTCTCTCTCTCTCTCTCTCAATCTTCATCCAGATTAGGTTTGGGCAACAAATCTATCAGATCTAAACACTTTAATATACATTAAAATAATGTATTGTGGGTCATTTTAGAGCACTTCTTTTAATTGGTCCATTCATTACAGAATGTTCAGACAAGGTAATGAACAATATAGGGTCGCTCAATAACAAGAAACACACTGGGTCATAAATTACCTCACTGGAGTCATGATCTGATGTTCTGATGATCTGAATCTGACATTTGTTGTTGACATTTGCATTTCTTCATGAATTGACCAATAGAAATGTTATGCAATTAATTGGAATAAAATCTGGCCTGGTGGTTAGGGAATCAGCCTTGTGACTGGAAAGTTGCCAATTCAATTCCCTGAACTGGCAGAACATGACTGAAGTGTCTTTGAGCAAGGCATTTAACTCCCCAGCTGCTCCCTGTGTGCTGTGGATAGCCACTGCACATGTGCTCACTGCCCCCTAGTGTGTATGTGTGTGTGTTTTACTGCATGGATGGGTTAAATGTGCAGGACAAATTCCCTTGTGTGTCTAAAGCAGTGGGTCTAAATGCACATTTACGTTAACATTATAATTTTTTTTCCTTCACATGAAAATGAGTTTTTGCCTGACCGTGACAATGTGATTATTTGACCCTGTAATGGGTTGGTTTTAGCTGCTTTGTTGTTGTTTTTTTTTGTTGGATTGTTACTGTGACAGCCACTAACTATGCAACTGTGCTCACAAAACTACCCTAACACTACTGAGCACTAGAGGAATAACCCAACACACTGAACACAAAAACCTGAACCATGATTGGTCAGGATGCTCCCAGCACACAATAAGCACCAACATAAAGACTTAGTGGGTTCATTTGGATATTTCAGCTTTGTGATTGGTTCGAGGGCTCATTTGCATGTTACACATTTTTTCATTTATTTTAGCATTGTGAATCTCAACATCATGATAACAGCTAACAAATGAGACATTGCTCAGTCCTCCACAACCATTCAGCATTCTTATCACCACTCAGGCCTCTGAGCCCACAGGGATGGAAATGGTCTTACTGAGAGATGACCGTTTCTAACATTGGCTCTCTATGATTTATATGTCATCTGTCATCATCCTTAGAGTGTGTGCTGTCCTCGGTCTGGCCAGCAGGCTACCTCTGGTCCAGCTACAATGCATCTTTATCTTCTCTGGGCTTTCCCTTATTAAATATACATCAGACAGCACGTGAGAAGCAGTGAGAGTTTTATTACACTAAATCACAGACAGCAAAATGTCCACAGCGTATTTTGATAAAATGATTTCTGAGGTGAGCACAGATGAACACCGTTTCTGTATTCAGGCTTTGTCTGCTTCAAAACAACATGAATACACCAGTACACAATTAAAGGCTCTGCTGTTAAGTGAGTTTTTACACTCACTGTCCATTTTATCAGATCTGCTGAATATACAGGCACACTTTGTACAGGGGTTGGACAATGAGACTGAAACACCTGTCATTGTAGTGTGGGGAGGTTTCATGGCTAAATTGGAGCAGCCTGGTGGCCAATCTTCATTAATTGAACATTGCACCAGTAAGAGCAGAGTGTGAAGGTTCAATTAGCAGGTAAGAGCACAGTTTTGCTCAAAACATTGCAATGCACACAACATTATGGGGGACATACCAGAATTCAAAAGAGGACAAATTGTTGGTGCACTGTTGGGTAATGTCAGCATACCACCAAGAAGGACCAACCACATCCAACAGGATTAACTGTGGACCCAGATTGTATCCAAAAAATTTAATTCCCAAGAAAAATTGATGCTGTATTGGCCACAAAAGGAGGCCCTAGTACAGCATACTAATAAATTATTGTGGTCTAAAACCAGGTGTTTCAGTTTCATTGTCCAACCCCTGTAGTTCTATAATGGACTGTTTCTCTGCATACTTTGTTAGGATTCCTTTCACAATGGTCACCACACCACATTTATCTATTTATCATGAAGACCCACACAGGGGGCTTACACACAGGGGGATTTGTCCTCTGCATTTAACCCATCCACACAGTGATACACACATACACACTAGTGAATTCACACACTAGGGGGCAGTAAGCACACATGACACAATAGACTGGCCCTATCCAAAGCACCCAGGCAGCAGCCTTACTCAAGGACACTTCAGTCATGCCAGAAACCCTGACAGTTCAGGGATTCGGACCAACAACCTTCCAGTCACAAGGCTGGTTCCCTAACCACGGCTGACCCATGTGGATGGTGGGTCATTTGGAACACTGCAGTGACACTGACATGGTGGTGGTATGTTAGTGTGTATTGCACTGGCACAAGTGGATCAAGACACACAGTGTGTTTAAATATTGTCCACTCACTGTCCACTTACCTAGTTGTTACACCTTGTAGATGTAAACTCGGAGACAGAAGCTCATCTGTTTTTGCACAGTTTTTTGTTTGTCATCCTGTAGTCCTTTGTTGGTGCTCACAGGAAACTATGGCAGGACACTCTCAGTCAAGTCTCAGATATCTGCTCTGTGGTGGTTCTGTAGAGTCTTGAGCATTGAAATATCTCTAATTATAGAACTACAAGCACTCCTGTATGGTAAAAGAAGCTGATAAAATGGAAAGGGAGTGTTGAAACAAGCAGGTGGTCATACTGTTATGACTGATACTTATATATAAAATGCTTTTTTTTTTTTTTACTAACAATAATATTAACATTAATAAGAAAACATGATGAGCATGTGCTGCAATAATTAACAATAATACCACAGCATTTTTATATTATTATTTGATTATTGTTGTACATCCATCTAGCCAATGACTGGTTTGTTTGTTTTTGTCTGCTCCAGAGAGTCCTGTTCAATTGGTAATGCATCTCTACAGCAATGCCAACAGACAAAAAACATGTTTTTACATTACACTATTAGTGTTATTGCATTACTGCTACATATTGTTATTAAAGTTATTATTATTATTTAAGCCATGTTACACCTTGTTATAACATAGTTCGTAAACTACAGTACATTGTTATTACATGATATTATTAAACATAATTGTATTACAGGTATTACAGCATTCAGAGCATTATTATGTTGCTATTACACATATACATCATTGTTATTACACAGTCATTACAGTGTTATTACTTTATTACAGAGTTTTTACATTCTTATTACAAACATATTACACAACGTTGTTATTGCACAGTGTTATTACAGTGTTATGACAGTAATGTTAATAATACATATTACAGCATGTATTACATCATGTAATACAGTATGTTACTACATTGTTATTAGACATTGTTATTATACAATATTATGCTGTTATTACATGTTACATTGTTATTACATTGCTATAACATAACTTATTGCGTTGTTTTTGCACAAAGTACAGTCATTGCAGTGTTTTTAGATAGATAGATAGATAGATAGATAGATAGATAGATAGATAGATAGATAGATAAAATTTTATTGGTCCCTTTGGGGGGGGGGTTCCTTCAGGGAATTTAAAATGTGTGTTATTATATTGGTATTACATTGTTATTACACTGCAATTGCACAGCGTTAGTGTTTTTATGCATGTTATTATATTGTTATTACACATTGTTATTAGACTGTTATTACATTTATCAAGAGTCCAACCGCCAAAAGGAAGCCACTTGTTTTTATTAAGATTTTCATATTCTTTGTGCACAGACCAAACTGTAAGTTGAACAAACATGAAACTTGGTCAACAGGTAGTAGTCGCTCCTGCTGCTCAGGCACACAAGCTCAATCCGATTGGCCTGATGGTGGCACTATTGTGAAGCGTCAAAATTTGAGGCAGATATCACCCTAAATGAGAGACACAAATTTTTATTTTTACCCTGATTACTTACTTCATGCCCAACAAAAACGTCTCAAGAACCATAATGCTCTGCCCACTTAGATTTGAAGACAATTGGCATAAAACTCACACAAAGTCTTGACCTTGGGCCCCAAAAATTGCTGCTTGCAGCTATATGTGCTATTATTTTGTTTATTTGCAATACATCCTGTTTCTTTCATATTAAAAAAACAAAACAAAAAAAAAAAACAACAACAACAACAACAACTGTTGTGCAGCTTAAATACTTCCTTCTGGTATCCCAGGTGGTTGTTATGGAGTTGCTAGGTGGATATAGAATATCAATATTAATATATTATAAACCAAAATAATAAAAAGTAACAACAACAATAAAAAGTAATAAAAATTAAATAATAATATAATTAATTTAAAAATAACCTCAACTAATGACAGTGTGATATATTAATAAATGTTAATCATTCTTATTGTTGATTTGTATTATATTATATTATATTATATTATATTGTTAGTAGTTGGCACTATGAAACTGCAGGTAATGTTGCTCACCCAGCTCCAGGGGCCTTAGGGTTTAGTTGTGGGTTTGATCACTGTCTGTGAGAGTGTCTGTGCCTAGAGAGTATTCCTCCATGTGCCGAGTAATTCTGGGTAGGACCTGCTGGGACCCTTAATAAGATGATGTGAATAAGAAGATTAATGAATGAATGAATACTGTTTGTTTACTGTAAAAAGGACAAACTTAAATGAAATAATGAAAAATTAAAGGCTCATATCACTATGAAATATACCAAATATATATTTGTTACATGTTGTTTCCTGTAGATCATTAATCACCTGTTCAGTACTGCACAATGTTGTAATGTATTATTCTCCAATGTGGTTTAATCACCTACAACTAAAAAACT
The DNA here is from genome assembly GCA_034509495.1 of Acestrorhynchus altus. Lineage (NCBI taxonomy): Eukaryota > Metazoa > Chordata > Actinopteri > Characiformes > Acestrorhynchidae > Acestrorhynchus > Acestrorhynchus altus. The sequence continues at coordinate 16,277,460 of CM067502.1, read as the reverse complement.
ATACAGCAAAGCCCTTACTGTTTTTTTACACTTGACTGAAATTCTACCTACTGGCCTTATTAAAAATCAATGCCTTATAAAAGCTCATTGACCATTTATTCACTGTTTCTTCACTCTTACATGCTTTATTTTGTGGTCTTCAGTGTGAGAAGTGGGTTTCACTCTGATTGTAATAGAATATGCTCATCACTTTGCGTTTGATTAAATATGCAGCAGTTTTACATGTATCTTGTTACTCTCACTTATGTGAGTGTGCTGTAATGTGATTTCCCACTAGAGGGAACAAAACTGTACTGCTTTGTATATGTAGTTTCTGTATGAGTGTAGCAGAGAACTTAACAGTAGAATTTCCTTTCCAGCAGGCAGTGCTAGTGAGCCTCTGCTGAAGGTTAGCAACCATTTCCTGGCCACAGAAAGTGAACATACTGGTTCTAAAGTGTATAAAACACTGTACATGGTTTTACACACATGTAAAAATATATTGGAGACACATTTTTTGTCAGCTTCTCATTTTAGTACAAAGTGTTTCTCAACCCTGGTCCTGGAGGCACCCCTACCCCTGCTCCGAACTAACCTGATTCAACTAAGCACCTCATTAACAAGCCTTTTCGCAGTTGCAAGCGGCATGTTTAGGCTAAAACGTGTGGGGCATGGGGTGCCTCCAGTACCCATGGTTGAGAAACACTGATCTAAAACATTGTTAAACCATATTCCTGGCTACAGATGTAGCTATGAAGACAAAAGAACACTCCACACAACTCAGAGAAAATGAAATTGAAGAGTTTAAGTCACAAAAAAACATCAGTCATTGAACATACCCTGGAATTCTATTAAATCTAACATTAAGAAATATGGCACATCTGTAAATCTGATCCTTACAAACTCAGTGACTTTGCTCAAAGAAGGCTAGTAAGACAAAGACCCTCTCTGAGGACAGTTTCAGCAGCTGTGATGGGAGAGACTCTGCATACGACATCTGTAGCCCAGGTTCTTCACAAGTCTTCAAAGTACACTAGAAAACATTTATTTGGTCTGATGAGACCAAAATTGTACAAATATACACGAATACTGACTTGAAGTGGGTGGGGTGTAAATGTATCACTTATTTTACATTATATATATTTGTATTGTCTTCACTGTCTTCATTTTGATTATTATTTGATTAAAGTGTTGTTTTTTTGTTTGATTGATTTTTAATTGTTTGTTAATAAAAGCAGTAAAAGGGGGGAAACCAAAGGGTGAATACTTTTAAGACACATTTACTACAGAACTTACACAACTTCATATCAGTTATTTCATTGTTTATGCTGCTTAAGCCAGAACTGAAGGGGCTTAATTGGTGAAAATGTGAAAAGGCTAAAATCTACACCTTTCTTTCCCTAAAAGGTTTTTGAGCTGATTAAACAAGAAGGGTTAAGAGAATAGTCTGGTGAACAATCAAATTAATATGTTTGATCACTCACTAGGCAATCAGCCACTCAGCTGATGCAGGCAGTCAGCCAAAATGTATCTGATTGCCTGATGTGCCCTACTTTAGGCTCATCTGTGCCCACAAAACTGTTAAGCATCACTAAAAAAGATATTCAGAAAGTGTGGTCAGTGTTGACATGTGGTGACATGAGTTTATGAAAATGCTGATGTCATACTGCATGTATGTTTCTGGCTGAGTCACAAACAGCTCCTTTCTTGCTATATAGTGAACTAAATGAGGCATAAAACTATAGCTTCTTCATGCAGACAGCGCTAGATTTCTGAATTCCACATGTTGTCCCCACAGTTCTGTAAGGTTCCATCTGCATTCTGATCAGTTTTGAGATATTGAGCCTTAAAGTCTTTTATAGTGATATTGACATGTGACCAGGACCAAGGAGATGTGGTGGACTTCAGAAGGAAGAAGCTATCAAACCTGTTACCATCATGGGTTAAAACGTTGAGCTGGTTGACACTTACAAATATCTGGGTGTCCTGCTGGACAACAAATTGCACTGGAGGGCCAATAGTGAGGCTGTGTACAAGAGAGGGACGAGTAGAGTCTACTTTCTGAGGAAGATCAGGCCGTTCAGTGTGTGCAGCAAAATGTTGTCCATCTTCTCCCAGTCTATTGTGGCTGCATTAAATCTGGAGATGCAAAGAAGCTCAACAGACTGATCAAGAAGGCTGGCGCTGTACTTGGATGCTCACTGGAGAGTTTAGAAGTGGTGGTGGAAAAGAGGACACTCAACTGCTATCCTGGACAACACATCTCACCCCCTCCATGACTTACTGGTCAGACAGTGGAGCATTTCCAGCAAAAGACTCAATCGGATCAGCTGCGTAATGTTTATGCAATTACATACTACATACTTAAGAGTCATAATGGCACATTTTTGCTCTGTAGCTCAGTATGATCTATATCTGGGGATAGAAGCTTTGTATTCTAGATAAAGAATCTGAAATAGAAATCCATGAAACTAAAAAATAAACACTTTACTTTATGTTAAGGAATTGTTGCAGAATTATATATTTTTTAATTTTTTTAATATATAATGTCAGATAGAACCTTATATTCTAAGGGGATGGTATTAATAAATGTAAATGCTGCTCTATTATAAATATATTATGCGCTATATAGATTTACAATCCATACATTCCTGACTTGTATAGTACACTACTTGGGGAATAATGTGAAATTTGGGATTAAACCTCCTTCTCAGGACATTTATTCTCTCTTTATGAGGGTACGCATGCTCATGCAAGCATTTTTGTCTCAGTGTGAATGCAAATATTTTCAAAAATGTAGGGAGGGAAATCTCTGTTTATAAAAATATACTCATGTACATGTGGACATAGCTTTTGTTTGCAGTGAGAGAGCTAATGTTGCTAACAAACACTGCACTTAATCTCATCTCTGTAAGTGGCTAGTGTCAGGTCCTCTATCATCAGCCGGTCCAAATTTAGTCAAATTGATTGGCTAAGGAAACAAAGGGGACTAAGCGTTACTCGCAAGTGGGCAAAATAGGGACATTTTTGGACTGGTTGATGGTGAGTATCTCTACACTAACTAAAAATAATGCATCAGCTCATCTAAAAATGATGAACACAGTATGACTAACTATAGTCTATAAAGACTAAAATAAACCTGAGAGCTGATTGGTCGAGTGACTGGAACTACATTACTACTTTCAGTTCCAATTTTATCTTAAACCCTATAGTTATGAACAATCCATAACAGTCTTTTTATTTTTTAAGTAGCTTTCTGATTGGCCCACAAGAAGTGAGTTGAGAAATAGAAAGAGTTGTAGAGAAGGGTAGGATTAGCAATGTCTGGCCTATCGTAGCTACTCTACCTTCGTAGTATTAGGTATTAGTGTATTTCTTTGCAAACCTGAGCACGTGAGCAGTGACTGCACGAGCATCCGTCCTCCATCTGTGGAACTTTCCCGCCTCCTGCACCTTTAAGCATGACTGTGGTGTTAACCGTTTTCTCTCCAGTGTCCTCTGACTCCCCAGGGGACATGGTATGTGATTGTGTGTGTGCGTAGGGCATCAGATACACAGAAAAACACTTCCTCATGAGTAGGCAGTGAGGACCTGTGCATGTGACGGCCTGTCAGAGTGGAACGAGGAGCTCTGCTGCACGAGACTTTATTTCTTCTCACTTAGCGCCTCAGTCTGGAGAACAAGCTGAGAGAATGAGTTGAGGATAGATACACAGTTCTAACTTTATGTAGGACCTCCATTTTGCTCGCAAAACAGCATCAGATCTTCATTCCACGTGATGTTGGATTCTGATCCAGGTTGACACGATTGGGTTGCGTAGTTCCAGGAGGGTTACAAGAGAACTCTACCCCATCCCAAAGGTATTCTATTGGAAGCAGATCTGGTGGTCTGATGGTCAGCAATAACATTCCAACAGGTTGTGGTACAACAGTTACTGGTATTAACAGTCCCAGCGTGGGCCAAGAAAACCTTCCCCACACTATTACACCACCTCCAACAGCCCCTACTGTTGACACCAGTCTATGTGTCTCAGCAAAATCCTGATTCATGAGATAAGGTTACTTTTCTCTAGTCTCCTGTTTTATTGTTTTGTTGAGCCTGAGCCCACTGCAGCCTCTGCTTTCTGTTCTTGGCTGAGAGTAATGGTCTTCTGCTGTTGCAAACCATTTGTTTCAAAGTTGGAAATGTTCATTTTGATATGCTTTTCTGCCCGCACAATTGTTAAAGTTGTTATCTGATTTATTTTAGCCTTTCTGTCTGTTCCAACCATTTTTACCATTCTCCAATGACTTTACTCAAGACATTTCAATCTGCAAAACCAGAAATACCGTACACTGGATGTTGTTTTTTTATTGTACCATTCTGGGTAACTCTAAATACTGTTATGCTGAAAATCCAGATCAGCAGTTTTAGAAATATTCAAACCACCCCTTCAGACACCAGCAATCATATCATGCTCAAAATCACTGAGAACATTTTTTTCCTCATTGAGGACCAAGGGTAATGTGAACATTATCAGAAGACCATGCATAATGTCTACATGATTGTGTGCTGCACTACTGCCACACAATTGGCTGAACAAGTAGGCATACAAGTTGTGATGTACCTCCTTATTGAACAGCAGGAATATACAGTATATTACATATAATGCATTCATTTTGGTAACTCATCAGAACTCGAGCCATTCGGGACTATTATCTGTCCTGTTGTTCCATTTAGAAACTTTGGTTTCTCACACTCATTGTTTTCAAGTATACACTGTAATGTGTGACATATGTCAGTTTTTCAGTTTTTGAAGGACACCATATTCCCTCCATGTGCTAAGAGGAAATGACCTATGGATATCTATTTAAAGGTACATAATAATGAAACCGTGGCAGATGCTGATCACTCCTAGCATCACATAGCTAACACTGTCAAATGGTAACTTATATGAACATCTGTCTTAAAGATGTACAAAAGCTCGTACAAAAATAGCTCCATTTGTTAAAGAGCCCAAATCCTACATTTCGCCGCTGATGTCCAGTTATGAGCAAAGTTTGGTTTTCTGTTCATTGTTAAGTAATAAAGAAAATGATTGTATTACGATCCCTTTAAGACTTGTATATGGAAATGGGCTTTGATCTAATTGGTTGGCCTGTACAAAGCCTGTAAAAAAGCAGGGCAGTATGAACTAAAGGAGGAGCTATTCTGCAGTAGGCTGAATAGGCCGTTGGCCGTGTCTGAAACTGGAAATAGCTAGTTGACTTGCTGCCTCACAAGGCGTTTTAAAGATGCATATCTCTGTAACCGAATCACAAAGGCAATAATACTTCCAGATGTTGCCATGGTATGTATGGAGTGTTTCGCTGTGTTACTATTAGCCATGATAATTTTCACACAATACCGAAAAGGCTATATTACGAACCTTTGTTTCAGACATGCATACTGTATAATCATTTCTTTCATTTCAGAGACAGCCATAATAAATGCGTGGGTTTTTGTGATATCACAAAAACAGTGAATGGAAACCTGCATTTTTCTGTGTATGTGTGCAAACTGATCAACACCATACACCTTTAACAATGGTAGCATTCCTTGTAATGCGTGTATTAGTACCAACACTAACACATAGCAGTGCTGTTGGTACCAAGTCACATTAAGGGGCCTTTTAAGTTATTTAAAGTAGTTTGGGCTCCCTTAAAGTAAAGTTCACCAAGCTCTCTCCCAGATCCTGTGGAGATAATCTGCTACAACTTAATCCGAACTAATCAAGCACCAGCTCCTGATCAGATGGATCAGGTGTGTGGGATCTGGGTTGGAGCTGTACACTGCAGCCGAGCTGATCTCCAGCAGGTCCAGAACCGTGCCACTCAAAGCCTGGTCCACATCCTGATCCGCGTTTTCTAGCACACCGAGGTCTGGATCGGTGATTGACTCCCGTCCCGACCAATAGCGTGGCTCGTAGAGTGACAAATCTGCATTAGGCTGTGCAGCTAGCCAATCGAGGCGTATTAGGGTTGGTGTGTCGGCCCAGACAGCCAATCACAGACGAGCATCCTCCCACAACGTCGTGGTCAAAGCAGAATTTGAATGTAGGTTATGATGGAGGAGCTGACCCCCTCCCTCCCTCCCTCCCTTCTTTCTCTCTCCCTCTCTCTCTTTGTTCGAAAACACCGACGCAAGTAAATGAACGTTACGATGAGTCTTAAAACACGGTGGTGTTTTTAAAGCGTTGAAACAGTCTCTCTGTCCGCTCCGACAGCACACACTACAGTGTCGCTGACGCTGTAATACGAACATGGTTCCCCATTAAACACGACCCCTACGCTTCACAGCACTTTTAATGACGCCATTCATCGTGTAAAAATGAGGTTTCAAGATTGTAACCAACAGAGTCCACGCTTTTTCTGTTCGCTGCCCTCTGAGTGATTAAGCGCTGAGGCTTTGCGCTTTACGCGCAGCGCACTGCGAAATTTACGCAAAAAAGAGGAGGGGGTGGAAGAAGGAAGGACAAGGGGGAGGAGGGGGGTAAAGAGCTAAAACAATTTTTTCGACCTGCCACTTGTCTCTGAAGACTAGATTGATTATCTTTGTTTATGTATATATTTAATAAATATGTATAGGACATATCAGTGTTTATAACGTTTACAATGTGTAACAAGCATGGTGTTTATATTTCACTTTTAATGTTATTTCAATTTGAATATCAATTGTAACAATCGTACTGTTAATGATAATAAATGATGCAAGTAGTCATTAGGTAATTAGTGAGAGTAATTAAAATACTAACCAGCAAATTACATATTTAAAAGTGATGTGTGTAAATGCATGTATGTGTATATAGAGTGAGAGAGAGAGAGAGAAAGAGAGATATTAAAGGGGTGTGCTATTACGTTGCAGAGATTAATGTGTGTGTGTGTGTGTGTGTGTGTGTGAGTGTGTCAGTGTGAGTGTGTGTGTGTGTGCGCGCTTTTCCCTTTTAGAAATACTATCCATTGTTCCACTCCACGGCGCAAAGGGATCCGCCCCCCTGAACCCTCGGCCAATCGCGCTGCCCGTCCCCGCCCCCCGGCTCCGCCCATCACTCTATATTAAAGGCTGGTGCGGCGCGTGCTCGCGGCATTAGAGCGCTTACAGCCAGCAGGAGAAGAAGAATATATATAAATATATATAAATATAAACTCATATTTATTATTTTAGGGGAAATCCTCCTCTTACTACAGTAATCCGATATTAAAATGGCAGACACGAAAGTGGATTCCGCCACGGAAATCTCCGCCAAGGTGAGCCGCCTGTGGACGCTGTGTGTTTGGTGGAAAGGAGGACTCTGCTCTTCGTTACTGAAGCGCTCGGCTCGCGTCGTTTGGCGCCAATACGCGGACAAACTGCTGGTTTACTGAACGTCATTGTTTTGAAGCTGAATCCGGTCGTGGTGTGAGAGCTCACCGGTGGCCGAAAACAGGGGGTGTTTTTGTTTTGGGGGCTTTCATTTGCGCCCCCGGTTTCATTGTGGCTCGTGCGCGCGGGTTTCTTTGTTTATGCGCGCAGCGCGGCGCTCCGGAGCCGGTATCGCTGCAGCCTCGCGCCCGCTGCGTTTCTCAACGACACGGACCGCCGCTTTTTCACCCCTTTCACTTTCTCCGCCGCGGCTCACCGGCGGCCGCCCGTCCCCCCCTTTTTCTCCGCCGCTGGGGCTTTTAACGACGCGCGGGGCAGAAGTTCGCGGGGCGGCTCGGCTGTGTGTGTTTACTCCGCGGTCTCTGCGCGTGCGGCTGGAGACCAGTTCCCGCGCGGGTCGAGGCTGAAAACCGGGCTGTGAGGCGCGGTGGCTTTGAGCAGTCGGTAAACACTAATTCATTTCACCGCCGGCCTGCGCGAGCCGCCGGACCGCACGCTCGGACGTTACGCGTTTGCGTAACCGGCCTCGGTAACGCTGTGCGCTGCTGCGTTTGGAGGGGCTTCACTAATCCGGGGCTGCTTTTTATAGCTCCTCTACACGGAACTGGGGCTTATCTGGCCCATCTGCTGCCTCCGCACTTCACATTTCCACCTTAAAAGAGGGCTGCGGCTGGCTGTAACGCCGCGCGCGCGCCGCTGAGAAACGGGAGCGCGCTTGTGTAACGGCGGCCGCGGATGTGTCGGGCTGCGCTGGTGTGGAGGGGCAGTTGGAGAGGCGGCTCGTAAATGCGCTTAAGGGCTGAAACGTAAGCGCGTTACTGGAGACGGTCGCAAGGTTATCGCTGCTGTTTATTATTGCGATTGTAACGCGTTGTTCTCGTGGGAGGCGCGTCGCGGTGCGTGGTCCAATAGCGCCACGCTTCATGGCCACATTTAAGTGGTGCAAACCCGGATCAAAGTGCTTGGATCCACCGCACGACCTAAATCCAGCAGATAACGTGAAAGCAAAGGGGAGGGATGGATGACTGGGGGAGGTGGTGATGAGGGGGGTGTGGGGGGTAATGGTTACAGCCATGTGTGCTGTGGCCCCCTTTTGTCCTTACGATCGGTTTTAGGCTGCACTCGTGTACTATATATGTATGTATCGTACAGTGCGGTGTGTATTATTATGTGATATGGAGGTGCGCATGCGTTACGACGCACCTTGCCGATTAGTGTAATGGCGTGCAGTTTGGGACGCAGCCCCCACGCGCTTCTGCGTCGATGCACCTTCAGCTGGTGTCTCGTACGAGTGGCCTTTTAATGGAGCAGCTCGACGGGTGTGTCTCGGTAAGCGGCATATGGTGTGCAGTTCGCCGGACTACAATACCCAGAGTCTCAGTTCTGCGAGCGGCCGAGTGTCGTGTTACAAGAGCTGCTGAACTCGAAGGAGGCGGGCCTTAGCGGCCTTTGATTGACAGCTGGGAAATTTGCGCCGCAGCCAATGCGGTGTCAATGACAGAAAGGCCCCTCTTTGGACACGCAGTCCCGGTGCTGGCCGGTAGAGGGCCTCGTTCAGCCACTATGTCGGGTTTTATGATGTGTTTTATTTATTGTTTTTCTTCTTGCAGGACTTGAAGGAGAAGAAGCTCCTTGAGGAGAAGGAAAATGGAAAGGAGGCCACCAATGGAAAGGTGTGTGTGTGTGACGTTGTTTTAAAGAATGGTTGCTTGATGTGTTTAATTTGGCCCAAGAAAATTCACACCTAATAAAAGAACACTATATAAAGGCTTTGAGTAACTTTTGTTAAATAAATAAAAGACTGTTTGGCCCATGTGTAACCACAACTGCCTGCTTTAGTAAACAAATAGCTGCCAATTGTCATTATGCAAATACAATTATTCTGATTGGCTTCTTGCTTTCATTCATCAACACACAGCTGCCCATTAGTCCTACTTCTGCCATGTGCACTCAACAAACATGCCGACTGTTTACAGGAAAACGAGGAGAATGGCGAGCCAGAGATTGATGAGGATGAGGAGGATGAAGTAGATGAGGAAGACGAGGAGGATGATGGAGAAGGTGAGCATCCTAAACAGCCATCAAACATTCTCATGAACCGTCACTATATTTTCATACTGAATTTGAAACCATGTTATGCCTCATGCCTTGTTCTTTCCTCCAGGAGATGAAGACGAAGATGAGGATGAGGATGATGAGCTCGGTGGAGGAACGAAACGAGGGGCCGATGAGGACGACGAGGATGATGAGGTGAGCAAGACATGCCTAACGTGTTGGCTCCATTTGTTAGCACCCAAAAAGCAACGTTTCTCTAATTACTGAATCTGTTTACGTCTCCCAGGATGATGTGGACCCCAAGAAGCAGAAGACGGATGACGATGATTAAAGGATTGTTCCCCGCTGCTTATCCTCAGCACGTTTGTTGGATGCCAGTGGCATAAAGGACTCAAGCATAAACATGGTCATTTTTTCCCCCCAGTTCATCACCTGCGTTCAACCAACTATCCCCCAAAATGCAAAATTTTCTAGAGGGAAGACCACCCACTGCCCAGATTTCCCACCACTCAACTCAAAACGACAAAATACACAAAACGAGGATTTGTTTGTATTTTTATTTACATTTTATATTTTTGTACATATTGTTAAGAGATCAGTCACTTTATCATGATCTCCTGTGACCAAAACGGTGCTTCTTTATGAAATTTTACTTGTCTGACCATGTCTTGGAACTTCAACGAAACAGAAAAAGGAAACGTGTATAAAAAAAAAAATCAGCCATTTAACTCAGAGCATTCCAGTAAAATTTTATGTATGAACTTTAGTTGTACCATAACTAGTTGTACCATAAACTAGTTTTTGTTTGTTTTGGGTTTTGTTTGGTTTTTTGTTTTGTTTTGTATGGGAGGGCTAGGCCAAAGAAAAGGAGTTACTTTTCTTTCTGATTTATTTTGTCTGCATATGTTTTACCTTGGCCTGTTTGTGTGTGTGAAGTTTGTTGTTCAACAATAAACCTGACTTTTATTTTGTGAGTTGTACTTGATTTGTCTGTTTGTTCATATTGGTGTTTTATAGTTGCTAATACTACTGAATAGGATGTGGACTTTTGACAGGTCTTGGCATTACTGGGGAAGATGGCTGACTATTGAATTGGAGTTAATTCTTTAATATGAGACAAATTGGGCATCTGAGCAAAGTGTCCTCGCTAAACTATTGTTTCCAACTTCAATGAAGCCTAAAACCAGACTTGTTACACTGTTGCTCAGAGATTGAAACGTGTAAGTCAATATAATGGACCTACAGAAGCACTATTTTACTTCACAGCCTCCGGAACACTGCATCAGAAGTTTGTTTTCAGAGGTATTAAACTTAGTACTGTGAAAGTAAAGTTTTTTTTAGTGTTAAACTGTATAAAAGTAATGAATACAACTGCATGTGCTCACCTATACTGGGCATATGACATCATAACTAACTGTAGTTATGACTGTAAGAAAGCTGGCCAGCCTCTGTATAAAGTGCAGTGCTCAGATAAGCAACGGTGGAATCTGCACTATATGGATTTTTGGCCCAGAATAAAATCCTCTAATTAAAGTTTAACAAAGTAGGCACTCATTTCTTGGCTCTAAATGTAAGACGTGCAGATAAATAAGCATGCACATTCTTTCATACACTTATGCATATACCCTTTCTACATTAACACAAAATATATTATCAATTGGCTGATTAGTTCAAACTAATGGTGTAGGCTATTGTTTAATAAGTAATGAGTTTGCTTTAATGCTGGATGATCACCACCCCACTTCATCCACAACTCATCCCAGAAGTAATGGATGGAGCACTGTTATTCCACTGCTCCACAGCTCAATGTTGAGCGGCATTGTACCCTTCTAGCACACGCCTGGCATTAGGCCTGGTTCAAAAGTTCGTGTTTATCTGCTCCAGAGAGTTTGATTCTATTGGCAGTACTTCTCTACAGCAGTGGTTCCAAACCCTGGCCCTAGAGGCACCACTGCCCTGCAGTTGTGTGTATTTGCATATCACTACTACTTAAAGTGGCTGAATGCCTTCATTAGAATGGGTTTACATAAATCTGGGCAGCAAGATTTATTGAGTAGAACACTGATATTAAAATAAAAACAAATATAAAAGTTGTGGTTTTCCATCATTAAACCATCTCTAAAGAGAGTCTAGTGCTATTTATAGGTCTCATCCAACACCTGGCTTGGTAAATCAGAGCTTAATGATGCTAAATCAGGTGAGCTGGTGATGGAATTGAACACATGCACGTGCTGGCTCTGAAACGTCTAGGAGAAAGCTGTAAACAAGCTGTGTTCTTTAAACTAGCTCACAAGACCTATTTCTAAACACTACTTTCTTCAGAATGAGACATTCTTATTTCTGTATATATGTGTCCCTGCATCTGTTCCAACGTGATCTGGAGTTTCTACAGTAAAAACTGACAGAAATGCTTTTAAGTAATATGTTCTGCTGCCGAAAGTGCACTGTACTGTACATGCTGGTGTATTGTGTTTATTGACTGTATTCTACAGCCAACTGAGTTGTAGATTCAAGTCAATCCACCAATCAGAATGCTTAGAGCTTCAGTAGTTAGAGGGTCAGTTCTGTATCTGTACGTGATGAGTGCATGTCCTGCAGCTTTAAGGGATTGGCGGCCTGATCCTGGCTGAAAGCAGGCTTTCACCACACACACACGCACACACACACACGCACACACGTACACTTTATCGCTCTTCTTCTGGGTATCAGATGTGTTCAGAAGCACTGCCTGCACACAAATGGACTGAATTTATAATCCCTGGTCATTTAGCTTTGTGGACAGTGTGTGTATGCACTGTGCATGTATGCGTGTGTTTGTGTGTGTTTGTCGGCCCTAGGAGGCTGATGTCATGTCTATGTTACAGGCTTAAGAATTAAGGTCCATGGTGACTGGAAGCTTATAGTGACCTAACAAGTGTGTGTGTGTGTGTGTGTGTGTGTGTGTGTGTGTGTGTGTGTGTGTGTGTGTGTGAGAGCGAGAGAGAGAGAGAGAGAGAGAGAGAGAGAGAGAGAGAGAGAGAGAGCAGGTAAACAGATAGCACTGAGTGTATGAGACATATATAGATATAGATAAGAATCATCTTGGTTTCTCTAAAGAAACATGTATGAAAAAGAGATTAATAAACATCTAGGTATATAAGGGTCCTATGCCAATTTAAGAGAGTAAGACTAAATGAGGGCTTTTTAAATTTTGAAAGGGTTCCACAAACTCATTTCACTCGGTTCTCAAAAAAAATCATCAATTAACTTTTTTGGGGCTTTATACGTAAACATATAAGGGCATACAGATCCACTGTGCTTGCACACAGGGGGATTTGTCCTCCGCATTTTAACCCATCCATGCAGTGAAACACACACATACACACACACACACATGTCCGGAGCCCTATCCACAGCACCCAGGGACCAACTGGGAGCTCAAGGGAGTTCAAGCACAAGTTTGGTTGTTCCCTAACCACCAGGCCACTGCTTCCCAACTGTTCTTTATGAGAAAAGATAGACTGCATTAAAGGAACTGTTTGGTGAAAAATCTAATGAACACGATTGATCACTGAGCACAGATGCAGTCAAGAAGGAATGTCTGATATCTAATATGTGGTTCTTAAGTTGGTCACTGTTGGTCCGCTGATGGCCAACTGGTGTTCTGCTCAGTGTTTTCTGGGCAGTCCATCGGCGGTAAAGCATTAAACAACATGCCACTTTTTATTGCTCATTTTCTAATCAGAGTCCAGTTTATCTGTCTTTCATTATCTGTTAATTTAGTTAATTTTTCATCCAGCACAACGTTTAAAAAAGTCTAGACTCTATGGATTTAAAATATGCTTTTAGGAGATTAAATTTTTTTTCACGGTGATCTGATGGTGGACCAGAGGTTGCAAACAGTCAGTGTGTTGCTGCCCTTATGAAGCTGGTGGACCAATATATGCTCACTGCGTTGTAAAAAGTGCCAGATCTTTTAGGAATTTTTGGAGGTTCTTCAATTTGAAACTGTGGAGGAACCTTTAAGAACCTCCAAGAACCTTGTCCTTTTATTGAAGGTTCTTGAAGCACCTGAAGAGGTTCCTCCGCAGTTTCAAACTGAAGAACCTCCAAACTTTTCTCAAGATCCTTGTACTTTTAATAGTTTCGGTCTCTGCAAAAATGCCCAAAATCAACATTTATTTGCTTCAAGCTACTTCATTTTAGAGTCATTGCTGATTTAAAGATTTAAGATGCAATGGGAGCAGTTACTTAAACATCTACTCCATAATTCTTCTCTGCAGAGAAGTCAATTTAAGTTTTCAACATCTAAAGTAGGTCACACTATCTAAACCACATCCACTTGTCTTTGTCAAACAAACAAGGTTCTGAGTGCATTCTGAGTCAGGTTTGGGTGTGTGTTTACAGAGATGACGTATGGGTTTCTAGTAGTACTTTTGTTAGCTTTGCTCTCTGCATTAGCTGTAGCTCCAGTGCAATAATGAAAGAGACAAACATTTGATCCCCTGAACTGGCAGGACATGACTGAAGTGCCCTTGAGCAAGACAGTTGAGTCCCCAACTCCCTGGGTGCCATGGATAGGCCTGCCCACCGCTCCGGGCATGTGTGCTCACTGACCCTTTGTGTGTGAATTCACTAGTATTTGTGTGTATCACTGTGTGGATGGGTTCACAAATTCCCTGCAAGCATAGACATGTTTATGTTGTTAAAGCTTTAAAATGATTATTAATAAGATGAAGTTTGCTGCTTCCATTTTCCTTTAACAGAACAGGAAATTCAGGTTTTAAACTGACCTACTGTTTGAGCCACACAGTGATCTGCCAATTCAGGTCCATGTTTATAGATAATAGTGAATCATGCACAAATCTCCCATAACCGAATCTATCAGAGATACTCAACACCTCCACAAAGTTTCAGAGGAGTGTGTGAGATTTAGACCAACCTCAATCTGTGGGTGGGGTACCACCAGAGGGCTGTGAAGGACTATCTAATGGTCCGCAGGCCCATCTTCTGGGGTAAAGAATAGTCCATAGTGGGCTGGTAAAGGCACTTTAAGTCATACAAATATATGTAAATTGTTTTTTGGATTTTATTAATTGGAGACAAAATCATCTGAAAGCGCAACCCTGACTGTATTAGATATGATGTGACAGTCAGTAGACCGATTGTGGACATGGGCTCTGAGATGGGGTCTATTGCTCAGATCCTCATTCTCACATTTTCATGTATTTCAAGAAACAAATAGGCAAAAACTATTTTATATTCAAAGTTGAGTTGTGTTTTCTAAAAGCCCGATACACTTTCTAGTTCTAAACAGTTGGGCCGTGGGATGGAAAAGGTTGAATACCCCTGATTTTGACATGCCGTTCCCATTGTGCAAATGCATGATGTATAAGTTCACTACATCATCTGTTGCTCCAGAGCAAAATGTCACACTCCAAACATGTTTTGACTGACTGGGCAAAGGAGTAAATTATGTAATTAGATTTTCACCACGCTCTGGAGACAACACAGCCATAACCGCAGTCCTGCAGATTACAAATTCACTTTATGAAAGCAGCGTGATAAACGGCTAGAGCTGCACTGCATCTAGAATTCTGAACAACACTGTTGTACAGACGTGTAAAACTATGGAAACAGCACAGCTTCAGGCCTCGTTTCTCTTCCAGTCTTTCACTCTAATCTACTTACACTTGCTTGCAGAGATTCCTGCAAGAACCACCAACGGTCACCAACCGCTTAGATGCAGAATGCATGCCCACACACACCAGATGCTTTTACACTTTGTCAGGATGTGGGATTCTTTATCTGTGTGTGTGTAATAATATTCCCCTGTATGTACATGTAAGTAACTCTAAGTAACAAAGTGTCACATATGCATTATGTGTGTAACCACACGTGATCATGTATAATACACTCATTGTCAAAAAAAAATAGTTGCACCCACTAAGAAGTGTCGGATTGCAATGCTATTGTGGAAGGAAGGTAACCAGGAAGAACAAATGATTAAATATTTAGACTGAGAGCTAAGACACTGGGAGTTATAGACGTGCCTAATGGTGTCCTGTGGTAATCCATCCCATGCAGCTTGAAAATTCTCCTGCTGATTTTACAGTAGGAGTGGAGTGTGGATAGATTTTCCAATAGCATACCACACTTTTTTAAACAGGGATAGGTCTGGTGATGCAACTGGTCTTGACAGTATGTGTGTCACCAAAGCGAGCTCTTGAGGTGGCAGCAGTATGTGGACAAGCGGAATGTTGTTGGAAATACACACTGTGTTCCGAAAAGGCAGGGTCTCTGGTTGCAAGACCTCATTCGCATAATGATGGGCTGTCAATGTCATGACGTGTCACAAAAAAATACATGGATTCGGTGGTCGCTTCTAAGAAGTCAAAGGTGGAACCGGGTCACTGAAGATGACCCAATGACATTTTTGACAGACTGACACAACACCACAGCACCAGTGGTGTATTGCAATCAGTTGATTCCTCCTGTGTGCAACAATTTTTGATGATAAGTATATCTATATCTATCTCTGAATAGACACAGTGCATCATTTGATGTTCAAAAATGGATTCAGTTCGTTTTACACACAATACCCCACAATGACGAAGTGAGAAATGGTTGTTGAAAAATGTTGAAAAAAAATAAATAAATGGAACACAAAACATAATGTACACAAGTATTCACAGCCTTTGCCCAGTACTTTGTTGAAGCACATTTGGCAGCAATTACAGCCTCAAGTCTTTTTGAGCATGATCCTACAAGCTTGGCACACTTGATTTTGGGAAGTTTCTCCCATTCTTCTTTGCAGAACCTCTCCAGAGATCAGGTTCAATCTGGGCTATTCAAGGACATTCACAGAGTTGTGCCGAAGCCACTCTGTTGTTTTCTTGGCTGTGTGCTTAGGGTCACTGTCCTGTTGGAAGGTAAACCTTCATCCCAGTCTAAGGTCCTCTGGAGCAGGTTATCATCAAGGATGTCTCTGTACATCACTGCAGACATCTTTCCCTTCACCCTGACAAGTCTCCCAGTTTCCGCTGCAGAAAAAACATCCTCACAGCATGATGCTGCCACCACCATGCTTCACTGTAGGACTGGAATTGGCTAGGTGATGAGCAGTGCCTGATTTCCCCCAGACTGCATGGCATTCAGTTCAAAAATTTGTTTGTTTTTTGTTTGTTTCTCAAGTTCTCCTTACTGCACAGTTCTCCTTACTGCACAGAGCAACGTTGGAGCTCTGTCAGATTGACCATTGGTTTCTTGGTCAACTCCCTTACTAAGGCCCTTCTACCACAATCTCTCAGTTGGCCAGGCAGCCAGCTCTATTAAGAGTCCTGATGGTTCCAAACTTCTTCCATTTATGGATGATGGAGGTCACAGTGCTCATTACGACCTTCAATGCAGCAGACATTTTTCGGCACCCTTCCCCAG
>CM067502.1:16135630-16258130 GCA_034509495.1 Acestrorhynchus altus | reverse complement strand
TTCCAAACATGCTCTAAGACAGTGCCTCCACCCACTTCAGTACTAATGTTAGTAAAACTTTATATATTCGGCCCACATTGAGCTGCTTTGTTTTCAGAGCTCTGAGAAATGCAGGTGGCCGATTGCACGGCCTTCCGAACACAAAAGCCTGGGCAGCTGTGTCCAATAGGAGGATCAGCACAGAGGGTAAAAAATGGCTCAGGGGAGGGAGTTGGGGAGGGGTAAGGGCAGGGGCAGGGGCAGGGGGGCAACAAAGCACCCCCACTAATAGGCTCTTTCTTCAGGGTTTGTCTCCCCCCCCTTAGCATACAACACACACACACACACACACATACACAGAGCAATCTGCCTTTTGTTGCCACTCAACTAGTTTAAGCAGAAGCAGCCTCGCCTACCAACGGCAGCACTTGAGGGACGTCCTGTGTTGGATACAGCCTCAGAGAGCAATTGGCCAGGGAGCTTGTTAATTGCCCTTGAATGCATGAATTGCGTCTGCTTGCCTCATCAAATAAGATTAATAGTGATGGCTAACCTCGCTAAACCTTCAGGGTTAGAATAAAAGGTGCAACAACAACAGTGCTGCGGGCATTAAAAAGTCACTATAAGAGCCTATTTGGTATGAAAAATAGAAAACCAAACAAGAATATATCATGTATATGTCCATACTTTGTATCACTCTTTATATATACATGTACTAAAATAAACTGAGGGGATTATTTGGCCTAGGATTTAATGTTGTGCTCCAAATATTCCAAGTGATGAACTGTCTTGATTCAAATGAGTCCATCATCACAGTTATTCACAAACAAATAAGAACACATCCTTTATATAAAATATGAAACATTATTAAACAATGCATACATTATTATGGGCCAAAAGATGTGCTAAATAAATCAGAAAACTGATTATATGGATATACATACAGATGTACACGCACATAACTAAGATTTACAGTTACTTTATATACACTTGTGAAAAAAGTAGGCCCCCGTGAACACCTTTTTGAAATTTAAACTAATGGACAATTTGATCTTCATTTTAACTAAATTAAGGGATGAAGGTGATATATCTAAACATATGAAGCTGAAGAAATGTCTATTACAACCATTCACAAAATGTAATTATTAGAGATACAATTTTCATGTGAGGAAGGACACCATGTGCCCTAATAGCTGGTCTGTCCTATGATGGCTAAAATTATGTCAATTAGATGCTTCCTATAATTGTCTATCAGTCTCTGATATCAACTGGAAGAAAGATTTTCCCACTCCTCCCTGCAGAATTCTTTTAGCTGTGTGATGTTTTAGCCTCAGTCAATAGTAGAGATTTCATAGTGGTTTCTATGGTAGAGAGCTCTCCAGGCCCTGGGTGTTTTTTTTTGTTTTTCTTGGCAAATTTTAGTCTTGCCATAATTATTTTTTATTGTTTCCAGTGGTAGATGCTGTCCCTTGACATCAACTCTGGTGAGAGGTATCTGTAAGTCCTGACATCCTGATATTTTAGGATTGTTGGACTCTTGGACTGAGATTGTGGGGACTGTCTAAGTGTTATTTTAGGCAGTAATTTTCCAGACAGTATAACGGCTCGTATCTAATTGTTTTGAGATCCTTTTAAATCCCTTTCCAGACCAATTTGTATCTTCCCTCTGAAGGCCTCATGGAGCTCTTTGTATCTCTTAAACAATCAAGAGAAAACCAAAATAATGTCTAAGCCTTCTCCAAAGTCCTCTCTAATGATGGTCTAATAATTTGCAGCTGATGTGCTGCTAATTTCTGATGTATCTAATCTCATCTCATCAGTACTGTCCCAAAACCACCTCTCAACCCGTTTCTCAACATGCATCAAGATCTTCCTTTGTTCGGTGCAGACAAATCAGTGTGGTTTATGACAGTGTTTCTCAACCCTGGTCCTGGAGGCACCGCCACCCTGAAAGTGTTCTGCAATGCAATTTTGTGGGGCTTGTTAATGAGCTGATTACTCATCAGGTGTGGTGCAAACAAGAAGAGCTCTAAAATATACCTTGTGAAACACTGGTTTAGAACACGGACTGACGTTGGTTTGAATCTATAAACACAAAAATAAACTCTACAGAGCTGAACAGTGGAGTAGACATTTTGAGTATCTGTCCAGCTTTAGCTTAAACATTTAAATATGGCCCATACAACCTTGATTGAGTAGAGTTTTGATAGATTTCTGAAGCAAACAAACTCATTTTTGGGAGTGCATTTACAGATGTTCGATTGGTGACAGTCTGAGTGCTGTGTTCTTTATCAATGATACCATAGCATCCCCAGAAGTACGTCATATGATCAGTTCTGTGTTTTTCAATAAACTATCCCATACCTAATTATGAAGTTATGAATTTGTCATGGGTATTCAAGTACTGCTTCAAGGCATCCAATAATAACACAGGGGCCTTTTTTCTACAAGTGCACTGCAGGGAGTTACATCAGTAACCTGAAAGAATAAGTGTGTCGTACTGATTTAGGAGTTAATGTACTAATGTTAAAGTTAAACTTGAGAGATCAAATTAGTCTAAGCACTATGCGAGAATTAGTATTTCTTGCTCCTGGGCTCCCTCCCCCTACAGTTGGGAAGTGGAATTTGTGCTTTCAGCCTGCCTTCGGAAAGGGGACACTCTACGGATCACAAACCATATTCCTGGTACCTTCCTGCAGGGTTTCAGTTCCAACCCAAATTTATCATACCCCATTCAGCCAATCAGAAACTTCTAATTAGTAGGATCAGGTAGGTGGATTAGGGTTGAATCTAAAGTCTACAGGAAGGTACCTCTCCAAAAGCAGTGTTGGTGACCCCTGCTTTACACTGTAATTGTTGACAAGCAGAGAGATCCAGAACTGGACTGAAAGTGAAAGAAGGCCGTGGACTGATGCAATAGATTATTAGCCGTAAGATCACAGTTCTCAGAAGTACTACCCACTTTACAAAGTGCAGAAACCAGAGTGCCAATGGCCAGCAATGCTAGAAGTGAAGAAATGCAAATCATCCATCTACAAGCACTATGCTACTTGTAGATGGATGACTTATGAGGACCACATAATGCTTGTACCATGTATAACCCTTTCTTTCTCAATTCTGGTCCTGGAGGCACCTTTATCCTGTATATTTTAGAACTTTCTCGGCTCTCACCACACCTGTCACAGTCGCTGGGGGTTTAAAGCTTAAACCTGCAGAGCAGAGGTGCCTCCAGGACCAAAAGAGCAGGAGTTCTGAAACAATGTACTTAGGACATGCTCTGCAAAAAACAAACACAGCCTTTGAGCAAAAGAACCCCATACCAACGTTGAAGCATGGGGTTGAAGTGTAATGATTTGGGGCTGCTTTGCCACAGCAGGGCCTGGAGAGCTCTCCATCATTGAAACCACTATGAAATCTTTATTGAATCAGAGGAGGCTTGAGGAAAATGTAAGACCGTCTGTACAAAGACTGACACTAGCTGAAATAATTGTGTGGAGTGGGAAAATCTTTCTTCCAGTCGATGTCAGGTTAAAGGAAACATCTAATTGACATTATTTCAGCCAATAGAGGAAATACCAGCTATTAGGGCATAGGATGTCCTTTTCCTCCACAAGAAAATTGAATTTCTTTTAACTACATTTTGCAAATAATTTTGAAAAGACATTTCTTCAGTATAATGTGCTTAGTTATATCACTTCAATTTCTCAATATTGTACAAATGTCCATATTTTTAAATATGTTAAACAAGTCAAAGGTGTAATCGGGGTGTCAATATATATTGGCTGTTTGCTTAGGGTTGTTGTCCTGTTGGACGATTAGGATTGGGACCCTTCACCTCATCCCTGGAACAGGTTATCATCAAGGATGTTTCTGTCATCTTTCCCTCGACCCTGATCTGAAGTCCTTTATATTCCTTCTGGTAATCTCCAGATGGACTGCTGCATGGCTTTCACTGAGGAGTGGCTTCCATCTGGACACTCTACCACATGGGCCTGATTGGTGGAGTGCTGCAGAAATGGTTGTCCTTCTGGAAGGATCTCCTCTCTCCACAGAGCAATGTGGGAGCTCTGACAGAGTGACCACTGGGTTCTTGGTCACTTCCCTGACCAAGGCCCTCCTACCATGATCACTCAGTTTGCCCAGGCGGTCAGCTCTATGAAGAGTAATGGTGGTTCCAAACTTCTTCCATTTACGGATGATGGAGGACATTGTGCTCATTAAGATTTTCAATGCAGTAGAATCTTTTCTGTACCCTTCTCCAGATCTGTGCCTCAATACAATCCTGTCTTGCAGGTCTACAGGCAATGTCTTCGACCGCATGGTTTGATTTGTCCTCTAACATGCACTGTCTACTATGGGATCTTATATAAACAGGCATGTGCCTTTCCAAATTATGTCAATCAATGGAATGTACCACATGTGTGCTCCAGTCGAGTTGTAGAAACATCTGAAGGATGATCAGTGGGGGAAAATGCACTTGAGATCAGTTTTGAGTGTCATGGCATAGGCTGTGAATACTTATGTACATGTTAGAGTTTTGTGTTTTATTTTGAAGTAATTTGCAAAATTAAAAAGATTTTCTAACTTGCTCATTGTGGAGTTTTGTGTGTAGAATGTTAAGGGAAAAAAATGAATTGAATCCATTTTGAAATAAGGCTGTAAAATAAGGCTGTTCATCTTTCCGGATGAACTGTATATATAGTTGTATACATTATCATACAATATTATATTTACTAGGTGAATTTAATATTCTTTAAATGTAAAACTATTACAATGAATGTGTGTACAGTGGCACATTTGTACAATGTACGTGCACCTTGTATATGCCAAATTTTCAGTTTAATAAAAGTTCACTATGGAGGATGTATTGACACATTAAATTGAACTATAGACATTTTATCTGGGCAGTATGTCTTTTTCCCCCACAAATAAAAAAGTAAAATATGAACAATTTAGTGAATATGATGTTCTTTTTCTGTAATGCTGTGTTACTTTTATACCAGATGTAATGGGACTCACACCTTCCACATAGAAATGGCTTTGTATCCTTTTACAGACTGATTGATATAGACTATTAGGTACAGACATTTAGATATTTTAGACTTAGTTCATGTTGTTGTTGATTCAGACACATTTTATTTAAGTGATTTCTTGATACACAGTCTGTTAATTGTCTGATAATCATGTGTGTGTGTGTGTGTGTGTGTGTGTGTGTGTGTGTGTGTGTGTGTGTGTGTGTGTGTGTGTTTGCTACCCTGCAGAAAAGAGTGCACATTGGATTTTTGAACTATTCCTCAAGGCCTGATTCTCTTTTGGTGCTCCTTGACAGTTTGACCACCAGATGGCACCCTTACACAGCATTCAGCCTGTTATAATAAAAATGCAAAGGCAGGCTTGTGGATATACAGTACTTCATAAATGCTGGCAAATATCACAGCAGTTGGTCTGTAGTCAGGTTGTAGGGACCTCTAAATATAGACACCTATTTTTGAAACAGTGTTGCTCTTCTGCTCTGTGATCTTATTTTGCTGGAGTGTTCCAAGTGCCTGGGGTCTGACAGCATGAGTGCGTATCCATGCACCTATGCCTATGTGTGTGTGTGTGTGTTGTGTGTGTGTGTGTGAGTGTGTGTGTGTGTGTGCGTGCGAGACTCCGGACCTGCTTCTATTCTGGGCGTGACTGCTAATCAGCTTACTGTGCTGCCTTGTGTGTGCCTGGCTCTTCCTTCCTCTTCGGTGACGTTTTTCGTGTCTTGCTGGATGACACAGCAAGCTGCACTTTCACCTCCAAGCTCAAAGATTACACTGTTTCACTGATCCACAACCAGCTTCTGATCCACACGTTAATTCCATCCTTAAAGGGCTACTCCAGGGTATTCCATCCTACACTCTATCTGCTACATCTGTACTGTGAAGGCCGATAACCACAGAGAACAACCTGTGACCTTTCTCTGGAAACAGAGAACCTGAGAACTGAGTACCTGCCAAATACTTTCCTGATTTGGTCAGACAATTGTGATGCTTCATGACCCTTCATGACCTTCACAAATTCATGCAGTAATGAGGTTGCTATTATAATGGTTGCAGGCCGAGAAGGTCAGCACACATATACTCACAGTATAGCACGACCTGTTACTGTGATTTTACCAAGGTTCAGTTATCCATCTTCAAGTGTAAGTAATCTCTAAATCAGAGGTGATCAGCCGAGCTCCAGGAGAGCTACTTTCCTGCAGGTTTTACCTCCAAATCAAGCAAGAACATCTGAAGGCAGTCATTTCTTGGATCAAGTGAGGTGTAATATGCTTGAAATTAAGATCTACAGTTAGGTAGCTTTCCAGGATCAGGGTCGGTGACTCTGACTCTCTGCCACACATGGCCCTTTCACATTTGGACAACACAAGCATTTTATCCAACAAAAAAATGCATGCTCATAAATTACACTTTCACTGTCCCAACCGTAGCAAATATGCTCGCTTCAGTGGTTGGATCTGTGGGGGCTCTGAGGGCCCTTTCCCACCAACACAGAATGGGTTCCATTCTGGTCACAAACCTAATTTTGAAAAGGTTCTGTCTCCTAAAAAGTTAGCTCGCAACAGCAACCAAATATTAGTAGGTAATGTATCTACTCCACCATCTTCTCACTTCTATTTACTGACACTGTTGATGACTTATTCTGTGATGTATCCTCAGTTCCACTAAAACTGGTGTAAATGTGGGACGGTTCACTAAAAAACACCAAGGTTCTTATAAGGCAGAATGGAGCCAGTTCAAGAACCAGAGTTCTTGTGGTGGAAAAGGCGTGTGTGTGGCTGTTTGTCTCTAGCACTTTAGAGACATCCAAGGATTGCAGGTTCCAATTCTGGGTCATGTTGTTTGCCATTGAGTCTGAGAGCAAAATTGGCCATGGGGTAGATTGCGCTGGTCATCATATGCATCTGTTTTGTGTGGTGGAAGGCTTGCCTTGACTCTGGAGAAGGGGTTGGGTAATTGGCACTTCCAAATTTGAAATGGAAAATTAAAAATAAAATCAGATCTGCTGTGTCTGTAACTAAAGGCTTTTCTTTTTTATCATGCAGCAGTGGGCAACACCCTTTCAGATGTTAATGTTTTTGTTGGCTGTTGTGACAATGTATGATGGAAAAAAGCCTCTGACTGGCTAATTTCTCAGATGCTTGCTCCTTACTAAGCCCCACCACCACACGCTCATTATTGACTCCCTAACAGAGAAGTCAGTATCTGGGGACCAGAGTAAAGATGGTCATGTTGTGATGGGATTGAAGTGAGTGAAAAATACCTCAACTCCAGCTTTCTGTCTCATGTTGAAACTGACAATGGGAGCTGACAATGGGAGCGGTCCTTTCAAAAAGCCCAGCAAGCTTTCAAAACAACCTGTTCTCTGACCTGAAGTGTTCTATACTTGTGTACTTAATGTGTATTTATTGAACATGCTGAGGGGGCAGATGTACTAGGATGTACTATCCAGAAAAATAAAAATAAAAATTACATAATTAAAAAAAAAATAAAAAAATATTTATATTTATGAAATAACTTGAGATGAAAACCCTCACCCACCACTACCCTACCACTAACCCTTCTCTGCAATACATGCTCTGTCCTCCTGGTTTCTAGTGCATCAGAAGAAGCCACCCGGAACTCCAGCCCAAACTCTTTGAGTTCCCCTTCATTGCATCAGAATACCTTCCACACTTAACAAATGTTTGATTCCACAATTGACATACTAAAATACCCTGAGGTTTTAACTTTAAAAAGCAGAAATGAACAAAACCACAGTCTGGTGGCTAGTTTCTGGTTAATGTGATAATGTGTGACTTTACTGGAAAATAATGTCCACTTGCCAGCGAATCTCAGGGCAGTCTTAGGTGTAGATTCAATTCATGCTACATGACGTGAGCATGGACGAAGGGTCTGGCTTAAGAACAGCGCTAACAAGGCCAGTAGCCAGAACCCAGCAGTGCTAAGGATTCTGGACAAGGCCTGTTGCTAGAATACTAACAGAATGGTAGTGATGTTGGAGGAGGCCAGTAGCTTGTGTCCTAACACCAAAGTAGTGATGGAAGAAGCCAGCAGTCAGCATGCTAATACCTGGACAAGGGCCGTAGCCTGCACTCTAATGGCATTGTTGGAGGAGGATCATAGGCCACATGTTAACACCACACAAGCACATCTGGACAAGGGTCATAGCTGGTGCAGTATCTCCAAGGTGAACACATGGGATGTCAGCCACGATCAGTTAAGTAATGTTATACTATTTGGGTAGCCTGTTGTCATAAAGTGAGCCACCTGTGATTATGTCTTTTTAGGGACAGAAAATGAAAGGCTTTCATGGGTCACAGAAAGGCTTCCTACTATCCACCTCTGAAATTCCTACACACAGTACTGATGACTCAGAAAAGCGGAATGAATTGAATTCAAGGCCTCCTCCATTCAACAAACGTTTAATTTCTCTTCTCCCTCTTGTCACCGAGGGACAAAGAACCGCTCTGCTGAATGCAGCCTGATGCTGTTTGACCATGGATGAATACGTATGACAAGCCAGTTCATTATTTCCAAACATTTTGTTTGTAAAGAAGTTGCCGCCTTCCCTGCTGAGCTCATGAGGTGTTCAACATGTGGCAAGCAGATGGGTTTTATCTGGTGCAGCTCAATAAACATCCTGTGAAATGTGACTATTCTCTTAAAGATCCGAACATGGAAGTTCATTACGGGTGTTGGGAAGGGGGTCAAATAAGTACATTTACAGTGTTACTTTTTGTAACTCTATAGGTCATCTCTCTTTTTTCTGCTGAGTGATCTCATGCAGCTCTTACAGCTTTGATTTTGGAGATTAAGCTATCTAGCTTGACAGGCTTGAGAAGCTTGGAGGAATACCAGAGTAGGCCGTCTCCAGGTTCAGAGCCTGTTAGACTGACTGCTATCACTTTGTTTGTTTAAATAATGTGTGTTCTGGTTGTACAAAAGTAAAATATGTTCTATATGGTTCAGTTCATGACTACCAACAGACGTCTTCTATCTTTGAGCCAATGTTCCTCCATTTGAGTCTTGGTTGCTTGATATTTTTTAAATGTTTTTTCTTAGTCTTGGTTTTTGTCAATGATTCACTTTGCAATACAGTTTTCATGGTAAAGGACCTTTAAACCACTTCTAGTTTCATGACATTATTTCAGTAAGAGGCCCCATATGGTCACATGGCTTGATGAGGTGCATTTGTCTTCAGGAGCTAGTATTGGTGGTTGGTGGCCTGTGACAGGCCTTGAGCCTGCTGGCATTGTGTGTGTGTGTGTGTGTGTGTGTGTGTGTGTGTGTGTGTGTGTGTGTGTGTGTGTGTGTGTGTGTGTGTGACTGAGTAGATGTGTTCTGGCTGAATGGTCAATATGCTCACCAGTGTGTATGGCCTGAACCCATGCAGTCCAGGTCACCTTCCTGTCAAGGAGAGTTGATGGCTATACTGATGGCTGACTGCAGACCAGGCAGTCTTTGCTGTATTTTAGAACACTGAGCATAAGCTTTTAGACACTCAAAAATCCTTACTCCCTCTGCAACCATTTTGCTTCTGAAATCGTCCTATCTGGGGTGTTGCCTGTCCTGCACATCCAGGGCTATAGAACCAAATATTTTTTAATGAGCACCAAACATTATAATGAAACCTCCTCTCAACCCCTCCACCAAATGAACACACACAATAACCACCCCTGCCCAAATCCCCCATGTCAAGAGACCAAAAACAAAAGCCAAAGACCACCACACCACCCACACCGCCTATCCCCTAAGTCAACGGAAAAAACGTTCAAAGGCTGTGTCTCAGGTCTCAGGCTATGACCCTGCTGTCATCCATCTGGGATACTATAGCAACCATTTAGTTAACAATTAGTTTGCAGTTTTTAATAGTTACAGCTATTACTTAGTAGCACCCTACAAACCATGTTCCAAACAAGCACCTGGGAAACCACAGCAGCATGCAAAAACATAGTAACCACTTGGGACATCATATCAACCAATTAGCAACTACATAGCAACCACTTGGAACTCAACTATAGCAACCACGAAACATCCCACAAAGCATCAAAGCAACTGCTTAGCAATTGCATAGGACCCACCTGGAACAGTATAGAAACTGCAATGCAACCCAGTGGCTACCACCTTAGACATAGCAACTTCTTGGCAACACAACAGCAACCACTCAGAATAGTATAGTAACCCCCTACCAACCACATGGAGCACCACATCAACCAAATCAGAAAGAGAATACCACTTTGATCAGGATAGCAACCACATAGCAACTCAAAAGCAACGACCTTGGAGATCATATCAACTGATTAGCAACAGCAGAGCAAACATATAGGAACTCCACAGCTACCATTTGGGGCCTCATAGCAAATTTTCTGATGCACTATAACAACCCCTCACAATAACATAGCAACTAAAATCAAACACCTTGACACTTTAATGCATTAACTATGCATAATTGTCAATTCTCCCCTTTTATTTAAACATATACATCATAGTTTGGTTGCTATGGCATTAGGTACCTGGCAATGTGTAGTGTTGAGTAAGGCTTTGGCCTGAAAGCTGAAATCCTATCAACACTTCTGTACTAACTGCTCATCCACTGTCTGCTGGTAGGCCTTAGGGAGTTGGTAGGTTAGTGGACATATTTGGCCTGTACTGAAAGACAGCTTATCTCCAGTGCTGAGCAGGATTTCAGCAAGACTCAGGCACTCTAAGCAGCTTTAGATAGAGAGTTAAAGGTACCCCGGGGTGAAGACCACCTGACCTTTGAGGTATAAAAATGAGCCTTGCTTTTAATCTGTCTGGATATCATCAGTTAGTGCATTGAAAAATGTGATGAACTGACTTTTGTCAAATCAACAGTGACCTTTTGTGGGTCTTTGGTAAGAGGTTAAAAATAATTGCATTTAGTTAATTTCCAGAAAAAACACCATTAAATTCAATATCTTACAAAATTTTTATATAACAACATAACAACAACTAAATTCATTAATGTCAAATGCCATTGACAATTTGTAGAATAGTGATAACAGATGTTGATATTTTGTTGGTTTTAAGCCAACCTCGTACTGCTAAGAAAGTAAGATAGGAAATAAAATAAGAAGAAGATAAAATAAGAAAATGTAATGTTCAGGTATGGTGACCAAAAAACAATGTCTGCTAACTTTACATCGTCAGTCCACACAAATTCTAAAGTTGTTATATGTTGATATTCTCAATCTATCCATCCATCTTTTGCTGCTCATCTGAAGTCTGGCTCACAGAGGCAGCCATCTAAGCAAAGAAGCCCAGACCTCCCTCTCCCCAGCCACCTCTTCCAGTTCTTCCAGGAGGACACCAAGGCATTAATTCTTTAGGTCACTACCCAAATCCTCAATTTCTGAAACTGGCTCTTGGAACACATTGATGAGTTGTTGGTTTTAAGTGAGGGTGTTAAGAACCAAAATTCAAAATGTGTCTAACAGTGAATATGTAATTACAATTCAACATCTGTACAGCTGGATTTTGACATCAACCTGATTCTCATTTCCAACAAAAATATAACATCTGTTTATTAGAAAACATTAAAGGCCATTAGAGTTAAATCTTTTTTAACCCCAATTTACTGCCAATTACGCACCTCCATTGGAGAGTTCCCCATCACATACAATGGTCCTGAGGGTAAAGACAAGCACATGCCTCCTCCTCTTTTCCAGCCACCACCTCTCTTTCAGACACTGTATCATTGCTGGGTAGCAAACACACTCAGAGAGTGGAAAGTGGCGGGTTCCCAGCTCTTATACAACAGCTGTGTTAACCAGCATCGCTCTAGGAGCCCATCCTTATATCTTCTTATCTGCTTTTTCCTGGTAAGGATTACCATGGGTCCAGAGTCCCCTGTCTTACTGATGTCAAATTGATGTCCAGAGGAAGAAGAACCATTACTCATCTGGTCATCACTGGAACATGAACCACAAGACCTAAAAGTGTAGTTACTGGAAAGGAAGTAGGTTTAAAACAGACTAATAATATAATAAAGTAAAATGATGTGACTATGACTAATGTGAGAGTCATGGGAGTCAGTACAGGATACATGCGTAGTATTTGTGTAGATGGAGAATGGATGATACTCTATGACTAAAAAAGTATTATTTTCACTCATGGTGTCTTTTAATGGTGTCAACCAGAGGAGGATTGGTTCCTATTTCAAGTCATTGTTCCTCTCAAAGTTTCTCCCACTTCTAGAGGGAGTTTTTTATCACCACGTATTTTAATAATCAAAGGTCACATCAGGTCTTGTACCTACAGTTGATCCTAAAGCTTGCATTCTTTCAAAGTCAGTTGACAAGAAATTATTACCCATATAGCTTCATAAGATCTTTCACTCCAGCATGTTGCTTTTATAAAATGATACTCTTTCTACGACCAAACATGATATAATTTAAGCTACTCGACTGCAGAAAGAGCTGTTCAATAGTGTGAGAAGTGGAGGTCTACTGTGCTTTACTGTGCTTTTTTTGTCCTTTATTATCAACTGGCAAACATCAAAGGTGCTCTTCAATGAAGCTGACTTGAAATGATAGTGCGAGAACGCGTTGGCTGAATAGCTTATTTCCACTCTGAGGGGAGAATAAAGAGACAGAAGCAGTTTGAGATTAGCATAACTAAGGGCCACATCAAACGGCTGCTATTCGTCAGGTTTGTCAGGCAAGACAGTGAGCTCCAACCAGGCCCGTCTGGAGCTCTTCCACCAAAGAGAGAAGGTTTAGAACAGTTAAACTCCCATATGACAAACAAACCCTGATTGATGTTACCATGTGAGCATTATGGAAACTCTCTGGTAGTGGGACGGCAGCTTACAAAAAGTAATGTCACTGTGTCATGCAAACAGACCTAAAACATTACACACTCACCAGACTTGTTTATGCAGTTTCTGACACTGTGTGACTCATTGTTATCCATAAACATGAACCAAAATACCGAAAAACGTCAGGCTTCATGATGGCCTCTACTGTTTTTAGGTGGACTGAATCTTTCTCCATAGTGGCCCACTGTGGTTTCACCTGGTTCTCCCAATGACCAGTCCATACCTGACTGTGGAATTTTGTAGTTAGCTAAGATTAATTAAAGTAGTGGTTTGTTGGGGGAAAAATTACTTGATTTTATTCACTCAGAATGACAATTGTGATGTTTACTTTTTAGACTCTGGAGGTTCTACAAGCTTCACCCAAATCGTCTCGGTAAATATTCTCAGTATGACTTGCTGTGGACTATTAATGCCACCGAAACATAGCCATGTGGCAACTTTAGGAATGGCCATTTTGTTCCACAGGTTGCAGCATATGGATGCCAGGTTATGTCTCCAGAGTAAATAATGGCCCATTGGTCTTTGGCTGATGGAAGGCTGACCTCAGGCTCCTTTGCCACCCTTTCAAAGGCTGAATTCAGGCCTTCTGGCTACTGGACTTGGACTAGTTTCCCACCCTGCATTGGGTTTTCTGCCATTGCTGACTAATTTACGTGGACCCTAATTAAATGCTACTGTTACTACTATGACCATCATCAAACTATTATCATTACTCCAGTACACCTGAGCATTACAGAGTCAGATGGTCCAGTATGCCCTTGTCAATAATGTATGAGTAGTTTGACCAAAGGAGGATGGGTCCCCCTTTGTGAGCCTGGTTCCTCCCAGCGTTTCTTCCTCCCACTCTGAAGGGAGTTCTTCAGTACTTCCTTGGCCTTTTTGGCCATACAATTCTTCACAAACAATCAAATACCATGATATAATTTTAGAGAGACCAATGTTATGGCAAGTAACACAACCCTGCTGGAGTAGTCATGTTGACACACTTCTAGTTTTTTTTTTCTTCCTTATTTACAGCACCAAGGCTGAATATAAACACCAGACTTTTTTCCAGTGTGCAAATAGACCAGAGGGCTATCAGAGAGTGAGGAAACACTCACCCAATTTTACAAAAAGTTGAATGAACTGAACATTCCCTTTAAATAAGAAAACTACATTTTGGATGAGTCAGGACCTTTAGCAATTTTGTGTGATCTTCTGATGGTGATAGGATTTCAGAACTTAGCTACATTGGCTAATGGCAGCAGAGTATTCATTAAAATGGTACTTTTTATAGCTTGTTTTCAAATGAGAGTCCAATTCATTAAAGTATCTTTTTTTCATTTCTGTTGTAAACTAGTTTAGTCAATAATTATCCTCAGAGCATCATCCAACACAGGTTATGATATGTGTATCACGCCTGTAGGATTTGCTGATCCTGAGATATAAAGCCTAGAAAACCGCCTGCAAAATGCAGATCTTGCATTCTAAGAGTTACGGGTAAAATTTTGCTTTCAGATTTTTGCTGATCTATCACTTTAAGAGGCCTCTCCCTCACTTTCCTTTCTCTGGTAAGATTACCTTACGGTCTAAGGTCCTTCACAATGACTCTGTTTAAGAAACACTGCTCCCCTTCAGTCTTGCTGTAAGGAATGCTGCAGTCAGAGCTATTCAGTGGCAGTGAACAGCGTTTCCCATTCTTCTGCTCAAGTACTGCTGGGGAATGAATGAGGCTAAAGTACTGGCCTTATAGACGGTGTCGAGTCAGCGTAGCTAAATTTGTACAGTTTATTAGTACACCAAACAATTTAGAAAGTATTTAGTGGAGACACAGGCCAGATATTGTTATTTTTAGGAGATCCTGGGCAACTTAAACTTATCTTCATTCGAGATCCAAATTTAAATGTAAATATGTGTATGAATTTGACCATATTTTAATCAAAAATTTATTTTTTGTTGTTTTTTGGCAATGATATTTGTAATAACAAGTTCTTCAAAACACTTGACAGTGGAATAAAAACATATCTTTTGTTATTTTTGTTATTTACTGTGTGTATTTATCATTATTATCCCTTCTCAGGACTTTTATTCAGAAATTTTCTGTATGTAGGTTGAGCATGTACATATGGACAGAGCAGCAAGGCACTTTTGTCATTTAATCTGGGATTTAATTCAATTAATTTAATTTAATTGTAGATTATGATACATGCATCATATCTATAGGTTACTCTGATCCTTAAATATGAAGCCTAAAAAACATCATGTAACTGCCTGCAAGGTTGGGATCTTGGGTTCTAAAAGTTCTGCTGCTAATGCCTTTATGCCTTTAGGACTGTTGTGCAGTCTCGAAAGGTCAGAGCTGTTCTTAGGCATGAGGACACAATATTGGGCAGATGATTTTAATGTTATGGCTGTGTGTGTGCATGTCAAGCTTTGTGCACAAACTGTTGCTTAAGTTTGAGATAGGAGCCAGCGGAGGGTGTGTGTGTTTTGGGTGTGTTTGTATATGTGTGTGTATTTAGATAGGGCGGTGCCCAAAGTGGCTCAGCATAGATGATCCTCTGTTTTCACTCTGCTTATTTTACAGACATACATTTATGAGATATGAGGTCCTATATAAACATCTACACATATACATGCACATATAGGAGCTTTTATGTCATCCCATTTTAAATCCATTGTAATGAATATGGATTTTGTATCCTCTTGGCAACTGCAGTAGTATCACTCTAGTAGTTACTTTCTGTGAGATCCTGTGTGTAATAATACTTATAATGTCTCATAAGTAATATATAAGTGCCTCCAGAAAGTATTCACAGCTTCACCATTTTCACATTTTATGTTACAGTCTTATTCCAAAATGGATTCAATTCATTTTTTCCCTCAAAATTCTACATAAAATGACAAAGTGAGAAAGGTTTGTTTGAAATCTTTGCAAATCTATTAAAAGTAAAACAAAAATATAATATACATAAGCATTTACAGCCTTACAGTACTTTGTTGAAGCACTTTTGGCAGCAATTAAAGCCTCAAGTTTTTTTGAGTATGATGCTTCAAGCTTAACCCACCTGATTTTGGGAGGTTTCTCCTATTCTCTGCAGAACCTCTCAAGTTCCATCAGATGGATGGTGAGCATCAGTGCAGCCATTTTTAGATATCTATATACGTTATATTGTTGCGTTTTTATTTTTTATACATTTGTAAAGATTTCAAACAAACTTTTTCTCACTCTGCCATCGTGGAGTATAGTGTGTACAATTCTGAGGGGAAACATTTTTTTGAATCCATTTTGGAATAAAATATGCAAAAGTGCTGTGAATACTTTCCATATATATACAGAAGTGTGTTTTCACTGGTCCTGCATAGTTACTCCTGTTAGTGTCTGATGTTCTTAAGTCAATACTTTTCTCAACGTATAAAAACAAACACACACACACACACACACACACACACACACA
The DNA here is from genome assembly GCA_034509495.1 of Acestrorhynchus altus. Lineage (NCBI taxonomy): Eukaryota > Metazoa > Chordata > Actinopteri > Characiformes > Acestrorhynchidae > Acestrorhynchus > Acestrorhynchus altus. The sequence goes on along the minus strand of CM067502.1, from coordinate 16,241,841 downwards.
CACACACACACACAAACACTGAACCAACGTCCCTTCCTAGAAACAGAAGGGTCCTTTGTGCAGCCTGCTAAATGATCACTAAGCACAGTCTCCTAAGAAAGATGTGTGGCAGCACTGGGTGCTTTTTGTCCTCCTTCCTTTTCTCTTTTCTCCCTCCATTATTTTTTTTTTTTCCAGCGGCAACCAGACACCGGAGCCTTCCAGCAGGGGAGACGGCTCTTTGACCAAAGCTACTTCTCTGGCTCCAGCCTGCAGGAGAACGTACAAGGGAGCTTTTTTCCACTTGTGGGATATGGTCACACTGTTACGTATTCAGGCCTGGTCAACGACCAAAAAACACACACACACAGACAGCACACACCGGGATTTGCTCTGCCTCTTACTCTGGATTAGTCCATAGCAGCCAGACCACTATATCTGGTTTACTAGACCTTAACTGTGAGCATAAATACATTTCTTAGCATTAGCTTAAGCTCCTGCAATAACATCAAAAACAGACACTGATTGGCTAACAGGCTAGATGTATTGTGAATTTCCCCACTGTGGGACTAATAAAGGATTATTTAAGGTAACAAAATAAAAACTATATGTCCAAAAATATTTGGACACACCTCTTAATAGCTGAATTTAATTTTACTTTATTTAGTTTCTTTGCCACAGGAATATAAAAGCAAGCACCAAGTCAGACTGTATGAGTCAGACCCTTAGTGGACCTTCATCAGAGCATAGGTTGTTCTAAAGTGCTGAATTCCAGCATGGTATTGTAAAAGGTTACACACAGATAGTCCATGATCAGTTGTCCGTTGAACACCTTTGGCCCAGCCCGAGGACAAGCCATTTCCTTCCATTTCAGTGTGAGACTTCACAAGTGTAGTGGATGAATAGGCAAAACCTCCCACAGATGCTCCAACCTCTTAACTAGGGGGACCAACTGTATATCAATACCTATGGATTTAGTGTGGATGTAATAATAGCTCCTGTAAGTGAAAGGTGTAGGTGTCCCAATACTGTTGAACATACAGTATATCACAGTACTACAAGTGTATGTTCTATTATTGCTTAAAGCTTTAGCAGACATGGCCTACGATGGGTTAGAAATGTGCACACTTTCACCCACTCTGTTGTAGCACTGAGTCTGGACAGGGCAACTTAAATGAAAAAGGAACAGATTACAGAGCTTTTCATTTTTTCACAATAGTAAGACATTTAGTCTGTGTCCCTCTCTGTCAATTTGTTTATTGTTTGTTATTTTCTGAAGGTTAGAACTCCTTAAATCACATGACACAGAATGCACCAAGGGGGAATCAAACTCTAGTTGGCCACTGGGAATGTTACCCACTACTCTGAGCTCATACATGCTATGTGCTGTATGTACTGTATGTCCAGTTACATATTCAGTTCTGCTTCTTTGACGTCTGCCCTGGTTTGGTCATTTTTAGTATCAGCTTCAGTAAATCACTCCTGCTGAGGCTCGAGAGGTCTCCCGGGCTGCCGATTCACCAATGTTGCCAGAGAATGATGGGAATTTCACACATGGTGTGCATTTGATAGTCGCGCATGGTCTCTGTGCATAAGCCATGGCAGGCTGGCAGCACAACCGCCCACCAGATCCAGAGAGTTCTCCCAGCAGGCCAAGCTGGACATATGGGCCTAGCCAGCCACAGCCGGGCTTGACCATGTGGAGGGCATTTTACTAATAAAGAGAGGGATGATGGCCTGAGAAAGAGATATTACGCTTCCGCTTGCACCGACTGATGCATGCACATGTTCATGCACATTTACACACATGTGCTGCATGTATAAACATTGAAGTAGGTCATCAGAACAAAGCAGTCTGATCTTTGGCCTACTCTTATACATCAGCCATAACATTAGAACCACCTGCCTAAAAGTTGGTTCCGTTGTGCTGCCTCAATCTGATCTTTTGAGGTATGGACTCCACAAGGTTTCTGAAGGTGTCCAGTGGTATCTGGCATAATTAGCTGTTGATCTTTTAAGTCCTATAAGTTGTGATGTGGGGCCTCCATGGAAATGCATCAGTAAGTATTACATACTAATGATTCAGTCAGTGGTTCATGGGTTGCCCATTCTAGGACCAGTTTTGGTAGGTACCGACCACTGCACACTGGGAACATCACAGAAGACCTACCTGATGTTCTAGAGATGTTCTGATGCAGCTGTCTAGCCATCACAATTTAATTCTTGTCAACGTCCAGTTAAACCTCCAGTCACAGCTTTATGTACAAGTTCTACATTTTTAGATGAGTAGAAAAAGGGAGAAGATTTTCAAAATTGGAGCTCAAAAAATTTGACCCTTTTCAGAGTCTAAACCTGGATGGTGAGAAGCAGACAATGGTCTTGTTCTGAACGTCTAGGAGTTTGGGGAGGTGTAAATCTGCTGATTTCTGCCAAAACACTAAAAGTGAAATAAGGCTAAAGGGTGGACCTTTACACACTCAGACATCTGATCTTAGATTTCATTCTTTGAAATAAAATACAGCATTTTGAAAAAGTATTTGAGCCCTTTACAATTCAATTCTTCATATTTGTCACAATTTAAATATAAAATGTAGACAACACATGTAAATTCACAGTAAAATGCTTCTTTTAAATCACTTTTCCACTTACAGAAGATTTATTCAGAATCTACATCACCCATATGAAAAAAGTCCTTCCCCCTTAGCTTCTTAACCAACTACCTTACCAAAATCACTTGACAACTGGGTTCAATTGCCTTAGCCACACCCTGAAGCTAAACACAACCTGTCTGGCAATGTGAAGGAGACTAGAAGTTTTTAAAAAAGCAGCACATGATGCCAGATTCTAAAGTGAGTTATATACAAATATGAAAAAATTCTAGGGTTATAGACGCATTGCTAAGGCTCTGGGGTTCCAGTGAACTACAGCTTGAGCCATTTTCCACATACTGACAAAACGTCCACCTGCCAACCAAAATTCCACCAAGAGCACATTAATAACTCATAAGGGGGTCATAAAAGAACTGAGATGAACAAGAAAGAACTGCAGACTTCTCTTGTCTCAGACAATGCCAATGTACATTATTCAACAATAACAAAGACACTGCACAAAATAACATTTGTGTTTGACATTTGCAAGGTGTAAACCATTGTTGAATAAAAAGAACACAAATAATCGTTTTGCATTTGCCATAAAAGATCTAGATAGCATCCCTAACATCTATGGACCTGTTTATAATACATGGCATTAACACACAGTTTTATTTTTTGGAAAGGATACTTTGTAGTAAGTTTGGAGTAAGGGTATGGGTTCTACAAAGTGGTGGAACAAAAGATCACATTCCTGTAATGACCCTTTCACGAAATGCAACAGACCAATTAAACTACAAGGAACAAACTCTGTAATATGGCTGTTATCTCAAATAAGTGCATACACACACACACACACACACACACACACACACACACACACACACACACACACACACACACACACACAGGAGGGAGAGACAGATAGAGGTCAAGATGGGGAGAGAAGTAATGATTAATCATATAAACATTTATTTCAACAAACGTATTTTTGCTTGTCTAACTGCATTCAATTACAGCAAATGTATTTTCATACACTTGTACTAAATTTGGGCGATCCTTCTCTGACCACCTCTGAATGTGTCTTGAGTGATTCAATCATAATCTGACCACAGTGCATCTTGAACAACTGGCTTTTAATGCAGACAAGTGAAATCCGAAAATGAAACCCATATTAATAACAGGTTTTACGTGACATCTACATGACCCCCCAACATCTAGATGACCCTAATGACCCTTTAAATGAAGGTGGGGTCTGTGAGTTTTACAGAGCACTGTAAACACACACACACACAGACACACATACACGCATACACACACGCAGGCACACACACACATTCACACATTTATGTGTTGCAGGTGGCGGAAAGACACTAAATAGGTAAAAGCACACACACACACAAACCAGCTGTGCTATTAAAGCTGTAGAAATGAACTCCAGCAGTAATAAACTTGCTAACTCCAGACTGAGCCCACAGTGTGGCTCAGGAAACCCTCACACACCAACGGCCCATAAAAATGATGGAAAGCCAGACTGGGAGCAAATATGAGTGTAAATGTTAAATGGAAGGCATTAATCAAATTAAACACAACTGCCTTTTAATGCAGTCAGAGTGTCAGTTACAGGCCTTTCGTTCTATTGATATAAGTTTGAGCTAATGCAATTAGAAAGCCTTGCTGATGTAGACTTACGGTCTGTAGCCCATTTCTTATGTTCTGATCTTTTTCACCAACGGTCAGTTTCTGACCACAGAACTGCTTTTGTCTGGTTACACTTGGGTGGTGGACCCACACCCAACCTAGCAGCAAAACCGCTGTGACTAACACACTCAAACACACTACTGTTTCAGGGTTACTGCAGTGCTGAGAATGGACCATCACCCAAATAATATCTGTAGTAGCGATCCTGCACGATACATAATGTTGATCTAAATGGTTCTTTGAGTAATGCCATAGAGCAACCTTTTTCACATCATGGCCCACTTCAATATTTTTATCAAGTACTGACACTAAAAATGTGAGATATTGGGCCTGAGCAACCATTTAAAAACAACACGTCTTCAGGATAACATCTGTCCCTCACAAACATTAGTCACAAAAATGTGTTACTGACATCAGACAACACATCTAATTACCGAATGTGACTAATTCTCTATATCACGTGTCTCTGTGTGTCAGACTGTCAATCTGTCTACTTATGCTCTCAAATCATATCTGATGTAGTCTGGGTTGTAATTGCAGATGATTTTTGTGTTTTCTGAAGAACAAAGTCACCATTCCTTCTTCATTTAAGAAAGTTCATCTCTGGTTTGCTGTGTATCAGGGACCACAGCTGCATTGTCTCAAATTTTTGATTTAATTTAATTTGCCTTGCATGTCCTTTGCAATGTTATTATTTCTTTGTTTCTACTAATGCTTATACATTTATTGTTTGAACATGATTGAACTCTTCATTTCTTACTTCTGTACTATGGAACTATAGAATATGGCCTCCCCCTCTGCCTATGGACTACTGGAGTGGTCCTGGGAATGCAGGTAGAGAAACCCAGACACAGAGTAACCACCTTTAAAACCATAATAGAGATGTGTGAGCGAGAAGATCCTTTTAACGATGGTCCGAGGATTGCAGGGTTGAATCCTGGGTCATGCTGCTTGCCATCGGCAGCTGGAGTCTGAGAGAACACAATTGACTCTCGATGCCGTTCTCTCCCAACATCACAACTAAAGGGATGCTGGTTTGCACAGGCATCTGTTTGCTGTTGTATTGCAGCTGGGGCACGTTGGCTGTCCAGCAATGATTCAATGGCAGCAGTTCCATTGAATCAAATTGGGGATAAATTGGCTGAAAAAATGGTAAAGGACCTTTACATCACATTAAAGATATAGAGCTTTGAAAGGTTCTCCTACAATCACACCCCACACAAGCATAGTTCTTTTTTGGAAAAAGTGGTTCTTCTATGGCATTGGTTAAAGAACCCTTTGTGACTTTTTATTTTAAGGGTGTTTGCTCAGGAATTGACCAATGGTGAACTGGGTATATAGTGAATAATGAAGATAGATGTAGCAGTTTCTAGTGAAGTGGCCAATGTCTATATTTAGGTATATATTTGATCCACAGTTGTAGGCTCACAATCTGTTGTGTCCAGATTCCAGTGTAGTGAATTGATTGCACACTACTGTTTTAGTGCCAGTTCATCTAGGATTAATCTGTGGGATTGCATTAGACTATATGAACAAAAGTATTAGGACACCCGCTTATTCATTGTTTCTATCAAAATCAAGGATATTGAACCACAGTGTATCCTGCTGTTGTTGGAGTTACTGTTTGTCTCTCTTTTTTGGAGCATTGCTGTGAGGAAAAGTACCATTCCACCTCATCCCTAACTCCTCTACAGCTCAGTGCTACAAAAGAAATGACCTTGCCATTCTAATACTGTATACACCCTTACTCTACTTCTTGTGTCATTCTGAGTGACAGGATGAAATGAATCATTGTGAGGTCATTGACTTACACCCCTAATCAGTACTATTATCTTTTCTAAAGCTCAATTATTAGTGTGTAACAGTCAGAGATGTCATTCTGGGTTTCTCCATTTGAATTGTGGGTATTGAAGTTGAGGATATGCCATAGTGAAGTGTAGTGAAGGCCCATTGAGAGAAATCTCCAGTGACACAGCATCCATTGTGTCGTTATAGACAGGCTGCCACAATAAGGACATTAGTATAGACACAATGGAGGAGAACTGTGCCTGTGGCAATTGTGTGGAGAAAAGCCTCTGATATTGAGAATGTATATCAGTTTTAGTAAATGGGGTGTTGAAACAAGAAGCCCTGTGATGTGGCCTGGCTAAATGTTTCTGTATGCATGTTTGGATTCTGACATTTCTGTGGTTAGTTTGTAGTTTCATATATAGGCAGACTCAAGATCGGCATTTGTAAGCAATTAAATGTCATATAACCAAGTAAAGCAATTAATATTCATTCATTTCCAATGTAATTCAATTCCAGTTTAAATGCCAAAGGAGCCTTTTTCATTGCATATTTATTGCTGTGCCCACATGTACATACTCAACATGCATGCAGACTCTGACTGATCAGTGATGGGTCAGGGCTAATCATTACACCCTTACTAACTGCTCGTTTTCGACAAGTACTAATTAATTACATAGTTAACGTGTTATGAATTCTGTGCCTTTACCATTTTTTCCCCATCAAATCTCAAATCTTTCCACTTCTCTTGCACTGAGCAAAAGGTGCCAACATAGACTTCAACATAGAATTAAAGTACGCTGTCATCAAGACATCCTGTATGTGCACAAGACAGAATATTTCCTCTGGGCTCAATGCTAGGCCCTGTTTCATTTTTCCTTGTGTGTTTCACTTTCTGTAAAGCCCAGCCAACCCCTGGGTCGGATGTTGTTAAGACTGGCTGTCTTGTGTATTAATTCTGATGCGGAGGGATTACGCTAACAGACTTATTTTATGATGTAAGGTGGGATTTGTCGGATGCCATCTGGCCATTCACAAACACTTTAAGCCCCTGCCCCCTAACTATCATCTAATCAGAGGCCATGGGCTTGAATAGATTACGAGGAAATCTTGCCCCACAGCAGTGATATAGAGGTGGGCCACCAGTCCCACTGCGGTTGTGATTCAGAAATAGCAGCAAGCTTAAACAAAGCAACCATTTACACAAACAAATTACTGGGTTGTATATTTTTGGACATATTCAAAACCATACACATCCACATTTAGGCAAAACCCACATCTAATGTTTATGACACTTTAAGACACTTAGCATCTCAAGAAGGTCATCATTTCGATTGGATTACCAAGTATGACATTTTGACGAAATCTTTGCTGATAGGTTTCCACTATTTGATTAAACATTATCAGAAATTCCCTAAAAAAATAATCCAGCAGCGATGTTTAACTTACTATATATACATTGGGGGTTGCTAGGCATTTGCTATGGAATTACAGGTGGTTTCTATGGTGTTACTATGTTGTTGCTATGTTATCTCAGATGATTGATAAGGCATCATTAGGTAGTTTCCATGCCACCTCTGATGGTTGCTAGAATGCTGCTGTGGTACTCAAGGTGGTTGATAGGGGATTGTTTAGGTATTTTAGGTGAGAAGATGAAGCTCCAGAATTAAGCTTCCAAACATAATTATCATAATGGCTGTTTCACATACTGAGGCAGAAAATGACAGAATGTATATGTTATGGTGTAAGTAACAATTTAAATTTGTAATTGTATAATTACAAGACGTAATGGTATCCATAACCCTCTTGCTTCATTCCTGTGTTGTCTTCCCCTCTAAAGTTCAGATGCCCTTTGCTACTCTGTTGACAGGATGCTGTTTGAATGTGTTTAAAACAAGTGCTGCCAAAAGCCTGTCTTATGACCAATTCAGTGGAGCATTAGATTTGGTTGATTCCTTTTGGATGCAGCTATTTTTTGATGAGTTTAGAAGAGATTCAGTAAAGTTTTAGGGTGAATTTGAACAGAAATACCATTGGAAACAGCTCAAGATGATGACTATGCATGTAAAACATGCCAAAACGTTTTTTTTTAGCCCTGATTGATTATCAATTCATTATAATATCCACAATTTGATTTAATATTGCTCCACTCAGCTAATGCTAATGAATTACTGAGAAGGCCATACAGAAAATCTCTTCTTTGCTGTTTCTCAGCAAATTTGTTACAATGCACTGAACTCAGCAGGAACACAAGATTGGCTGCTTCTCAGGATCTATTATGTCTTGGTGCACTGACAGGCCATTCATAATAATATACTAAATGACCTTGTTTACAGCTTCATAACTCGTCTCTGTATCAAGATAAACACTGCTCATATTTGGGCCCGTAAAGCTATCTTAATAATTAATCACAATAATTCGAGGAACACTGGCTATAATTACAGAATCAGTATTATTACTGCTCTGTGTAGTAAGTAATGGTAAGCATAGCCCTCTTGCTTCATTCCTGTGTTGTCATCTCTCTGACTCTAAAATTCTGATTCTGTTTGCCACTGTGTTGACAGAACGCTGTTCGACTGTGTTTAAAACAAGCGCTGCCAAAATCCTGTCTTATGCCAAGATTATTTATGAGCAATTTGGTCAGAAATGACTGTAAAAAAACAGCTGCTATAATCACATTACTGTCTGCCAGCACCAGATGGGTTGGATGATGTGGGGTAAATATTGGGTGCTCAAAAGTGGATGCATTATATTGCATATGAATCAGTGTTTCTCAGTATGGAACAGGCTCTGTTCTACAACACTGGTAAATCATGATATAGCTATTTATCTATTTAGGTCTTGAGAGAACCCTGGGCCCAAGGTTTTTGGAAGCCTCCCAATTATTTTTACGTAGCATTTTTACCTTAAAATAACAGCATCAAAATCATGTTGATGCTTTACTGACCTATAACAGGGACAACGGCATCTCTGTCATTCCCACTGTAACGACTCTGGACTCACAGAGGAGGTAGGAGGCGGAAGTACTTGCAGGGTTGAGTTTATTCACTGATAACTCACGACTGGTAGCAGACATGAAATCACGCCACGAGTAACCAAGAAGAACAAAGCACACAAACAAACAAGAAGAACGACAAGGACTAACTGAGACAAGGGACTTATATACACACAATAACATTGATCACACCTGGGACATGATAAGGATGGGGCAGGGTTACAGATGGAACACAGCTGGGAGAGGGTGGAGACATGACATGTGCTACAGAAGCACATGTGGAGGTAAACAAAACAAAGACAGACCAGAGGGACGAGACAGATACGTGACACCCACTCTGGGCCAGAGCACTGTTATTGCTCTATGGAACTTTGGTAGAGGTTTACAAGACATCTAGGAACTGGATAGCATTGGTACCCTTTCAGTGTCCTCTCACAGTGGACTTGGAAAGATTGCAGTAAGATTGATTGATTGATGCTGCTGATAGCTTTTAGTCTAGCACCTGCTTGCTCCCTCAGCTCCCAGTGATGTCGCTTCCTCCAGTCGGCCTAATGTTAGATTTGAGGCCATTTAGACTTTCTTCCATACAGTTTAGGGTTTTTGGAATTGGCCAGTTTTACAGCTCTGTTTAAGTTATGCCAAATACGGAGGTTCACAGTTTGCCAACTGAACACATTAATAAACTATGCCAATATACGTACACATTGACATTCTAGGGCCCCTTTAATTTATTTCCATTTATTTAGACCTTGATACACAAGGCCTTCTCAAACCTTGTGATTTTATGCCCTACAAATCCCCTGGAAGTCAAAGGCCTGGTCTGCTCAGTGGTCCATCGGTGGTTCTAACCAGGCCTTCTTTAATGTCCTCTTAAGATGACAGAATGATGAAGATATCAGAGCTACTTTATTCAGTTGCTGAGCAGAAATGAATTATTTTTATTTAGTGACTGTCTCATTATTCTTTCAATCTGAGGTTTGTCTCGGAAGTGGACAACGTGAAGCACAATAGGGAGCTCCACAGATGGAGGAAGAGGTAGCCTCGGATCGGAGGGGGTCATTCATAAAACATGACCATCTAAAAATAAAATGCTCTTTAACCACCAACGCTTTCTAATGTGGGACATGGCTTTAGCTGTTTGTGTCGATACACGTTAGCTCTGAGAGACACAAGTGTTCTCTCTGTTTGGGGTGAGGGGAGCATCTGGAGCTGTTCATGCTTGAGAGCCATTTCAAGTTGTGATACTTTCATTCTTCACCCAGACTTAGTTGTGTAGTTACCTGCATGTCATTTAACTTTTTTAGAGTTGGTTTAAATTAGAGTTGTAATAATTGATATTTTCAAATTATGATAACTGTCTCTGTATCACAGTATATGATATTTCACAGTTCTTCTTGTCCCTCCTCTTATTATTATTATTATTATTATTATTATTATTATTATTATTAGTGACCCTCACCCTTTTTTAAATTTTGTTCAATACTTTACTGTAGTTACAACATTAAACAAAAGCCTTAAATGTAAAGCAATTGAAAACGTCTCCCTTTTGAAAACTAACTAAACAATTAGGAAAGGTACATTAACTATTTTGTAATCAGCTAATATTTATTTTCATTGTAGATTAATCTGTTTTTCTCCATTATTCCATAAAGTGTTTGATTTAAATCCCTGATAATAGTGATTTGTGAAATTCCCTATTCATGTATATGTTTTTCAATACTGAAATTAAACAAATGTATTTAAGATAAACATATTTTTAAAAAATACATTTGTATACCTAAAATTGCTTTCCTGCTCCAACCCTTGTTAGACTTAATATCTCAAAAATATCAAGTTAGTATCTCAAAAATAATGACTTAGTAACTTAAAAATAACAGGTCTCTCAAAATAACATAGTATCTCAAAAATAAGTTAATTTCTAAAAAGACAACTTATAAAAATTAAGACTTAGTATCTCAAAGTTAATAACTTAGTATCTCAAAAATAATGACTTAGTAACTTAAAAATAAAAGGTATCTCAAAATAACTTAGTATCTCAAAAATAATGACTTAGTATGTTAATATGGCTTAGTACCACAGAAATAACAAGTATCTTAGTTTCTCAAAAACAACTACATTGTATGTCAAAAATAATGACTTTGTGTCTCAATAATGCCTTAGAATTTTAGAATAACAATGTAATATCACAACCTAACAACTTAGTATCTCAGAAATAATGACTTTATCTTAAGAAATACCTCATAATACTGAATTCTGGTATAAATGAGTGCAGACTCAGTAAGTGGTCAGTGAGTGGTCAGTGAGTCAATCAGTGGTCAGTGAGTGGTCAGTGAGTGAGCAGTGAGTGGTCAGTGAATAGTCAGTAAATGGTCAGTGAATAGTCAGTGTGTGGTCAGTGAGTAGTCAGAGAGTAGCCGGTGTGTAGTCAGTGAGTGGTCAGTGAGTAGTCAGTGGGTGGTCAGTTTGTAATCATTGAGTGGACAGTGTGTAGTCAGTGAGTAGTCAATTAGTAGTCATTGAGTGGTCAGTGAGTAGTCAGTGTGTAGTCAGTGAGCGGTCAGTGTGTAGTCAGTGAGTTGACAGTGTGTAGGTAGTGAGTGGTCAGTGAGTAGTTAGTGAGTGGGCAGTGAGTGAGCAGTGAGTGAGTAGTCAGTGAGTGGTGAGTTAGTGGTCAATGAGTAGTCAGTGAGTGGTCAGTGAGGGGAAAGTGAGTAGTCAGTGGGTGGTCAGTGTGTAGTCATTGAGTGGAGAGTGTGTAGTCAGTGAGTAGTCAGTGAGTGGTCAGTGTGTGGTCAGTGAGTAGTCAGTGTGTGGTCAGTGAGTGGACAGTGAGTGGTCAGTGTGTAGTCAGTGAGTGGTCAATGAGTAGTCAGTGTGTACTCAGTGAATAGTCAGTGCGTAGTCAATGAGTAGTCAGTGTGTAGTCAATGAGTAGTTAGTGTGTACTCAGTGAGTAGTCAATGAGTGGTCAGTGAGTAGTCAATGAGTAGTCAGTGTGTACTCAGTGAGTAGTCAATGAGTGGTCAGTGAGTAGTCAATGAGTAGTCAGTGTGTAGTCAATGAGTAGTCAGTGAGTGGTCAGTGTGTAGTCAGTGAGTGGTCACTGTGTAGTCAGTGAGTAGTCAGTGTGGGGGTCTCTCTCCGGGTCTCGCGCAGTGAACTTCGGTTTCGCCTTTAAGAAAGTCTGGGCTCTCTCCTGGCCGGAGCCACGTGACGCTCCGCTGAGCGCGCGACGCCATTTTGGAGGAAAGTTTGGAATTTGTGACAGACGGAGGAGAAAGAAGGGGGAGAGAGCGCGAGCGAGCCGGGGGTCAGGGCGAGAGACAGTGAGGAAGAGAGAGAGAGAGAGCGAGCGAGAGAGAGAGAGAGAGAGGGGAGAAGTTGGGCGCGCGCGCACGTGACTCTGCAGGGCTGCACTTACAGCAGCAGCTCGGAGTTTGTTTTTTTTTTCGGGGTATTGCAGCTGGCGACGACGCGGTGTGTGTGAGACAGGACAGTGTGAGGGAGTGTATGTGTGTACACATGCACGCATGCATGCCTGCCTGCGCGCGCGAGAGCGTGAGAGAGCGTGTGTGTTTGGTCATGCACAGCGCGGACTGAACTCCACTCTGCACTGGGAAGCGCTCGCGCTGTCCGAGCTGGAAGAGGCTGCTCTTCCCTCTTCTGCTCCCCCACCGCCCCTGTCAGCCCCGAGCAGGAGTGCAGGAGTGCGCTAGAGCCCGTGGCTGCGCTCGTGCATGTGTGTCGGGGTGTGTTTGGAGCCCTGTTTCATGTTTGTTGAGCCGCTCTCATGTTTGTTGGATAAACATTGGGATCTGGTGGCCAAAGGGGGATCGGAGTCCAGCCTGTTAGTCCTCCTCACAGTGCGGGGCAGAGAGGGAGAGCGCTGCAGAGCTACAGAGGGGGCATTGAGGTGGACCCCCAGCCAGCCTGAAGCATGCCAGTGAGGAGGAAAGGTGAGTAATGCAGACCTGGACTTCTATACTATTGCATAAGCCTTTCCCAACCCTGCACCCCCCCCACCACACACACACACACACACACACACACACACACACACACACACACACACACACTCCTGTACATTTTGTGTTGACCTGCTCTAACCCCCATAAGCCAAGATCCTTCATAAGGGCTTCATGGTGGTGAGCTCTGGGGTGTGCAGCACTGGGAAACACACCTAAGTGAAAGTGTGTGGGGACTGTGTTAGTGCTGTTACACACCCTACTGCCTGAGATGTAACCTGCAACCTTATAGCCTGTTAAACATTCAGGAGCCCGGCTCTGCTGCTGGAGCTTTGGGCAGAGTAGGTCTCGATATTGGTTGTGCTGTGGTGGGGCTTAAAGTAGACCAGCATTTTTTTTGGGCTGGGCCTTCTATGGGTTGGGCTGACAAATTCATTAGACAGCATTCTGAGATCTTCTCAGAAGTTCTGTCTGATGAGCCTAAAAATAAAGGTGCTACAAATGGGTCTTTGAGGGAAGACCTAGAAGAAGTGTGTTTGCTTCCATAAAGCTGCATTTCTGTAAGAGATTTGTGAAGAACATGAAGTTTTACCCAAGCTCTTTGCCAGCTTAAAGGTTCTTCACACTCCTCACCATTAGCTGCTTGTGTGTGGCAGAAAGTACCCTTCGCAGAGGCTTTGTTTGTAAGTGTAAGGGTGTACATATTTTTTCTGCACATATCTGCAACTCTGGTGTCTAGATTCAAGATTTGCTGTGATATTATTTATATAGTGTTTGGTTCGGTCTCAGAGAAAGTCCATTTTCTTTCCGGGTGGGTAAAATAATAATATTTTGTTGAACAAAATGTTAGTGATACTTAATATTTCTTTTTTTATTTATATTTTTGAATATGGGCTAAGCAATATGACTTTTATTATGATAAATTTTTAAAGGCGCGCCAAATATACTTCTCTGAACATATCGTCAGTATTTAAAGAACTCAGACGAATGTTTGTTTCTTTATTAGGAGTCTAATTAATTGCTTAAATGAACATAATTTGAACAAATCTTCAGTCGTACAAAGTGTTTGAGTTTTAAAGAATCTGCCAATACGAGAGCATTTTGTCAGCTAGTCTAAATATCGTGTTTTAACGACTCATGATATTTATCATCGTATTGTAAAATATATAACAATATTGTACAATAGTTTTTACAGACATTAATGTTACCTAATATTTTGTTTCTTTTTAAGGTGTCATATTAAAGTGAATGAGCCGGTTTGTCAACTTTGATTAAAAACAGTGTTCGATATTTAATTTGTTCAATTAAATTTGTGTGCTTTAATATTCTTAATCATCAAAAGTTTATTGGTTTTCAAAAAGGGCATAATTACATTATTGTGCTGTTATATTTTCACTCTATCAGTGGCACCATAACAATATCTGGGACAATTCATCATCCAGAAAAGTGTTATTGTGACAGGTCTATGATTTTCTGTGAAGAGATGTGTGAAGAACCTTGTAAAGTTTCAATGAAGGCCTTTACCAGTTTAAAGGTTCTTCACACTCACATATCTTTTCCATAAGTAGTTCCTCATGTATCACTTAAAGAAACCTTTTTTTATCGGCTTTATATTTAAGAGTATGGGGTGTCACGATATACATTGTCTTCACATATGTGGTGATTCTACAGTGGTCTGATTCATACAGTATATGAATCGCTTTCAGAAAAAGTATTTTTTTACCGGTGGGCAATATAACCATACTGTGTTGTAATGAATGTTATTATTGAGATACTGATAATTGATAATGTCTAAATGTAATTAGTTGCTTAAGTGACTATAATGCAGCAAAAAGGTCACTGTACCAAGTTTGGGTAATGTTTGAGGAGCAGTTTTTACAAATCTGCCACTATAGAAGCATTTAGTTTGGTGTACACAAATATTGTGAATTGTGAAATTGTAAATGTCATATAAAACTCTATGTGGATAGATTTAGTGCTTCTAAGGACAATATTATACAATATTTTTTGCTGACCCCACTATTGCGTACTATATGCATTTCTCATTGTATAGTTGATAATGTGGATGGCCATGCAAGCTTATTGGTTAAGAATCATTCGATCTGTTCTGTTATTTCACCACATCAGCACTTTTTCCCCCATAAACACTATCACTTTATTTTTGCTGCAGGCTCTAATTGCAGGCCAGCTGTAGGAGGACTCTTACAATGGCGTCTGTAAACTTAGCCTTCAACATGGAACGCGTTCCATTCTTATTCGCAAGCCTAATTTTGAACCGTTTGGCGCATTTCCACCAACAAATATAGTTTCCGAAACCTGAAACATTGTTCGTATGGGTTTCCCAACATGAGCCACTGTGAGTGTGTCTAGTTGTGCAGGAGGGAGGAGCAATGACATTCTTTTTGTCTCAAACGTTGTAGTCTTGTTTTTGAAGAAAAACAAACATCTGTAACAACACAAGTGCTTACAGGTAGTCTGTAAGCTCCGCCCCTTTCTCCTTCTGTTCCCTGATGCTGTGCAACACCCTCAGTTGATGATGTATTCTGTGACGTATCCTCGATTGCACCAACACTGGTGTAAACGTGGGCTGGTTTGCTGAAAAACACCATGGTTCTTATATTCCTGAACAGAACCAGTTCAAGAACCTTTTAGCAGAGAAGGCCCAAGAGATTTGACTTGACTGGTATGATATTTCAGAACTATAATTCAGCAGATAAATGCTAGCATTAGAACATATTAAACACAACATTTACAGCTCAATTAATGAACTTCTTACACATTTCCTTTTAGTACTGATGATACAGAAGCTCTTCTCCAGCTAACTTGTCAGTGCAGCATCACAGTGATTTTGAAGTTGCTCTTTTGAGGTCAAAATACTGCATTATTTTGATTTAATTGATGTTTTTATTGATGGGAAATGTTTGACTGTCCTGTAGATGCACAGCGGGCTCTGTTGCTCTTGGAGGAATATAGGACGAAACTCGGTCATGCTGAGGACAGACAGCTGAGGAACTCCATTCAGCGAGTGATCGACATCTTCCAGAGTAACCTGTTCCAGGCACTCATAGGTAGCTATTGCACTGTTTTCTGGTTCTTCTGTGCTTCTCTGGTGGTTTAGAGTGAATCACAATTAGGGATGTGACGGAGCTGAGGAAAATACACATCCGTCAGATTTGAATTTTTTAGCTACAAATCCGTGGAATGTGAATGCGGTTTTGGTAAACACAGGGCCAAGAACAACCGATAAACCCCGATAAGTCCATTTGTGCTTATATTTTTGTATTTTTTCAACACAAATACATGATGCTTAAACAGGCCATCAGCTACAGGTAGTCACGGACTCACGGTGTACTGTATACAATTCATCATGCTGTTTAAATGACACTGAATCCAAAAATTATCAATCATTTATTTTCATGTAATTAACTAATTGATTATTCTTACACAAAAAGACATATCTCAACTAGTAGTGTAGAACTGTTCAGTGTTTACGACTGGTTGTGTTTTACACTTGTTTTCTTACCACATTCAGCCATTTTCTATATTTATTAATGTAAAGCGGAAGTATAAGGTAAACAACATTCACCATTAAATTCAGATGAACATTGGTGGAAATCAACCTGTATGTGTCATGCCCCCCTCAGTCTTTCCGGACTCCAATTCCCAGAATCCTTCAGTTTGTTACCTGACAGATCATGTGACTCACGTTCCCGATCACCGGAGTTCTGATTGTATTCTCCTGGTCCGAAGAGACTTTAATCCAGTCTTTCAACCTGTTCAGTGTCTAGCTTTGCCTCGCAGCCTCAGCGCGCTACCCATGTTTATCGTTATCAGTCTGTCCGGTTCCGTTTTCTGATCCTGCCTTTCGTCACTGCCTGTTTTTCGACTCCGTCTCTGGTTTGTCCATTCTGGTTTTGTCTCTCCTGCCTGTTATTGATCTAGATTGTTTGACTCTGATTAACGCATTTGTCCCATTAAAGTACTGTGTTTATATCTGCGTGTGCTTCACGCTGTCCGGACCTGATGGTATGAACGGTTCTGTTTTATATACTGGCGGCGATTTCAAATCTGCATTCAAGGAAAACTGGCCCTAAAACATCCGTCGAATTCGAATCTGCTAAAAATATCGAAGTTCAAATGTCTTCGAATTCGAACTTTGTCACATCCCTAATCACAATGAAGAAACACACTTGAATTTTGATGAATGTCATCTTTCAGTTCTAATTGATCAAGTTTATATGGATGTTAAAATTGCTTTTGATTTTACTTGGTTCAAATGTTTAGTTATTAAACTGTTTCTCCATGTATATTTGCAACATTTGTAAGGGATGTATTTGTTTATAATACCCTTTTACATTTTCCTCTTTTACAATTAACCAGGCTGTTTTTGTTACTGTGCCTTTAAGATATATGTAAATGACCTCTTTTCTGATTGACTACCCCATTTTGTGCCATATTTGAAAAGTGTCCAAACCTCATATAAGCAAAGAATTAAAAAATGGGCCATGTTTGCAGCTTAGTTTTCATATATGAACTGCATGGATTGAAAAGTCATTGGGAACACCTCTGATGTTTCCCTCCTTGTGTTGGGTGTAACTGGCTCTCACACTGAGGTGCTGGGTAATAAATCTCCCACAGAACCTCAGTGCGACCTGAGCCAATCTTTTGTCTCATGACCATTCCACTCTTGTCAAATGGGTGGAGGGTCACTGTGATTTTCCCCAGTGTGGGACTAATATCTTCACTTTAATCTCATCTTCTATCTTATTGTATGTTTTGTCTCATCTTATATTTACATCATATTGGGCTAATGTAGTCAGCTTGACTGTAGATGTGCACTGAGAGGAATTTTGGGCAGATATACAAACTGTGGCACACTTGATCAAAATGACTGTTACTGTACAAGAAGTAAGAGTTACTTGCAAAAGAATGGGAACCCTAGGAGATTTGACAGAGGTCTTGGACCTTAATTAGCCTCTTAGGTTTAGGGCTTGTTCAGTCATCAATTACGAAAGCAACAGCCTAGCACCCAGAAAATAAACATTGTTGAGGCCCACAAAGCAGGAAAAGGCTATAGCAAGATAGCAAAGCATTATTAGGTTGCCAATTAATAGAACTATGCAGGTAAAAAGTAAGAAAAATTCTGTAAAGCAAAAATGTCTGAGACAGCTGCATGAAAGCTAGAAAGTAAGCGGACTGTTCAGCTACACCTGCACAAATATGGCCTTCATGGAAGAGTCATCAGAAGAAAACCCCTCCTAAATTCCTGTCTAAATTCAGAAGTTGGCAAACATGTAAACAAGCCTCATGCATTTTGGAAGCATGTCTTGTGGAATGATGAGGTTAAAATAGGACTCTCTCACAGCAATGATCAAAGATACGTTTGGAGAAAAAAGTGTACAGAATTTTATTAAAAGAACACCTATTCATCCGTTCGGCGTGAGGGGTGGATCAATCATGCGTTGCTGTTGTTGTGGCAGGTGGAATGGGGAACATTTCATGGGTAGAGGGAAGAAAGAATTCAATGACATTCCTGCAAACATAACACCGTCTGTAAAAAAGCTGAAGTTGAAAAGAGGATGGATTCTGCAAACGGATTCTGATTCAGTCATGTTCGGATCAGGGGACCATAAGGGGCATTTTAAAACCGTACATTACTGAAAACCTGTGCATAGATATCAAAGAGCAGTGCATGCAAGATGGCCCAGGAATCTCACAGAACTGGACGACTTTTGCAAGGAAGATTGGACTTATGGAGATAATTTCATCTGCAACTTGTTTAACTGAGCATGGGTTCCCAAACTTTTGAATGCCAACGTTTTGTGCGTGTGTGTATAAGTGCTTATCCTATTTGTACTGAAATAACTGTGCGTACATATTCTATGGACTAAAGTTTTTAGACACCTGCTAATTTGCTGTTTCTTCCTGAAATGAATGGTATTAAAAAGAGTTTATCCTGCTTTTGTTGGAGCAACTGTCTTGACTGTCCTGAGAAGGCTTTCTACTAGATTGTGGAGCATGACTATGTGGATTTGATTGTATTCAGTGACCAGAATATTAATGAGGTCAGGATGTTGGATTATCACCTCACCTCCAAAAAGTGGACCATCATTGCAGAGAACACATGTCCACTGCTCCACAGCTCAATTCTGGAGGGCATTATTTTCCTCAAAACCCACATTTAGGATTAGGTGTGGTGTCAAAAGGTTCATATTTATCTACTTCAGATCTTATTCTATTGACATTACTTCTATACTCGGACTAGACAATCTGTGTGCATTTGCACATTTGTGTCAGCAATGGGTGCAAGTAGCTCAAATACATTAGAAGAGCTGTTTGTTTTAAGACCACATTATTTACATAAATGCTTAAACCAAAACATTTCACTATTGTAGATAAGTAATGTTTGTGTTCCAGACTTGAATCACAATTCCTATTTTATAGCACAATGAAGGTAACGATAAGGTCCCGTCAAAGTGTCAGGCGTTCTTTCCCATCAGCGTTCCCTGGCATGTGATTGTAATGTTCCCCTTTCTTTTCACTAATCCCACCCTTGCGTGTAGAGGCCTGTCTCGTTTATGACTAACACCAGGTTATTCTGAGGAACTGGAGTAGTGTTTCTTCTCCCAAGCCAACTGATAACAAACTCTGCGTGGAAAACAGGCGGCAGGAATGTCGAGCAGCCTGTTTGAGTTTCCCAGGGGTCAGGCTGGCATGGAGCCAGCTCTGCTCTGTCAGACCCTGAAGGTGTGGAGCTTCCTGTCCCAACCACAACTTCTGCTTCCCTCACTTTTACAAAAATATCTGAAATTGGAGAGTTTTGTGGCTGTGGCATATAGCATTTGGGAAGGGTGGTGCAAAATGGGGAAAAAATAGCATTGTGATATTTTAAAAGGTATCTTGTATTTATTTTTTTTGTATTTTCTTTTTCTTTTTCTTTTTCTGAGTCAGACATTGGTAAAAGTTGTACATTTCAGGAGGAAGTGGAATAAACACTTAACACTACTAACCATTTTGGATACCTCAGATTTCTGTATGACAGCATATGGTGTTGAATACATTGGTGTCTTTTGTAGAAGCTGTGTGTGAATCTTTAAACAAAACAGCACAATTTTTTTGATATTCCATGTTAGTACACTATATGTATATGCATTGTATATATATATTATGATGCGTTGTGTTACAGTGCACTGAAAATTCTGCATGTTTCCAGACATCAAACACCAAAAACCCAAAGTAGTGCACTATACAGTGAATGGGACACAATTTCAGACGCAGCTGTTTTGCTTTTTTGATGTTTATTTCTGACTAATAGGATGTTTTATAATTATGTAAAACTAAAATAGAGTAAAACTGTTACAAATTTGCCTGGATGGCTGAATGTGGCATCTAGCCCTGCTCTCCGTCGGTATCAGAAATTGCACTCATACTGAAAAATTAGGTGAACCAGTTCAGTATTTGTAAGTTATATAATATTGGCAAAAAATCTCTTTTATTTCCTCCTGAGTTTAACTAACTCACAGACACTCCAATTTGAAATAAACCAGAACGCACATCCCTGACCCAATCAAAGTGTGACCCGTACATGTTTTGCAGGGCTAGAACATTCCCTCCCTGTTGTTTTTGTATGCTTGACCAGTGTATGTAAGTGTTTTGGGTCTGTGTGGCTGTGTGTGTCCAGAGGAATGACACTTGTCCTCACAGTCACATGCTTTGGGGTTTGTGATCGTTTATTTACTGTTTAATGCTGGATTCCTGATTTAATGAGTGTCCTATTGTGCTGTTCATCTCGGCATACATACAGACAAACTCTTCACGACTTTTGCAGCACTCGAGTCTGCTGAAGGGGATGGAGTGTTTGAGCATTGATTGCTCAGAGGCTCGGCCTATGTTTAATGAAGTGTCCAGAAGTGACCTGATGCAGCTTCTTGGACCATGAGCTTGAGCCTCTCACGGCCAATCTGCGAGTCATAAATATTTGGTTTACTCAGTCAGTCCAGATTGGCAGAGAAGTGTGTGTGTGTGTGTGTGTGTGTGTGTGTGTGTGTGTGTGTGTGTGTGTGTGTGTGTGTGTGTCCACGTGTCTGTGCTTTAGCAGTGCTCTGGTTCTACCAGTATGCTGTCTTACTATAAGCTGCTGTGATGAATTGGTGAGTGCTTGACCTCAGCAGATGAGTTTATACATCATGCATGTATAAAACACACACACACCCCTTACCATGTTTCAGTTGTATACCATAGACCACAGTTAGCTGTCAGGTCTTGGGTTAAATCCTAAAAATAGTATTACACTTCTTTATTTATTGATGAAACTGGTCCAGTTTTACATATCTGTGAGTAGCAAAAGGATTAGCAGATCATTTGATGGTGAAATTAGTCAGTTGTTTTCAATCAATGGGAGGCAAACAGGGGTGAGTGGGACACAAATGGGAGACAAACAGGACTCTAAGCGCACAAGTCACTGCTTAACTGCTTTGGTTCACACATTTAAGGTTAAACTCAATAAATGCGAGAAACAACAAAATCTCATTGAACTGGCAACCTTCCAATCACAAAACAAGAATATGCAGTAAACAGTAGTTTGTTTGTTTGTTTATATATTTTTGGAAATAAATATGTTTATATATTTATAAACATATTATATATATAGTTAAAAATGCTCTATTTCAGTTCCTGTGCCAGAAAATTCCTAATTGTTGCATAAAATGTTTTATGAATGCCAATAATATGATATCAGAGTTATTTCTGGGACAATTTATTGTCCAAAATCTTTGTTGTGACAGGCCTAGTTTTTCATGGAATGTGCACTGCATCAGCATCGATCCCAGTCTAGTGGTGTGGACTGGAATGTTGTTTCATTGCACTTTGTTTTAACTGTGTATTGTGTACCAGGAACTCGCCAAGAACTATTGTGATGTTTTTCCCAACTCCTTCTGTCTGCTTCTGCACTGCATGCATGCATGCCCACTTGTGCCTCATCTGCAAAGCACTGCAAATGAAAAAGTGGATTTGAACGACAGTTTCCAATTTTACTTTTCTGCCGATATGTATTGAGGCACAAACAAAATGTAATCCGTCTGTTGACATGATTACACCAGGCCTAATCCCAGAGCCCAGTGATTTACTGCAGTTTGTCCGGGAATGCAGCAGAGTGTGAGGCAGCAGTACTGCGGACTCCTCTGCACGCTTCGAGCTGATTAGAGAGCTTGAGGATGCCTCCCAGGACGCCTCCGAAGAAGAGTTAGCCAGAGCAGGTCTCCTCACGACCGCAGTATGTGGGTCACCACATCCACAAAGTTCACCTATAATAGGTGCCACTCCTTTTGGGTTTTGAGTTAAGGGGGTTTTAAAAAAAGCAGGTGCTCTGGCTGAGGTAAGCTCAGAAACAGCCGTTTACTTGTGGTTTATGTGGTTATGTGGTAATGACTGAGTGACCTGGAGTGAAATGAATTTTAGATCACACATGCATAAGCCAGGATCTTTTCCTAATTATGCCACAATTCTGTTAGGAGCAGAAATGTCTTCCTGAACTGGATAGTTTTCACCAAAACACACACACACTGTGATGGACAGTAGGGATATTGAAATTAATTGTAGGCGGCTCCCAAGTGGCATGAACTCCATAAGACCTCTGAAGGTGTCATGTGGTTTCTGGAACCAAGATGTCAGCAGCAGATCCTTTAATAAATTGGGATGTGGGCTCTTCTTGAGTATCAGTGAGCTGTGCCAATCTTGTCACTGGATAGCTGGTTGTCCAGAAAGGTGCACTGATTGCAATTTTCTTGTCTAATTCTGTTTCCTTCTTTTTTTAACATGACTGGCTAATTTAGATTTTGTCTAATTTTGATTTTCTTTAAAGGATTATACTTAAACATGCCCATTTGTCCTAACTCAACACTTCAACTGCAAGAACTCACTGTTAACTTGCTGCCTAATATATAGAGATAGATCTCACCCTTTGACAGGTGCCACGGTTACCAGACAATCAATGTTATTGATTATCATTGCAGTGTTGGCAGTCTGAGAGCTGGCTAAGTGGACAGGGTTGGTTTGATTGTTGAGCGAAATGACTGTATCTGATATATGGTAGATAAAACAATAAAAAAAAAAAAAACATATTTACCATGGAACATGCAAGTTTGTTTACTATGTAACCTTTTAAGCAGCATTTTGCCAGAATTGTATTTTATGGTTTCTTGGCTCCGCCTACAGTTGGGCTCCCTCAACTGTAGACTAGACTTTGATTGAAACATGAATGGGAGTTCTTGTAATGGCCACCATGGCATCTGTTTATGCATAAAGTTCCACACTTAAACAAAAAGAACCAATCAGCTTACTGGTAATGCCGTTAGCAGAGGAGGTTGTACAGAAGTGCAGTATTCAGAACAAGCTGAAAATCATGTTTTTATTGAGTCTAACTTTGCAGACTTTCATGAATTGTTTTTTTTTAATCAGATTTCGTCAGTGATTTGTAATGTTTTTGAAACAGTAATTTATACTTCAGTTATAGAGATCGGAGCCTGGTCTTGTGTTGCTGGAAACAACTGCCCAGCAGTGTTGCAAAGATGGGTTCATAGTGAACAGACTTGTTTAAAAGGACTTCAATGAAGCTGAGAACTGGTAGCATTGGAAGGTGGTAGTAATGTAGGTTGTAGTGATTGACGCAATAAGAAACATGTTTCAGCTTGTTCTGGCTAATTCTGCTGGAATTGCCATGCTACAGCCATGCTACAGCCCCCATAGAGCACACTGGTTTGAGGGGTTTGTTTAGAGCCACAACAGTAGCAGCTTGGTGGACATGGGCATTGAACCCACAACCCTGTGATCAATAACCCAACACTCTAACTAATGAAAATTAGGGAAGATTCTTTCCAACTGCAAAAGTATAACTTTGGAATTTGAATGTTTGTGAAGTACAGTAATGATGCAATGAAAAAGCTGTTCATCCAGGGCACAGCTATACCACTCTGTTTTTGGTTATCATACCGAATCATACTGGGCTTTCACCAGTAAATAGTTCAGTATAAATTTACACCACCGACAGCTTTAGGGTTGATGTCTTTTTAAAGCTGCCTGAGTGTTAAATAGAGCAGTATGTCCGCTGAGTCTCTGGATACTTTTGTTACTTTTAGTGGATGATAAAATATCTGATCATACAGACAGCATTGATTTGTGCAGTAAGCAGGACACACTGGCACTCTGAAGTCCTGAAACTCTATCTCGTGGTTTCAGAGGCCAATTTAATCAGCCATCAATACAGCAGTCTGTTTAAACGCGGCCTCACCACAGCTTTCCCCCCGGAGGAGAAACACGAGACACTGATGGAGCTGGGAAGCAGCCATGGCTCATAGATAAACACTTGTTGTGACTGGCCCTGCTGGGAGGGGATGGCTGGGGAAGTCCTGTGTAATGTTTGATTTGGGGGATTATATTCACTTACAGCTCCAGGTATGTAATGGATATTTTTGTTTATATACTGAAGAAATGACTTAGTTTTGTCTTATTTTGTCTGTAATTTGAAAAGAATGGATTTTGCAAGATTTTGTTCCTTGGAGAGTGTTGATGGAAGATTACAATAAATGCCTAACTGTGTAATAAGCAGTGATTTACAGGTAAATCATTAATGTAACATAAAGTTAAGTGTTTTGAGAAGCCACAACAACTTTAGACCTCAAAGGATTAAGTTGAGATTTTTTATTGGATGAACTGGGGCACCAGTTAAAGCAGGAATTCCCCCAGTTTCCCAAACTTCCTGCACAATTAAAGGATTAGATGTAAACAAATTCAATCAGACTAGGTTTGTTCTGGAGAAACTTCAGAATCAGGAAGCTAAATGTGTTTGGAGCCCCTTCAAGGCAACTCCCTCGGAGGAAAGCATCGGACCCCAGCTCCGATACAAAGACTGACAGACGCCTGTAAAGTGTAAAGTGTGTAGTGGCAAGCGTGAGATTTCAACCTGAGATCTTCTGATCATAATGCTAGTGCTAGACAACTGAGCCATTAAGAGCCCTTGTGTGCACCTTTAACTGTTTTACGTTGTATCCCATTGCTGTCACTGATGTACAAATGCGAGTCACAGCCAGTCTAGTCTAAAGAAGTACTGCAAAATAAAAATGCCAAATGCATGACATGGGCTAGAGGCTGTAAAAGCCAATGGCACTGAACTGCAGAGCAGTGGATGGTGCTCCATCCAATACTTCTGGGGTGGAGTGGTGATCATCCATCCCCACATGTTGACCTCACTAATGTTCTCATCACTGAAAGAACTTACTAGCAATGCTCCAACATCCAGTAGAAAGCCTTTCCTGGACAGTAGACAGTTACTCCAACAAAAGCATGGTTTTCTGTAGTAAATTAAAGGCTATATGTGACTTCTAAACCTCATGAACCTGGTTTCCCCTCTTTTCACATATACTTGCCGCAAGTATGGTGGTCAGATTGTTTACTTCTTCTGTCGTTTGTATGGATTTGTCACACACTGGTGTGATTACTCTGTGATCATGCTTGAACAAGTGAGAATGAAGCCCTATGAAGCCTTCTGCACCAAATAATGAAGAATGGAGTACTGATCTGAAAGGTCTAAACAGACCCAACACTGGATAAACCATACTTTTCTTCATGATTTGTTTTCAGAGCAAAGCTGAGATATAAAGAACTAAACATTCAGTCTGTGCACACATGGCCACTCATATCAGTTACCGTGTTTTATGTGTAAATGAGCCACTTTTTGCAGTTGTTTAAAGTAATAGTGCACACAAGGGCCCTTGTCAGCTGTGATTACAGTGGATGCTTAGCATGGTGAGGAAAATATTGGTGATTCATGACCTTATTACAAATTGCTTTAGAATATCACAACACTGATTAAAATGAGAGATCCCCATATCCCCGTATATTATACCTCATATCAGCTCATTTCCCTGTATATTATACCTGAAGGCTCATATAAAATTTAAAGTTTTTAATTAATGTTCTGTTTCAATCTTCTGTTTCACCCTGCTCTGCCCTCCACCCCCACACAAACCACGGATGGGTTATATGATCAGATTTCAATATGTTTATATATAGAAGATGAAGAGATGGCAGAAGGCTTTCATGGGTTCTAATTTTTTCACGTTGTATTTTTCTCATCATGTATTGTATAGCGCCATTCAGGTAAAATATATCGGGATATGATTCCTGTCCATTTCGCCCAGCTGTAGTGCTTAGTTGCCCAAAACTTCTTCACAGTATGTCACGAAGTCTGCCTAATCAGTCACAAACCATAAGACTTGTTTTTCCGTCATTGGGTTTAATGTCAAATATGTCAGTTTCTGGTCGACTGGAGCCAAACGACAGATACAGACAACCTTTGTTGCATGTGATGCTGTTCATTTTCACCTGTTTGCATCATCCTGTCTTTCAACTAAACATAGCATGTAGATTGAAGGGCAGAAAATGCTGGAAAGCTATAAGCACATTGTTTGAGACCTTAAAATCTGACCACATAAAGGGTTTTTATTAGGCTTATGTAGGTCTCTGTGGCAGATGCTGCAGGCTCAGTTGTGTCTTACCCGATTGTAAATGTAAGTCATTGTGTTTGTGCCTGTCGTGAACGTCTGACCCGGCTTTTGCTTTGTAATCTGGATCGGCTGTCAGGGACGTCCCTCATCACCCTGTTTCTCTGAGCCTCATCCTGTTACACAGTCTGTCTGGTTTGACAGCTCCCTCTGTCTCACTGGCCATGTCCAGAAAACTTTCACCCGAGTCCATAGGTCTCTGGACATGTTCAGCACAGTTCAAACGCTGCAGGCTTTCTGTGAGTTCTATGTCCTACAGAGTCTTAATGTTAAGTCAAGAAAAGTCTAGAAATGGCATTTGATAAGGAACTGAGTGGTCGTGTGATGTAGTTAATACCACCACCTTCGTTATGGTACAGCAGGTTTCAATACCCTGGTCTGGCAAGCCTACATAAGTCCCTATGGATGAGGGTCCCAAGGAAATATCATTTATAAGATGAAGCTTAAATACGCTACTTATTTTGATGTATTTTATAATGGTCTACCCTCAGTGGTCCTGTGTACACCCAAATGGATTGATATGCACTTACAGCAGTTGGACAATGAAACTGAAACACCTGTTAGTGTGGGAGGTTTCATGGTTATATTGGAGCAGCCTGGTGGCCAATCTTCATTAAGTGCACATTGTACCAGGAAGAGCAGAGTGTGAAGGTTTAATTAGTAGGTAAGAGCACAGTTTTGCTCAAAATATTACAATGCACACAACATTATGGGTGACATACCAGAGTTCAAAAGAGGACAAATTGTTGGTGCATGTCTTGCTGGCGCATCTGTGACCAAGACAGCAAGTCTTTGTGATGTATCAAGAGCCACGGTATCCAGGGTAATGTCAGCACCACCAAGAAGGACCAACCACATCCAACAGAATTAACTGTGGACGCAAGAGGAAGCTGTCTGAAATGGATGTTCGGGTGATAACCTGGATTGTATCCAAAAAATGTCCTTCCCAAGACCAATTGATGCTATATTGGCCGCAAAAGGAGGTCCTAGTACACCATAATAATAAATTACTGTGGTCTAAAACCAGGTGTTTCAGTTTCATTGTCCAGCCCCTGTACATCTCAGGTACATATTAAATTAATATCTGTGTGGTTTGATTAGACACTGGGTTTTGGCACAAAGGATGTAAATTGCTTCTCTCATTGCCCCAATAAAAGTCTCTCAGAGGCAACTTTTGGGTGGTGAGATCGCTGATTGCTAGACATGCCTTCATGATGCACTTTAACACATTATACCCAATTGTTTTCGCAAGAATGTTCTTGTCGGATTTCCTTGGCCTGCCCACCAGATTAATGGGATGCTGTCTTCGGCAACCTATGAGTGTCTGAAACATCTGTGGTGTGCCATACTGAACCTGTATTCCTTCATTCCCAACTGTACCTCATCTTGTATCCAGGTTAGAGTCCCAAATAGAGCCTCATTTTCAGTTGTACATTTTTCCCAGTAAACTAATCATTTAATTCTAATATTGTAATCACTTACACTGATTACAACATTACAGCACTCCTTGTTTCTACACTTGTCCATTTGTTCAGCTCTTATTACCATACAGTAGCACTTTGTAGATTTATAATTGTAGACTACATCTAATTCTCTGCATGCATTGTTGGCCTCTTTTCATCATGTCCTTTAATAATCAGGACCACCACAGAACAGGTATTATGTGGGTGATTTTTAGCACCGCAGGGAGACTGATATGGTAGTGGATTAGTGTCTGTTTCACTGTTGAGAGTATATCAGACACAACAGTGCTGGTGGAGTGTTTAGGGTTCGTCATCCTCTAGTCCGTCATCAGTGTTCATAGGAAGCTGTTGACTAGAAATTTCTGGTTGATGAACTACACCTACTCCAGGCGTTTAAACACTCCAGCAGCACTTCTGTGTCGGATCAGCTCATACCAGGGCAACACACACTAATGCACCATCGTGTCAGTGTCGCACTGAAGATCGGGATGAAGAGGCTAATAAGGTACGCAGAGAAACTGGTGGAAGGTGGTCTGAGATTATAGATGTACAGCATGAGTGGAGCTGATAAAATGGAGTGAATGTAGAAATGCAGAGAGGAGGTCAAACTGTTATGGTTGATCAATGTATCAGCATCATGTTCACACGTAAATGAGTGTAAAATTGTTTTTCCAATTTTTCCTTGCAGAACCCTGTCAAGCAGTATAAAATTGCTGAGATTAGTTGCTTAGACTTAAAACATCATCTCAGGCAGTGTATTCATAATCATTTGGAGTAGTTACATTTTGTGATGGAGCTTTTAGAGACATTAAACTCTTCATACGTCTGCGTTCAGTCACCACCACTGTAAACAGTGCTGACTCAGGGTTTGTCCATAATGCAAGTGTCCAGGCCACTAATTAGCATGGTTCAGTGATATCTAATAGACTTGCTTATTGGCTGGAATATTTCGTTATTGACTTAAATGACGGGTCAAGAGATGGAGCCGTCGTGTTCCTGCCAGCCCGTTCTGATGGTGAAGCTGTTCAGGACTGTCCATCGGCGGCTTAAACGTGAGAAAGCAGAGGAATGAGAGTTGCTAAGGTGATTGTTTCACGGACAGAGCTACCTATGGACCTGAGGAGCCTTAAAGAGTAAGGGTTAGTGGGGTCGTGTTAAATCGGTGAGGTGTTTTGTTTTGTGGTTTGTATGTTTTGTGGTTTGTATGTTTTGTGTGTGGGTTTTTTTGGGTCTTGTTCTGTGTTTCAGTCATGTGGCCCCAGCTTGTCCACTTGTCCACTGTTGACGTGATATCTTTTAGTGAAACAGAATGCTAGTATTTTGTCAGGGTTTGTCCATAATGGAGCGTTTGACACCAGGTCCACTCTGAATGTCCATTGTTCACATTTAAATTTCCAAACAATCCCATCATGTATGTGAAATAGAAATGATTTTTAAGCAGTTATTAAGCTCACAGTTAAAGGGGAGCTTTGATTTAATGCATGCACATAAATATGTAGTAAATTTTAAATATGATTTGTCCTGAATCTGTGTTGAAATTAGACGCGCTTGTTGAAATCACAGGACATCGAACAGATCTGATATGTTGTAAGAATGACTTTTTGCAGAAGCACAGCCCCACACGAACAGGCCAGCTCTCTGTTTTATTCCTGTTTGTTGTTGGATTTGAAAGGTAAAGCCCTGCATTGTCTGATGCAGATTTGTTGAGGAGATTAAAAAAGGAACCGATGGATCTGTCTGACCACTGATTATGTTCCTGCGTCGTCTAAGCATTCAGTCCTGACTGACCAAAATCCACGGTGGGGCTAGAGCGCTGATGTCAGCAACATGTAAAGCTGTTTAGTGGGAAGAGATGAAGACAATTGAATTATTTTGGCATTTGAAGAATGTGTGTCTTGTTTTATTTCAAGCTGGGTAATGATGTGATATCAACTGACTGGACATCTGTGATGAATGTTTAAAGCTAGCTCAGACAGAGCCTGTTTTAGACGTCAGGTTATTTATAGTAAGCCTTTACAAAGCTGCTTTTTGACTTTTTTGCTTCGTTTTGCTACTTTTTTTTACCGAGGAGGAAAAGCATCTCAAAATCCACATTATCTGCTTTTGTATGGAAATTGCCTCTCAGCTTTCATTTGAGTGAACAGTACACTAGTGTACAGTTTACTGCTGGAGTGCAAATACCAAAACAAGCTGTTTTCCACTCTAGGGCCTCTTAAATAACCACATTTACGAGATGAAGACAATTGAATTGTTTTGGCACTGGAAGAATGTGAAGTAAGATTGAACTTAATTGACATCTTTCTTAACGTCTGTTTTAACATTTTGAAGTCTGTCTTAAATGGGCTCCTTCTAAGCTGGCTTTATTCGTTCATCACAGATGTCCAGTTTATATTGCATCATTATCCAGCTGAAAAACAAGACACACATTGCATCCTCTACCTGGCATCCAAACTGACAGAAGGCCAACTGTAACACAAGTCACTGGAAGTTTAATGTTTAATGATGGTTGTGTTATCAATGGGAATGTCCGAATACACAGTGCAACGCCCCCTGCTGGTGATGGACTGGACAGGGGCCCATGCTACCACCTGTCCATCACTGAAAGCATCTACAATTGACATGCAAGCATCAGAACAGGAACTTGAAGGTTGCCTGGTTGGCTGAACCCATGTTTCCTTTACTAATCAACATTCTCCTTTTGTATGAAGGTATGTTAATTTATAGTTTAAAGAACCAAATGTTAACATTGTAGAGTTCTAAATGGAGCACGGGTGTACATTTTACACCATTCTGATTTGCACTCCATTTAGAAGAGCCTGACATAAGCCAGGCAGGTGCTGTTAGCAGCTGTGAAATCACCGGCCCAAGTGTTTCGAACAGAAACCGGAGCTAAGGGAATCACCCCCACCAGTGTGCATTATAAAAATATTTACTCTCATTACCCTACACCTTCATGTGATCCAGCATGTATTTTCAGCCCTGTTACCCAACCCCTGCATGCTTGGAAGAGGTATGTCCCACTGCTATTTTCTCTCTTTGCACTTGGGTAACAGGCTAACCTTACATAGTCATTTCCCCTTTTTCAGGGAAGTAACAACTTCCCTAAATGCTGTAAAATTACACCACTTCAGTGTGTTCTGTTCAGAACACACTCACTTGTAATCCGTTCACAGTTGTACAGTATTTCCAGGAGCTTTTGAAATGGGTGTCATGGAGGTTTATGTTGGTACTTGCTCCAGGTGTTGTTCCTGGCAGGAGTGGGCAGTTTGGTTCCATGTGCGTTTGTAACGAGATTAATGTTGTAGCAGCTGGAAAAGACCTTTAAAGCTATGTGTGACCTCCAGCTGCTGCCCATATTCATGCCTGACTAATCTTTATGCTGTAGGGCTTTCTGAGAGGTGTATTTATATTCCTATAAAGGGGAAGTTTGGAGAAATTGAAAATTTGCTGGGTTTTCCCCCTTTACCAAACATAAAATCCATCAACAAGGGCAGTGTGATGTTTTTATTATGTAGCTAATAAGTAATGCTAGTGTCCAGGCCACTAATTAGCATGGTTCCATGATATCTAATAGACGTGCTTATTGGCTGGACTATTTCGTTATTGACTTGTATGACGGGTCAAGAGGTGGAGCCATCGTGTTCCTGCCAGCCCGTTCTGATGGTGAAGCTGTTCAGGACTGTCCATCGGCGGCTTAAACGTGAGAAAGCAGAGGAATGAGAGTTGCTCAGGTGATTGTTTCATGGACAGAGCTACCTATGGACCTGAGGACCCTTAAAGAGTAAGGGCTAGTGGGGTCGTGTTTTGTTTTGCGCAAAAAAAAGTGTTTTTGGTGGTTTGTGTGTTTGTGTGTGGGTTTTTTTGGGTGTTGTTTTGTGTTTCAGTCATGTGGCCCCAGCCTGTCCACTGTTCTTTTAGTGAAACAGAATGCTAGTATTTTGTCAGGGAATCTCAAAACTTAGCCTACATTCTGTAGCTCAGTGCAGGTCACAAGAAGCTTCGCTTAACTTGCTAAAATAAATTAGGTAAAATTGTCATATGAAATTGAACCATACTGTGTACTGTATTACTGTACCATATAATGTTATTAAAATGTCTAGTAAAGGCTACGAAAACTGTCAACAGAAAATCTGAATGGTGTATTTGATTTGATTGCAATGGGAGTGGGAATGGGAAACGGGGTCTATGCACTGAGCACTATTATGAAACCAGTAGAACTGATGGATTGTTTTTGGATTGAGTTTATTTAAAAAGTAGAATCTCACCTTCCATCTTCTGTTACCTGAATTTGATTAGTTGTTGATTTAAATAAAGCCACATGTGTATTCTAAGAGTGCAAGTTTCAGCTGTTTGCTTTAAATGGTAAAATCACTTTTCTCTTTGGAACAACTGGGCCTTATTTTCCAACCATTCTTAAGAAGAAAGATTCTGACATCGAGCAGTGTTTTCTTATTTGAAATTTGTTCAGTTTATGAGATGAAAACTATTATATGTTTAAAAAAACATCAGGAATCTGATGCAGACATTTTGTTGGGACTTTTCTCAACAAATTTAGGAAAATGTAATTTTGGAAGATATTGGTGATGAGGCCCACTGAGCTCGCTACAGTGGTTTACAACTTTTCCTTAATTTTATCTTTGTTCCGTGTCTGTGTAGAATTCTTATGATGAAAATGGTTTTATGTCTGCAATTTTATATCTCTTGTTTTTCTAAGAAGATAATATTGTGGAAAAGTCTAAGGAATTATAAAATCACTACATATTGAATTAGGATTATTTGTGTTTACTTCCTTTTTGTTCTTCTGTAGTCTGTCTATAATGGATGATAACCTACCTCAACTTCCTGTAGTTGGTCTGAAAGTGTGAACCATCCACAAAAGGGTTTTCACACTGCAAACGACTGAACTTGTGGTTGAGTTTGATTGAGACCAAGACCAGCTCTTTACTCTTTACTTCTGTTCAAATTTCCTTTTGTCCTTTCACTCTTGCTATTTTGGTTTATGATGGTAGTAGGACATTTATTTATATATATATATATATATAACTATATAAACCCTTTTTGTATGAATATTGTTTGTGTTTATTTTGATTTTAGTGTTTTACTAAATAAACACTTCTTTATGTGTTCCTTACAGATATCCAGGAATTTTACGAAGTGACCTTATTGGATAATCAGAAATGCGGGGATTCACTGAGGGGGACAGACGTGATGCCTCCTGTGAACCTGTGGGATTTCTCCAGCATCCAAAGCACTACAGTCACTTCTGACACCCTGCCCAGCCTTAGCACCAGCATAGAGGTAGGACTGATGCATCTGCCTTTCACTGCTGAAGAGTGGGAGAGTGGTGATAATGGCTGTAATCTGATCATTCCTTACGCAGTACTGTGATGTGTCCATTCTACATTGAACAGGACTATGCTGACGTCCATACAATGTTGCATTTGTATTCATCTAACTGCATGAATGAATCTACTATATGTCCAAAAGTATTCAGACACTTCTTCTAATCAGTGGATGCAGGTTGCATGTACTGCTGATCCAGGTGTTGAGTTGAACAGTGTGTATAGACTCCATAGAAAATCACTGCCCAACTTTCCATTCCCATGGAGTCAGCTAGAGCAGTGGTCCCCAACCTTTTTATCACCGCGGACCACTTTATTTATTTACACATTATTTATTGTGCGGCCCGGTACCAATTGTTCCGCGGACTGGTACCGGCCCAGGGATTGGGGACCACTGAGCTAGTGCATTTCAACCTAACAGTTGAAATCGATTGAGGGTTCTCTGGAATGGGGCTCTATTCAAGACCTTAGAGATAAGATGGAGAGGCAGAACTGATGATCCAACATCAATCAATGACCTCACCAGTAATATCCATCTGCAGCCCCCCCAATACAGCACTCTTAGCCCCTCAATCAGACCCATG
This sequence comes from Acestrorhynchus altus, assembly GCA_034509495.1. Taxonomy (NCBI): domain Eukaryota; kingdom Metazoa; phylum Chordata; class Actinopteri; order Characiformes; family Acestrorhynchidae; genus Acestrorhynchus; species Acestrorhynchus altus. Next base: position 16,207,880 of record CM067502.1, on the reverse strand, counting down.
CAATCATTTTCTTACAAGTGCACCTCTAGTGGTTCATTTCAGAATTGCAGTCACAGTTTCCTGAACTTCTGACACAATATTAATGACATAGCTAAATAATTTTTACTCGTTAACCTAGCGCATGGCCTCATAGTTTTTATGACAGACACATACTGTTGTGAAATGGGTGTTGTAGCTTATTAGCTAAATAGCTTCAATTTTAATTCTAATCTAATTTAGCACAATCTTAATATATCTTCCTCTATTAAATTAAACTAGAAAAAAACCTTCATTCATCCATGTTTAAGGAAGTATTGGTTCACAAATGGGCCAGTGTTTCTCTGGTCCCTGGTCCTAGGAGCACACCTACCCTAGGGCTGGACAATTCATACAAATAGTGATACTGATTTGAGGTCATATCACCCAACAATACCCTACCCTGCATATCATGACATAATATCTATATCTGTCATAAAAACACATGAACCTGCAAACTAGTTTAACGAGTTCCACCTTGCTAATCTATCGCTGCATTTTGCAATTGGTGATGTTGTCAAAATTGTGCAATTCAGAAATGAACCACTACAGGCTTGCTTATATGGAACTGAGAGCATGGGTCTGACAGTGCACGTCTGAGGGGTTGCAGATATACCTGTCTCAGCTGTTGAATGCAGTTGGAGCCTTACAGCAATGTTTGTACATCTATAAAGTCTTCTCAGAAGAATAGAGGCTGTTAGAGCAGAGAGGTCCATACTGATCCCCTTGATTTCAGAACAAAGCTGGATCAGCAGGTGTCTACAAACTCTTGGACATCTAGTGAGTCTTGCCATTTTCACCAAAGGATCATAAGTTCCATGGTGGTTCAGTCTGCTCCAGTATTCAGAGGTAGAATGGTGCCCACATGCAAGGAAATGAGCTGTGTGGAAGGAAAGGGGAGTCCCTGAGTAATGCTCAGAGCTCAGTAAAGCTGCTCAGCTGTGGTCTGTGTGGAACTGGCTTTGATGGGAAAAGTGGAGGAGGTAAACTTCTTCAGCTGATTCACCTCTTCCACCATTCATTTACAGCACACACACACTTAGTAATGCTGCATTCCATGGCCTTAGGCTGGTGGTTTGGGAACCAGCCTTCTGACTAGAAGGTTGCCGGTTTGAGACTGAAGTGCCCTTGAGCAAGGCACGTAACTCTGCAACTGCTCCCTGGGCGCTGAGGATAGGGCTGCCCACTGCTCCAGGCATGTGTGCTCACTAGTGTGTATGTGGACAAATTCCCCTGTGTGGAAGCACAGTGGGTATGTGAGCACCTTTACATTTACCTTAGAGCTAAGGATCCATCGGTTGGCGGTTTGGATTACAAGTCATGTAACTAGGTTACCCATTGTTACCCATTTGAATTACCAGTAAATGTCACTTCTTTGTGTATTCACAGTTAAGTATGTATTGGGCCCATGTGTCCTGTGTTCTTGATGCTGGTGGTGTTTTTTCCTCTTTACATCTCTTTACAAGTACATCTGCTGATGCCTTCAGTAACAGAAGCAATAGCTGATGTCCTTAATATGGAAAAAGTGACATTGCAGTTGTCTGGGATTTATAATGTGATACAAAAAATACAGGGATTTTTACCAGAAAACTTAGTTTAGAATCTCTGATTAGTAGCCACTCCCTTCCACCTTTCATTATTTAACTATGTTAACAAAAAAATAGAATAGCTATTATCTTTATTGTGGGCTCATTCTTTATTTATTTATTTATTTTTTTAACTTTTTATTATTTTTTTATAATTTCTGATCCAGCAGTTTCTTAGGCTGATATCAGACCATCTTGATTTGATTCTGATACAGTCATGCCTTTATCATTCCCCTTGAAAAGTGTTGTTGTCCTTTTTGTTTGGACTTCAATGTATTTATGTAATATATGTGTGTAATTAAATGATAACCTGATGTTTGTTTGCAGTCTGTATTGTGATCAAGTCAGAATGTTTGGTCAAAAAGTGACAAAGATGGCAAAAAGTAATTAAAAGAATCAAATTTCTTTCAAATATCAAATATCAGTTGCTTAGAAGAACAATTGTTCCATGAAAAAAATGTCTTCAAGGAAAGTTGGAAAATAAAACCATGCTTTATACCAAATTAACTGACAGAACAGACTGATAGCATCACAGAACTCTTTAACAGATCACTGAAGGAATCAGGATTTATTCTCACTGATTTATTTAAGGACTTCAGTCTTGTACTCTTCAGAAAGTGTCCCTATTTATGCTGCAGTTTCATGATGAGCTGCGACTCCTCTTCAAAGCCTCATCTGGAAAAGGCCCTCAATCCAACTGGATTCCGTTCTAGGAAGGATGTCAGTGTGTGCCGCTGTGCTGTCCATACTGATGACAGCTATGAGCAGCGAAAGGGCAGTTGGGCTCTGTGGAGCTGTGTATGTTGAGCACTTTACCAGCAGTCAGGCTTTGCTTTAGGAGCTGAGTAGGGTGGGAGTATTTGGGATGTCCTGGTTCTGTCTGAAACATCAGTTATCGCAGTTTATATCATGGAAAAATTGAGTTGTCTTAGTTATTTTTAAATACACGTCTGATGCACTATATAAAAATTAGTTTCAAAATGTGCAGTTAACCTCCTAGTAAGCAAAGTACTGATTTTCTCTTTTCTGTTGATTTGGATTTGAAATCAGTGCTGTTGCACAGTTAAAAATCTTTAAATCCAGAACATGAACAAAAACAGTTAAACACATTTTCTTACCTCAGGCAGAAAATAATATCCTGAATGTTGAAGCCATATTCAAAGCAAAAACATGACTAAGTAATATGTGACGGGGTGGTAACTTTAATCAAAAAATGACCACATGTTTTTCCCTGTGGTGGAGTTCCTGACCTTGCACACATCCAGTCAATTTAAAATCAAAGTTTCTTTGCTTATATATCTCCACTATAGATCAGAGCAGCCATACGTTCCTGTCTTATGAACAGCCACACCCGCTTTTGGGTGCAGAAACCTCAGTCATACTGCTGTCCCCAAATTGGAAATGGTATGTTGTTAACATGCCATAAACCTACTGCGTATTCAAAGTGGATCTGACATGATATGACACCTTTGACCACTGGGTGTTTGTCGATATGATGTGATTGTTGGCCTGACTGACCACAGGTTTTCCAATAGCTATAAATTGGCAGGGTGTGGTTATTTTTTGCAACTAAAATGTGAATGGCTTGGGAATCTGTATCTCCCCACATAACGTAGGAGTCTGATAGTTGTTGTATTGGAGCTGGGTACTCAACACTTTCCTCAGAGCTCGTTGGTTGCCCAGCAATGATGGTATGTGAAGATCTATATTCACAGCTGTTATTTCAGGTAGAGCTGGGCTTTAGCTTGAATTAAGCTATGCTTATAAATATTGTAAATACCAGGAAACTACCATTCATTTCTTTATGTTCTGTTGAACTTGCTGCTTTAACCCTATAGACCATTTTGCCTCACATAAACCTGTAATCCTTAACATTAGACTTTACCATCTACCAATTACTCTTTTTAAGAAACAGTATTTTTTATATATCATGGGCCTAATGCAACTGCAAACATTGTACACACGGACTTCTTACAATACAGGCCAGCAAATCAGAGCAGAGCCTATTTAAATATGTTAATCTTAAAGGCACATTAACAAGGTGTCAGGTTCTAATGCAGTGTGTTGACTGTATGTTAATGTTAGGACAATGTAATACTTTGATTTCCAGTGGGGTCCTTGACAGTCATGGGGTTCTGTGTAGTCAGCATGAAAACTCTAAATAGAAAAAAAACCAAGCTGAAAACTACATTTGAAATCAGACCTGTATTAAAAACACAGTCACCATTACTTTCTCACAGACTGCGACCAATTTACAGGTCCTTACATGTAGGATGAACATTTTCTTAATCATCTATGCTTATGCGCTGTGCACATACAAGCTGATACAAGTGTAGAATGCGTTAGTGGCTGTTCAAGAATTAATGCCATGTGACTGGAAAACACCAGAACAGCTAGATAAGGGAAACACATTTTTCCATTTCAGCAATAAAGAACTGAATCTACAGTTGGGATTAAAAGATGTTGAGTAGGACTGAACAATATCATTTCAGCATTGTCACGGCAATGTTTCCATGTGCAATTGTTACATGGCAGGATGTGCAATGTCACATAAGGCAAATGAAATCAAAACTTCTGTGCTTATGTGCTTTGTGTTGAATGTAGAGAGGACATTAGTTTGGTTTGCTCTTGGTTGTTGAAGTGAGTGGCATTACTACTGACATTCTAATAAAAATAACGTATTTAAAGTGGGGCAAAAAAGTATTTAGTCAGCTACTGACTGTGCAAGGTCTCCTACTTATAAAGATGAGAGAGGTCTGTATTTTTTTTTTATCAAAGTCAAAACTTCAACTATGAGAGACAAAATGAGGAAAAAATCCAGGAAATCTCATTGCAGGATATTTAAATAATTTATTTGTAAATGATGGTGGAAAATAAGTATTTGGTCAGTAACAAAAGTTTAACTCAGTACTTTGTAAAATTACCTTTGTTGGCAATGACAGAGGTCAAATGTTTCCTGTAAGTCTTCACCAGGTTTGCACACACTGTAGCTGGTATTTTGGCCCATTTCTCCATGCAAATATCCTCTAGATCAGTGAAGTTGTGGGGCTGTTGCTGGGCAACACAGACTCCCTCCACAAATTTTCTATGGGGTTGAGGTCTGGAGACTGGCTAGGTCACTCCAGGACCTTGAAAAGCTTTTTATGGAGCCACTTTTCCATTGTTCAAGCAGTGGGCTTTGGGATCATTGTCATGCTGGAAGACCTAGCCACATTCTATGTTCGATTCTCTCACTGATGGAAAGAGGTTTTGGCTTAAAATCTCACAATGAATTGTGCCGTTCATTCTTCCCTTAACATGGATCAGTTGTCCTGTCCCCTTTGCAGAAAAACAGCCCCAAAACATGATGTTTCCACCCCCATCCTTCACAGTAGGTATGGTGTTTTTGGGATGCAACTCAGCATTCTTCTTCCTCCAAAAACGAAGAGTTGAATTTTTACCAAAAAGTTTTATCTTGGTTTAATCTGACCACATGATAGTCCTCATCTGGATCATCCCTATGCTCTCTGACTAACTTCAGAGGGGCCTGGACATGTACTGGCTTAAGCAGGGGGACACATAGTTCTGGGATTTTTACTCACCGTTCTCATGATCATTTTGACCCCACAGGATAAGATATTACATGGGGCCCCAGATCGAGGGAGATATCAATGGTCTTGTATGTCTTCCATTTTTACAATTGCTCCCACAGTTGATCTATTCACACCAACATGCTTGTCAGCCTGGTTCAGGTCTACAATTTTCTTCTTGTTGTCTTTCGACATCTCTGGGTCTTGGACATGGTTAAGATTGGAGTCTGACAATTTGAGGCTGTGGACAGGTGTCTTTTTTACAGATAACAAGGTCAAACAGGCGCCATTAATAAAGGTAACAGTTGGAGGACAGAAGAGCTTCTTAAAGAAGCTACAGGTCTGTGACAGCCACAAATCTTGCTAGTTTGTGGGTGACCAAATACTTATTTTCCATCTTAATTTAAAAATGAATTCTATAAAAATCCTACAATGGGATTTCCTGATTTTGTTTTTCTCATTTTGTCTCTCATAGTTGAAGTGTACCTATGATGGAAATTACAGACCTCTCTCATCTTTCTACGTATGAGAACTTACTCAATCAGTGGTTGACTACTTTTTGCCCCACTGTATTCAGGAGAGCCTAGTTTATCTTGTATGCTTTGATAAACACTGCCCACTGCTCTACTCTGCTGCCCCAAATTCAGTAGTCTGTGAGTGTTTTGAGTGCCATGGATGAATTAAACATTGAGGCTGAATTCCTTTGTACAGCGATGGTGATGGAGTTTAGAACACAGGTGACTACCCAGGAGAAGGTAGCCTGTTGAGAGGGCTGCTTCAATCAGACAGGAAGTATTTTTTGTAGTTGATTATGAAATGAATGAATGAATGTTGAGGTTGTCATATTCTGTTTGTGAGAATATGAAAGTATGTGAAGGTAAATTACAGTTTAAGGGTTGGTTGTATGCGTGACTCTGATTTTGAATGTATTTGAATGCTTTAGACAAATCGGAAATCACTGGTAAGCCTTTAACCGTAGTATTTGACCAGAACCCCGACTTGGTCATTGTGATCCTGTAGATGAGCATCATATCATGCATCATTAGCACCATAATCGGTTTTACAGATTAATCCTCATTAGGTTCTGTGTTGTCACGTCATCTCACTGTAATCATTTTACATGCCTGTCATAGTTGTTAAGTCTGTTGGATCTTAGCAGTGTTTCCTTTGCAGTCTGGTAGAATTGTTGGATGTGTTTATGGGATAAGGCCTAATCCCTTTCCTTCTGCTTAAATGTCCTCTTTCTTCTCCCTCTCGTTTCTCCCTCTCTTGCGAAACGGCCAATTTCAGGACTCTCCCCTCCTAAATGAAATCCTACATGTGCTTGCTAAAGCCAAAACGTCCCCCAGTAAGCTGAACCAAGTAAGTATGATTCCGGCGTGGGGCCAGTGGTTGGGGCATCCCCCATGGCTGCATGCCTGGTTCACTCATCTTCTCCTCTTGTCCTGTTCAGGCGTACTTTGTGGCAGTGGTCTCTCTCTCTCTCTCTCTCTCTCTCTCTCTCTCTCTCTCTCTCTCTCTCTCTCTCTCTCTCCTCTCTCTGTTCTTGTGTTCTCTCATGCTTCTCTCTCTCTCTCTCTCTCTCTCTCTCTCTCTCTCTCTCTCTCTCTCTCTCTCTCTCTCTCGCCCTTGTGTTCTCTTTGCAATGTCCTTGTGTTCTCTTGCGTTCTCTCTCTCATTCTCTCTACACAGAGAGAGGCTCCTGTCATTCTTGCTCCATTCATGTGGCCTTGGGTCGTCCTGAGCTGGGTGGGAGGGGTTATCGCTTTTGTGGTTGCCATCAGAACTGTCATGTTCCATCTTCAGTGATGCACAACGTGGATCAGTGAGGATCCAATGTCTTCCTCACAGCAGTCGGTCGATAGCTTTCAACCAAGTGATGGTTAAAGATTCATCCACATTCATTTCATGGTCGTGTGCAAAACATCTGTTCTACCCCCAGTGATGGCCTCACCTAAATGTTACAATACTACACTACAGTTTTGCATGTGGAGGAATACACACACACACACACACACACACACACACACACACACACACACACACACACACACACACACTATATAGAATATAATATCCTTTATTATTTTTGTTAGGTATTGTTACTAGTTTATCTGTGTTACCCTTAGTTTATGTAACATATCATTATTGCTGTCACACTAAAACATTGCAAAATGAAATTTCTATTGAAAGAATGTTTATTGCTTATCCTATAAGGTTTTGAAGATTTTGCATAATAGCATAATCTCATAATTTGCATAAATGTCTTATAGCTCATAAAAATCCAGAATCTCATGTTTCTACAATATTTAAATTCAGGTTTGACTAAATTACAAATCAGTATCAAAATAAAAACTAGATCTTGAAAAGCTTGAAATATATGACTTTAAATGTCATGGATATAAAATATATGACTGTAATATTATTAAATATACAAGAGGACTAGCTTTGTGTTTAATAGTTTTGTCTATAACTGTACCAATGAATTTTTATTTATTGAGGAAAATGATCCAATATTACATTTCTGTGAGTGGCAAATGTATGTGAACCTTTGCTTTCAGTATCTGTGTTACCCCCTTGTGCAGTAATAACTGCAACCAAACATTTTTGGTAACTCCTGCATATCAGCTTGGAGGACTTTAAACCCATTCCTCCATACAAACAGCTTCAGCTTTATGTTGGTGGGTTGCCTCTCATGAACCGCTTGATTCAGGTCCTTCCACAACATTTCTGTCACCAATACAAACACACAATATCAGGTCAGTCTAACAACCTCAGTACTGAACTGTTGTAGTTAAATTGACTAACCAAGCAGGGTGTGTGGAGTTGACAATGTAAGAAGACAAGCCTCATTTCACCCCATTCTTCAAGGACCCAGAAGACCACCAGAGAGCAGGTGTTATTTAATTGTTGGCACATTCTCTGCATTGCAGTGGCACTGGTGTGGTGGTGGTGTGTTAGTGTGTGTTGTACTGATACAAGTGGAGCAGACAAAGCAGTGCTACTGTAGTTTGTAAACGCCAAGTCACTGCTGGACTCAGTAGTTTACCAGGCAACAGTGGTCTTGATAATGTGACTTGACTGTGAATTTGATTTCTTAGTGAACTTTCCCTTCAAGTATAATATGAAATATTTATATGAAGGAGATGTCCTAATTTGATTCATTTCTGTTGTAATGATGCTGTAACTGCTGACCTTGTCCTTGTCCTGTTAGTGTTTTTATTTTCTAATCTAAGAGAAGCTTTGGAGCAGCATATTGATTGGCCTTAAGCAGTATGCAAATGATTCTGCTGTGATTTGGAAACAAAACTCGTGTGAAAAGGCCTGTGGTCTTTTGACATGTCTATGCGTGTCACAGTGTAGTGGTGGGGTTTGTTTTCAGTGGTTTGAAAGCTTTTATTTTGAACAGTGGTGCATGATGCTAGACCTGAGAAACCATCCAATCAGAGTACTTTAGTGCTGAGTACTGGCTGATACAAATGGGAACTTTGCAGTTAAATGACTTTGTGTGATGCGCATGTGTGTATGCTTACACTCTGAAAAAATCACACATCAGTAGTCGACATAAAACAGATATCATTTCAAAGGATGACAGGTCTTTCACGAGTCTGTTTTCTTGTTTTTATTATGTGTTACAGTGATCCTTAAAGGGTCAAACACTATTGTAGTTAAACATAAAAAATATAAATAAGAAGTTTGATTAATTAATTGAGTGATTATATGGTTTTAAAAACTCTGATAATAGTAAGAAAGCATACGTAAATATTCTATCCAAACAGCATAGCATTGTTGAATTGTGAAACATTGGCATTAGTATGCCAGCTAACATGCTGGATAAGGCCTCCAAAAACATGGCTTTAGTATGCTGGCTATTGGCTTCAGCCCACATATCTACCAGGACATTAGTGCACTGACTGCAGCCCTTGTTCAAATTTACTAGTGTGATGTTAGCATGCCGGCCAAGAGGCTCCTCCCAGCATTGCTATGGCAGCATTATTGCACCGGCTACTGTGCTAGCATGGGGTTAATATGCTGGCCACTAGTCTCATCCGATATCGCTACCGCAGCATTAGTGTGCTGGTGACGATAAGCTACTATAGCAACTTATTCAAACTTATTTACTTTTTTCCACTTTAGTCTGTAAACCTTTGTTTATATTTGGCATAAAATTAGTAGCCGACAAAAGGAGCATGAAGGAAGACGAAATGCTCACTTACATTTTAACTTGAGTGAAGATGGGGCGGGAATATGTTTCCCCACGTGGATCTAATAGAATATCTTTCACTGCACATGTACAACAAAACTGAAACACGAACCACATAAATAGTTCTGTCATCTTCTGAGAACATTCTGCATTGCTGCAGGCTTGGAATAATGTCCGCTAATAATGACCAGAGGGCTTCAGAGGAAGCTCGACAGGGCTACATCAGTAAAAACAAAGGATCAGGCCTATAATAGCCAATATATGGTCCATCAAAAATACGCCTGGATTGTCTCTGATCGCTACTCATTGGACATTCCTAGAATTTGTAGAATGCAAAAAAGTACTCCCAAAGAGCTGTCAGTTATGTTCATTAGTCTTCACGCTTGTGGTTTGTGTCATCCTTTGCTTTCGGCAAAATCACAGAAGCATTGGGTCAAAAGATTGATGCATATATTTTCTTTGAACAAACACTTCAGAAGCCCTCTTTACATGCTCGAGTGGATGCTTGAGATGAGCCTGCTGCAAAAAATGGGTGGACTAAACAGAGAATGTACGGGCATCAAATATTTATCACTGTGCTTCTGGGCTCTCCTTCAATGGGCTGGGCTGTTGCAGGAATTCTCTTCTGCTTAAGCTCTCAAACAGCATCATGGAGGGCTGTGGTGTTGATGGGACTGGTATTTACATTTGGAACTTTTCTGTCTCTTTACAACCAGGCAGTTAGACAGTTGTACCACTCTAGAGCCTGTGTGAAGCCATGTTCATTTCTGTGTCCAAGAAAGAACAAAACCACCTGGGATACCATACTAACCATCTGGGATACAATACAGAATCAGCCCTATAGCACCAACATAGCAAGCACTAGGGTTGAATACTGAAGTTAGAATGATGTCAGTACTACAGAGTACAGAGTTCCCTAAAGTTCTCACTACTGATAGAGCACTCTGGTGATTCACTGCCATTGGTTAATAATAGTGTGGGATACAGTGTTTCCCCTTTTGTATTCTTCCGAATTAGTAGAATTTTGAAACCATTCTCAAGGGGGAAACATGTATTGCTTGAATGTTTTTTTTAACTACAGTAATGATTTTTTGATATTTTAGAGAAAGTTAAGTACTGAAATGGTACATTAAAGTACTGTTGGGTACCAGTACTACATACCACATTTACACATTTAGATTCAAATGTGAATGGTACCTAACCCTAGCAAGTACCCAATCCCAGTGTCATTGCAACTACTTGAATTACCAAAGCAGACCAAACCAGTACCATGTCAACCACCTTATATACCATAACAACCATTTGGCAATAAAAAAGTTTTGCCTTAGTGTCCACATAGCACCAGTCTAACATCTCACAGGAAGGGGGAGCTTTTCCCCCAGGGAATGTGTGTGTATATAAGTACACACACACACACACACACACACACACACACACACACACACACACACACACACACACACTAAAAATTGTGTGAATTTTTTTTTTTTTTTTTTTTTTTTTTTACTTTTTTAATTTCATACTCCACTGCTTATAGTTTGTTTGTTTTTTCAGTCCTGATCATAAATCACTTTTTATCTGCACTATATCTCCTGAAGTTCCCTGTGAACTCATTGGTTAAATGAAGTGTAAAGCAGAAGGTCATGCTCACATGCTCCCGGATTTAAGCATTTTGGCGACATCAGGGTTAATGCGACCACGTCCCTGCACGTGTGCCCGATGTGACATACGGCCCTGGAGTCTCTGTACTAACTGTCGAGCGAGCCAGTGGGGGCTGGAGGAGCATCCCTACCCCCACCCCTAAACACACCCCTTCGCACTCTGGATGCTGTGAAGGGAATGCGAGTGTGTGGGCTGCTCCCGCTCTGCCCCCAGTTCAGCAGGAGCAGCGGGGGGATCCTTCTGTTTTCTGCGTGCCGTTTGATCGCGCACGGTTGGACCCTGAGTGGAACGTGGAAGAGGTGAGGCGGGCGATGCTGAGCCTCGAGAGGCTGCTGCCCGTTGCCCCAGGATGGACTGCATTTGCATTGTTACTACAAAGGTAAGGCAGCGGCTTCGATTTGCTGTGTCTGGATCTGCTCAGAGATGGTGTCCAGGCTTCTCTTTGCTGGCCGTTCTGCATCTTAATGACTTTAAAGTAGCTCTGTATCTCTCTGATGTACATGATGGAGTTGTGCTTTTCTGCACCGGGGTGGTCTTTCATGTGTTTGTTCTGTGCTTTCACATTTTCTGGACTTTTCTGATGTCCAGAAACTGACGTTTGGACATTGTCTTGGCCATGCTGCTATGACCGCTTGGAAGTTTAGAAGCTCAAAAGTGTTTAGATATGCCTTGAGCGCCTATTGCTTAGTAACCAGCTTGTGTAATCTCCATAAAAAAGCATTACTAATACAATGGGACACTCAGGATGAGCCTAAGGGGGGCATGCCCACGTAAAGCCTTCCAGTATAGGTCTCTGGAGTGATGGTTCTCAATTTAGTACATTTGGGATGAGCTGAGCTGAGTCAATCTCAGAACCTGATCTCATGAATGCTTTCACGTGGTTGAATACAGTCAGTTTCTAACACCAGTATTGCAGCATCTACTTTAAAGTCAGCAGCAAATGGAGGACAAGCTTTGTCAGTTTTGTTGATTTCAGAGTCTGTTTGAGCAGGAGTCCACACACGTCTGTGGTCATTTACAGTGCATCCACGATCTGGCGCATCTGTAGAGCAGTACTGAACTGTTAAGAGTTTGAATAGGGGTCAGAAGCTTGGTCGTTTTGCCTCAGTAACCTTTGTTGTCTCAATTTATGGTGCATCCACCCAGTTAGCTTGTGCAAATCGACCTGTTCACAGTTGGGTTGTTGCTCTGGTACCTGAGTTCCTGTATGCAAGATGTAGAATAGACACCATTTGGATTTCATAAGCTTAAGATCCCACTTTATAGCTAATGCACCTCACCCAACTCCTCACCAACATTGGTACACTCTAAGGGCATTTTCTATAATTATGCATATTAATAAGAACACTCTTAGTTCTCTCTGTAATGAGGCCCATGTGGCCTAGAGCACTTTCCAATATCCTGAGTGTTCATGGGTCAGTTTCACATAAAACAGCCAAATGCACAAATCCACCAATTACAGATGAGAGGCAGATGATGGACACATGAATTGACCTTCAGTAAGAGGCACACAATGACCCTCTCAACCCTTTATTATAGCCTTGTATCTCTGGTGTTGAGTCTTGCAATATGATGCAATAGAAAGGGCTGACACTACGTGTTTGAATGTTTGAAACAAGTTGCTGTGCGCCCCCCCCCTTACTCCCCGACTATTTTAGTAGTCAAATAATCAATTGATTATTGAAAGAACTGATTATTCAGATTATGAACTGCCAAATTACCTCTTGTTTTAAGTGGTCAAAGTGGATTTCAGTTTAGCTTGAGGTCTTTTTATGCGTTTAACTAACAGTGAAGACAATAAGTTAAATACTTTATTCCAAAAATTATGCTTAACACTAAGGATGTGCAGAGTAGCAGCAATAAAATATAACAAAAGTAAAGTTTTCCTTTAATCCGTTTTCCCATGATCTTCAGACCGGCAAACATGAATTACCATGAGCCACATGTGAGACAGTAATTTCTGGATTTAGTTTTAAAGAATTTTGTGTTACTGCTATTTGCTTTGATGACTTTTATTTTGACACAGTCTGGCTCGAGCCACAACATTGACAACGATGTTCTGTTAGGGGCGTAACAAGTCAGCTGATTGGCTCTTTTTGTTGAAGGATGGGACTTTTTCTGTAACCAACAGATTTCCTCTTTTTGTCACACAGCTGTATTGCCTTTTGTCTCTGTCATGCTCTGGTCATGTGACAGACTGCTGTTCAGCCTCTGTGTTTTCACTGCAGCTCTAGTAGATGTAACAGGTACTAAAACTGTATCCCAGCACTAGGAGGGTGACGACAAGCTCATGCATCTTCGGATACATCTTCTGAAGCCAGCCACCACCTCTTTTCGAAATTTTGCCATTGTGTCACTGCTGGGTAGTCATCGTGCTCAGAGGACAACGAAGATGGTTCCCAGCTCTGATACACTGTCTACCGGATTCCTGTGTTGACCAAAATGTGGGGAGAGGGTGCAACCTACCCACCCAAAGAGAGCACGGCCAGTTTTGCTTTCTCAGTCTCCGATCGCAAGCAGCATGGCCCTGGGATTCCAACCTGCGATCCTCGGATCATAGTGCTAGTTCTCGCATCCTAGTGCTTCCAGAAGTGATCTGCTTTCTGTAGCATTATCATTACCCTCTTCTTCTGGTTTTGAACTCACTCTTCAGTGCTGGGTTGTAAACCATATAAAGGGGCATTGTTCTACAGATGGGAAAGCACCACAGTTTTAGTATTAGTTAGTAAAATGGTTCAAAATTCATTTCTACCTTCTACCTGTGCAGTGTCTGTTAATTGATTGGATCTCTGTTACCAGCCATTCAGCTCAAGGTTTGTGATGCTGTCTATGCTAATTCCTGTTCTTACAGTTACAGTTACTGTAATAAGGTTTCAGTTTTTGCTGCAGCAGTATGCTTGGACAGCAGCTGTTCCATTTGTGTATGTCTTTCATGCCTTGCCTTGATGTTGCCTGTCCCAAGGCTCTGGCAGTAATGTATCATGACCTTCACCCTTCTGGCATCTGGTTCTTGGAAAGTAAAGAAGTGAACTTCAGATACTGAAGCTGTCATGTCTGATGAGCTACATTTGAAGGAAGAAAGTGATACATTGTGAATGCACATTTTGGTTATTGCCCTGGTGTGTACCTCTTTGCTCTTTGTTTCCTGAGTAGATGCTCTCAAGGTTTTTATATGAAACCTAATCGGATTACGAAAGCATGCGGGACTAACCTGCACTTTTCCCTTGAGACTGAGGTTTTGCGCAAAGTCTTCAGACTGACGGACCTCTGTTCAAATTCCATAATAGATTTCTGTTAATCTAACTGCTGATTGTATTGACGAGCTGAGACGCTGCTGATGGTATGATGGACCAATGCTGGAATCCTAGTGCAGTTAAATGTCTGCTTTACTACAGAATGTCTGTGAAATGTATGACTGGAGTGGCTGCTCAATTTGCACTGCCCCGTCCTCCAAAAGACATGAGTAATTTTTGGCTTGACCACTTATAAAGTATTAGATATTGATAACCAATCTTATAACCCACTACTGATGATGATAAATGTAGTCTCTAAAAAACTATGCTACAGTCATGTGACTGTTCTACATGTGGCCATTATACACCCCCCCCAGGTATCAATATCAATTGATATTAATTGACAATTCTGCCTCGATTACATGAATGAACATTTATTGTTTATTAATATTAATAATTTAATTTTGTTTATTATTTTTTAATATGAATGTAAACAAAGTTCCATGAAAATTAGAGAATAAATATCCTCTATGTTGCGTTTTCTGCATAAATAGTTAACGTCATGTGAAAAGTAGAAAATTACTTTTATCTTTTCTAAACAAATAATATAAATTATTATATTTTATTACCATTTTATTTTATTTTTTTTGTTTTGCATTATGCATTTCAGACTGATTTGTTGGTTCTCCCAGTATTCCAGATGCTGTTGTGAGATGCTGATCTTGGTGTATGTGAAGAACTGGTTGGTGTTTAGAGGGAGCTGCTGGGCAATACTTTGAAGCTGCTGTGTGTTAGGGCCGCTTCAGGATTAGAGAGCCTCAGAACAAGCTGTCTGAGGGGAAGCACTTCAGAAGGGGCTTATGGTGCCTAAAACTACAGTCTTTCTTTGGGACATCTTCAAATGTGTGCAGAAAAGTCTTGGAGGGAATCTGTCCATTATTTCCTGCCTTTATTGGTTGCTGTTTAATTGTGTGTTTAGGGATCATGCTGCAGAATTCAGCATACAGGGCTTCTGTCAGACGTTTGACTCGTCCAGTGTGGCTGTGTTCACTGAGTGGACCCCATACTTTACACCCATACAGCGCAATGAGCTGGATCGTGCTATTACACCAGATTGAGAGGGGAATATCATCACTGTGGTGTAACTTCCTCCTTCTCATAAAAATATGCCTAAATAATGTAAATAGTGAAAGAAAAAAAAAACAGAAAAACATTTTGGGGAAAAAGTTTTGGGAGAAATGAAACAGTTTGGGACAAAAATAAAATGGAATCTGAGAAAAATAATACGGAATTTGTCAAAACGTGTCAATGATCCACCATGTTAATAAAGCACTTTGTGTATCCCATAAAGTAAAATAAATGATTTTTTGCCGAAAGCGTGTCTGGTAGATATGTCGTCACAAGACCCAGATGACTGGAGGGTAGGAGCAACTCTCAAACTTTAGGGAGAGTTGTGAGGTGTGGTCAGTACCTACCAAAAGAGCTCCAAGGATGAACCATTAGAGCCTGACAGCAGGGTTATGGCTGCTCAAGGCTCACTGATGTTCATAGAGGTTCCACTTCACATCTGCTGCTAGTGTTCTGGTGCAAGATACCACATGACACCTTCTGAGGTCTTGTGGACTCTGTGCTTCAATGGGTCACCAATGCTGTGGCATATTGTTTGATTTGATGTTGGTATTGATTAATCAGGACGTGGCAAACTTCAGTTTAAAATGTCCCTGAATGCTCACAAGCTCAGAAAACAACCTGAACTTGAGTGTGGCTGAATGGTTGCTCTCTATCTACAGAGGGACACACTCCAGCTCCAGTTGTGAAGTGTGTGTGTGTGTGTGTGTGTGTGTGTGTGTGTGTGTGTGTGTGTGTTCTCATGCATGACTGCACTGCTCGTGTTTCCTCTGGTGGGCGTCTACTCCAGGGCACTTCAGACTTGGCAGTAAAAGCACATGGACGTTCATAGGGGATGCACATCCCCCTTTTCTGCCCTGCCGTGATGCTCCAAGGCCTCTCTCTGTGCCTCCACTGTCTGTCTTGCTCAGCTCTTATTTCTACAGCAGTAAAGCAGGCCAAAAGGTGCAGCATTAACCTAATGTGTTTATTTATTTAGACACGGCCCACAGATCACACTCTCCTCCACTCCAGCACTCACCACGCTCTGAGTGGGAATGTGTTGGGGAGGGCTCAGTTATATTGTGTGAGATGCACTGTTGTCTTTCATTCATATGAATGGGTTTTGGCTGAACTCCAGTAATATGATGCTGTATGTAGGATTTTGGGGGCTTGGTGATATGTTTACTATATAATTAAGCCCAATTTTACATTCACCTTTTAAGGTGGAATGGAAAATTCCAGTAAGTCCTAGGGAAAGACCTGCTTGAAGCATCTCCTGGCTGGGCTTGTGAGCATTTTTGGATGCCCAGCAGGAGCTGGTAGAACTTGCTGGAGACTTGGCTGCATTTCTGTGCTGACTTTATTTTTTTAAATAAAGTAAAAAAAAATATTATATTAAAATAAGTGTTGAGGGTTATCATACCATGTATATTTTATTAATACTGGTACTGGAAAAAAAATCCAACCAAATAAAGAATCCCACCAGTTTCTTACTATTTCCAGAGTTTAAAAACAATCAGTAGGTTAATGTAGAACATAACTGTCAGATTAATCTACATAGAAAATAATCAATCGTTGGTTTCAAGTTCAAAACACCTCTGCCTTTTGTAGTACGATCTTATTTTTAAATATATTTATTAACTTTCAACAACAGTGTTTCAACAGTCCTCAGTATTGTTGCAACCCCATGTGTGATACTTATGCATCACCTCATGATTGGTCTGTGAGAGTCCTTGGCCATGAAATCTGTACTGTAAAGGCTAGAAAAGTTATGCTGGTGAAAATAAACACTCAAAATGCAATCATTCTGGCTACTGGTTCTAGGTCTGGGTTTGGACCAGGTCGGAGTCTGCCTATTTGTAACCTCTGCTCTAGATCTTCAGGGAAAGTCTAACAATGCATGTCTTTCATTTCTCTCTTTCTGTTTTTGGAATGCTGTGAGAGTCAATGTGAAATATATACATACAAGGTAAAATACGTTGTTACATTTAAAGCATGTGAAACAGTCTGTGATTTGATTCTTGTAA
This sequence comes from Acestrorhynchus altus, assembly GCA_034509495.1. NCBI lineage: Eukaryota > Metazoa > Chordata > Actinopteri > Characiformes > Acestrorhynchidae > Acestrorhynchus > Acestrorhynchus altus. The sequence continues at coordinate 16,190,474 of CM067502.1, read as the reverse complement.
TGGACATTGTGTTTAATCTACCACCACCAAGAAAATATCAAATGTGATGCAGCTGGCCTGATGTTAACGAACTCCAGGATTAACCTACATGGGTTAGTAGAAACCACTCTTATGTACATTTGTTACTGACCTTTGATGCTTGTGTTCTAAGGCCTTAGTCTAATAATCCTGGTTGGCTGTTATCATGAGTTATCATGAACATGACATTTAAATGAGTAATCTGTTGTGGTCAAGCATCTTTACATCTCAATTTTTTTCTGTTTTTCACTTTTTCCACACAATGTCAATATGGCAGTTTTGCTTTACATATTTTCAAAATTTCATGATGAATGGACAATAGAATTTGTTATAAAATGATTAATTTTAATAATTAAATCTATTGCTGTTGGAGGCTACACAGAATGTTCTGTATATTAAAGCACATTTGCTGATGACACCACTGCTGCTAAATGAACAGTTCCCAATAAACACATCAAAAAGGTCTGCAGCTGCTGAACGAAGCTCTGCAAGAATCATTAGAGCAGCAACATCACGGTGACATGATGGTTCATGGCTGAGCTATTCTGAGGTTTGCGTTCACAACCTTTTACAGTGTCTCAGGAAAGCCGGGCCAGATTTTCATGAAGTTAATTCTATTTGCAGCATTTTGTAAAAGCCTTTTTGAAGCTCATTCAACACCAGGAGCAAAGGCCTCAAATTAGCCACTTCTGGTTAAGTGTATGAGACAGTGGAGCTTACACAGTGGTTTGATTTAGGAAGGGAAACTATGATGCTTCATTCTGGCACCAGGTTAACTTGGGCACAGCTGGCTTTTCAGGAGGACATATGCAGGACATCATGCTTTTCCCATAAGTTCTGAACATCTCTCCCATATTGCTCCATTACACCCATACATTATACGCAATATACTGTAAACGTTTGTTAGTATGGCTATCGTTATTTAAACTAGCTGTCGAGCTGCTATGCTGGTACTCCACTGATGTCCTTCATGATAAGGACCTTTTAGATGTAATGTTGTAAGTTAGTTTCTTTATAGTGTGTCAAAATTTTAATGATGAATGGACAAGTAGAAAAGATCCAAACTGCCCTTGCCTCCTCAACCCACACAGAACTCATCATGAACCTTAGCATTATCTTCAGTCATCCACATCATTAAGACTTCAACCAGTGTGCAAACTTTTCACTAGGGCTATAGTTATGTGCCAGCGTTGAGTCCACAAGCCCACTACTTTAGGTCCAGCTCTGGAGCCCCAGGGAATGAGCCAGCTCAAGTAATCCAGCTCATTTGCGATGGTACTCTTTAAATCAGGTTTAGCTTGGCTGTGCAGGAGACTGTGCAGCCTAGCCTGAGTCAAATGTCATGCCACACATTATCCTCATCTACCCAAATGACTGACTCATTGGATCTGATCTGAGCCGCTCTTTCCTGCAGGCTTTAGACTTTGCCCTCTCCACTGACTCAAGTTTACAGCCATTAAACACTCTGAAATCCATTAGCAAGCTGCTGCTTTAGACTTTGAAAGCACATTCCAAGTGTGATGTCTGAAAGTTGCTTAAGATCCGGGAGCGTCATTCTTGTGGAATGTCTTTTGAAAGACACAGTTGACATACTATGTAGCTTGGTGGTCAGCAGATATGTTTACATGTGTATTTTGGTGCCGTGCGCTCCTCATTCTGACTAAATTTGATGAAAATGAAAAAACAGTTTTGCTGATTTTATAAATATTTCATCTGATACAGAAGATAACTTAACCAGCAGATACTCCCGATCACTCATGACATGAAAAGTCCAGCGTGTCATTCAGGTCATTGCAGCCTGTGCCGGTTGTGTGCACGATAATAGAGCCTATGCATATTTTAGCAGCCCTTGTTATATGTACTGGAGTACTGCGCTTCCTTGGACTTGGGACCTTTAAATTATGCATTCAGATCTTCTGAACTGGGAGGCTACAGTGAGACTGTATTACAGGGTACAGAAACCAGAATCTCCAGAATCAGGGGTGTAGATCGATACACTGATCAGTCATAATATTAAAACCACTGACAGGTGAAGTAAATAACAAATGATCTTCTTCCAGTGCATCCTGGCAAAGGGTTTATATATTAGGCAGCAAATGAACAGTCAGTTCCTGAAGCTGATGTGTTGGAAGAAGGAAAGATGGGCAAGTGTAAGGCAAGAGATATACTTTCTGTTCAGGGGTATTTTGTCTCTGTTTAGGTTTGTACATACCTTTAGAAATGCAGATACTTGGCAGCATCAGCATGGAAAGTTGTAAAGAAAGTATGGTAAGATGACTGGGTCAGAACATTTCCAAAGTATCAGGTAGGTCTCATGGGATGTTTCTGGTATGTAGTCAAAATGTAAATAAACATGCATATAAATAATTTGTCTTCTGCATTTTACCCATCCACACGGTGAAACTGTGTTCAAACAACTGAGTCACTCGCTGTCCTCCATGTCAGACTGAAGGCTCATCTGTTTCAAACATCTTTCACTTCTTAAAGATTTACACTGAATCTTGTTAGTCTCTGATCTGACATTTGTTTTGACAGCATCTAAGCTTGATGAATCTCTGGATTCTAGCCTCTTCTACTAGCTAAGGATATTTTCTGAGTGAACAGCAAAGCTCTGTAGAAGAGCGTCTGCTAAATGCCACAAATGTAAATGTTAACAGTCCAGGGAATTGAACCTACAACATTCCAGTCACAAGACTTGTTCCCTAAGCACCAGGCCACTGCTGGCCCTAAGGTGATCTAAGTGACGCCAAGTGGTCCCAATGGGGTCTGATGCAAATGGATGCCTTCAGAGGTATTATGGAGTTCATGCCTCAATAGGTCATGGCTGCTTTGGTGGCATCTGCACTATATTAGAAAGGTGGTTTTAATGAACTGGCTCTTTGGTGAGTATATATAATATACAGAAGGCCATTTGAGTTCTCCAGGATACCTTAGGTTTGATTGTACCAAAAGTTTTGTGGACTTTGAGTAAATCTGGATTAAATTGCAGGCTGCGGTGACTCTGTTGGTGATTGCTTTAGAACTTTGCCTGCAAATTTCAGATGCTGTTGGTCATGCTGGAGAAAAGACTTTTGAGTCCTGAAGAAGATTCATGGAAAGAGGACTGTAAAAGAGATTCCCAGGCTGATCTCCAGCAGACCAACCAAAGGGTGTGGTTGTGGTTTAGAGAGGGCAGAGCCGCCACGTGGTTCAAATAAACCAGCCTCAGCTGACATTTTAATGTGTCAGTCAGTCTCAGATCTATGTTAGGATCAGGTCAGGAGGTCACAGCAGGGCTGATTCATTGGATGTATTATTGTGGCACACTCGTCCAGTCACTGTGTGCTAAAATCTTCAGTATGTTCCTAGTCGTGGATTACATTTGGCAACTTTTTATGTTGAAGTTCATGTAAATGAGCTGTTCCCCTGTCACCCTGTCTGTGATGGAGCTTTGGCTACCCCTGCCACCCCTTCACTCTGGCTGGCCAATTTCCGGCTACTAGACTTGTACTAGTTTCCCACCCTGGCTTGGACTAGTTGTCTATAGTGTCTCCTCCAATACATGCGAAGCCAGCCAACATCTCTTTTCAAACTGTTGCCATTGCTTCATTGCTGGGCAGCCAATATGCTCAGAGGAAAGCAAAGCTAGTCCCCAGCTCTTATACAAAGTTTCGGTTCCCCAGCTCCGATACGACAGCTAACAGGTGCCTTTGCAGACCAGCATTGCACTTGGTGTGATGTGGGAGGAGAGCACAGTCTACCCACTCAGACAGAGCATGGCCAATTTTGCTCTCTCAGACTACGGCTGCTGATGGCAAGCAGCACAACCTGGATTTGATTTTGAATTTGTGATCTTCACAACTCGATTTAAGTTTTGAGTTAATGACACTCTATTAATGCATGTTTTCTGATACAACCTGATTTTACTTCAGTAGCTAATATGATTTAGTTTTTCCCTCACATTGTCTTTCCTAGCCAAAACCAAAAAGGAGGCCTCTCTGTTTCTAGTGCTGTAACTGCTGTCTGTGTATCAGTGCATATGTAGGGGACTACTGGGATTGAGGGCGTCGCTCTTCTAATAAAGGAACTGCCGTCTCCAAAGGGGAACCTGTATCGCTCCTCTCTGATCCACTCACAAACACAGACCTGCGTCATGGGACCTCACCTTCAGCTGGAGCATTCCCAACCAAATGAGTTCCCTAAGCAGTACAAGCCACTGTATTATTTTGCGGCTGAGTGTAAAGACTCTGAGGATGCTGGCAGGAAGCTGAAAGTGTCTGAGCAGCAGCTTTTGATGAGCATCGCTCTGTTGCCCCAGTGGCGAACTGTTAGAAGTATGAACCAGCAGAGGCTCTTGTTGCAGATGTTTTTTTTAGTATTGTTCCTCTGCTTCACGTTGTCTTTTGAATAAATGATATGATGATAAAAATGTACTTTCTTTACAGTTGAAGAAGCAGTTAGAGAAACCATGCAGAATATTCAGTTTCAGGTTCAGCAAAGTGTGGCTTTACGTATGACTAACGGATCGCGTCCTCAAATAGTTGTGAAAAAGAAAAGGTCACGTGCTTTTGCCTCAGCGAGTCCAACTTGTTGAAAGTTTAGTCAAAAACTGCAAGAATGCAATCGAGAGTCTTTGACCACCTGATGAAAACTAACTTGTGTAATATAAGAATTCTTGATTCTATTGATTTTACAAAGCTACAGAAATTCAATAATGGGTTGCATAGCCAATATAGAGCACTGTTGAAAAGATTGCAATGTTGTTGTTTTTCTCCCCGAGAATTTGGAAGTGCCAATTCCCTAATCACTCTGCTGCCATTTGCATCCTTGCCAGACAGTCAACACACTCTGAGGAAAGCATCCCCAGCTCGGATTCAATGGCTAACAGATGCCTGTGCCGACCAGAATCACATTGAGTGTGATCTACTTACCCAGAGAGGGAGAGCAGGTCATTTTCACTCTACCTCTGACTCCGGCTGCCTAGGGCAAGCAGCATGACATGGGATTTGAACTTGTGATCCTCAGATCATAGTGGAAGACTGCTGAACCACTCAGAGCCACATTTTTAAAATCAACTTAAAAAAGAATAGCTAAATTGTATATGTTTGATATTTTAAGATATTTAATATTTTGGGATAGAAATTAACAGTAAATATGCATACAATCTGTTTTTTGTATATCAGAGGCTTGTTGCCGAAAAAGACCTGTTGTTTTGTTGCTTTAATCAACATGAATTTGCCTGATAGCAGTAAGTCCACTGTTATATTTTGACAGATCAGCTGAGCTGTGTTAGAAATCCATCTGAAAATCTTCCTTCTTTCTCTGGCTTGTGCAGCTAAAACTCTGAGTGGTGCAGAAGGCTACAGTTGTGTAAAGATGCTCCGGGTTTTTGAGGTGTTCCTAATCAGGGCTTTGAACTTAAATCCTCACACAGAAAGATAGCCTTTGGCTGAACTTCTGCCATCTCTGACAAAACTGGCTTCATATTAAGCTTCCATCTGTAAAGTGAACAAAGTGGTTTTGTGTATAAAGATGTAATTCAGAAATAGGTCTACGCTATATATTTGCTATAGAAAAAATCTTAAAGAACCGTTAAATTGGTAAAGAAGCCTTTTTTCGACTCCTCAAAATCAATTTTTTTTGACTTTCACATCTCTTTGGCATAAAGAGTTCTTTGTGGAATCAAAATTGATATTTGGCATCATTTAACTTTTGCTTGAACCAAAAAATCTGAAGAAATGTTTCAAATTAAACACTTTATGTTATTCATATTCAGTCTTTTGTCCATTAGAACCATGTTACTGTTTCTCCAAATGAAACTGTTAGCTTTAGTCTGAACTGGCTCACCTGTTTTAAACCCTCCTCCTTAACCAAGAAGAGAACAAACATACTAAAGATTTACACTTTTATATTTGAAATATTTTGGTTACAAATTGTAGTGTGATGTCAGAGAATGTATTTTTTAATTATTGGTTTGAGATCAGATTTTTTTTTTTATTTGTTCATTTTGCCTTTGTGAGCCTCGGCCAGTCCTTCTCTCAGACCAAGACACAATGTTTTGGCACACTGTTTAGTGTAATTGCTCCTTGTAATGCTATATGGCATTATAGCATCATACCGATCATACATGGCATTGCCATACTGGATGATCTGTTCATGAACAATAACAAAAAACGCAGTCGTTTACATCGTTTAAATCAGTATTGGTATATATGTTACCTAATGTCTGAATCCATCTCACACATTGTACACAATTACACTGAGTACATACTGACTTGTTAATAATGTAATATGTGTTTCAACGTACATTATTGAATAATCTGATGTGCTGAAGCAAATAAAATGGCACATGCCTTGACTCAGGCTTTTGCATTCAGCTGCTTCCCTCTACTGGTTTGATTCTGCACTACATATTAAAAGTCTCAATCTTTTCACACTTTAAGGAGGGTCTTTACATTGTATTGGTTTAATTGCAAATTTCATTTTTATTGGTCTAGGAAACGTGATGCCAGGTTGTGTGAGGGGTCTGACTCACCCAAAGATAAACAAACACTTTTCCTTTATTATATTGACTTTATTATGTAGGATCAGTATCTGACACTTCATTGGTATGTTTTAAATGTAGCAAGATGCAAAATAAAGAAAATGAATTTACTTCAGAATCATGTAGTGGGGATTCATTCCACTGGGTGGTGCTGTGTACAGTAAATAACTCTCCAAGGTAGGATGCCTTTACATACCGTAGATCACTGAGGTCGTATACAGGTGTTCTCTTGAATGATATCTCTAGTTCAGTAAGCGCTCTTGTATAAGATTTTATATACAAAGATTCTTAATATAAACTCTTAATATAAAATGATATATTTCTAGGGAAAATACCATTCAATTATGCACAAAATGTAAATATCATTGGAATTCACATTTAAACGCTATGAGCTCTTTGGAAGGGACTGCAGTATATATTGGTTAGTTAGAATGATCATAAATGCTGATATTGAAGCCACTAAGCCCTATTCAGTCTTAATCAGGATGAATATTACCTGGGGAGGTAATGTAATTTTATTAAAGGATGTCTAATAAAGTATTAGAGGATGCTAACCTATTTTATAACCCATTTATATTAGTTGGTATGAACCAGCCTGCACACACATGCAGCAGTTTTGTCCACATTTGTGGCAGCGTCTACAGTAAGTAGGAAGATTTTCCACAGACTTGAAAGACTTGGAAGTATCCATGCCGTGCACGGCGAAACGAAATGCCTCCTCGACCAACTCAGTACTGAGAAATCCTGCTTAACACTCCTTTTCCACAGGATATGTGGGAAGATACATCCACATTTCGATTCGCACAGGATTAATATAACCTGAGGTTATTACTACCACTCGTTTTTCAGGAGGTGAAAGTGTCTTTGTACTGATGCGGGATCACGCAATCGGGAATAATGACTGGCATGACACATTCCGATGGGACCAATATAACCTGAGGGTATTATTGCAGCTTGTTTTGCAGGAGATAAAATAGTCCGGAACTTTCATTGATGAGGGAGGGAGTAAATTCGATGAATCCTGCCCGAATAGGGCTCAAGTCTGGTACTAACAGGGTGAAGGTAAAAATTACATGTGCTTATAGCAGATTTACCTGATCCTGTATTCTATGATTAAGTTTGCAGTAAAAGCATTAGACTCAGTTGAGTCTTAGAGAAAACTAGCCTTAACAGCTTAAATGCTTCAATAACTCTAAACTGCTGATTGCGTTTTCACAGTACACAATCTGTTTCTTTCATTCCACATAAAAGGCCCTAATTTCTGCTCCACATACTGACGGTGCTGTTCCGAAACAGTGTTTGCCTGCCATGGAGCTTCGTTACTACTTCAAACAGCATTTTAGTTTATTTTAGTGTGGGTTCCAGTGTGCCAGCACTGACTAATTGGCAAATCCTTCATATGTTTGCACTGGAAAACACTGAAATGTGCAGGAAGAGGGAATCCATTATTTTGGGAACTACAGGCTTATTCATATCTTACTGAGGCTTGATCAGCGTTAAATAGAAATGCATTTTTCTACAGACTTCCTTGGGTTATATATTTACCCAAAACAGAATATGATTAAAAATAACTGAATCAGTTAAATAATTGAGCAGCTTATTAGTGTTGGTGTTAGAGCTCAGATGCTGTCATCAATAAATATTTGAAGATGAAATTCCTGATGTCATAATTTCACCACTTATTTCATCATTTTAGTCTAGAAATTGATTCAGAACTGGTTTGAATCTGATCAGAATTTTCTCCCAATTTGGAACTGCAAATTACCCAACTCCATTAGGAATCTCCCCCTATCACATATGGTGCTCCCAACTTTAGGATGGTGAAGACAAGCACATGCTTCCTCTGATATATGTGAACCCAACCACCACCACTTTTCAAATTCCAAAAGAGAGCGTGCAATTTTAAAATGAGCTGGTTTTGTCTTGTGACTGTCCTGTGACACTTCCAGGTGAATATATGTCACTTAGGGACTTTATGAGGTAAAAAGAAGGACATTGCACTTCCATGCCTCACTCAAGCCCAGACTGCCCATTGTTGAACCTCACTCATAATACAACATCTCACAACACTACAGTTCCCAAGCCATCAATCATAATCAACCATAATCAATTTACATACTGACATCCCATAATTTTGGCTTGGATAGTGTATATCGCAATATTTATAATTTGCATTGGTACATGCACAATTTGGAGGAGGCATACGACTTGGTATGTATGAAGAAGAAATGAAAATCAAATTTCATTGAGTTTAAATATAGATACCAATAGGATCTCATATTGCCCAGCCCTAATTTCTGGTATAACAGATCACAAAATGCACAGTTTGGCTCAGGTTACAGATTTAGAGTCACAGACTGGATCAGTTTTCAGTTCAGCAAGAGTAACTTTAGCTGTCAGTTTGAAAGTATTTGTGTTACTGCTTCATTTGTATTAGGGAGTACGTCTTATTTGGACTGTCTGTTTTTGAATTAGCAGTTGAATTGGAGCAATTACACCTCTCATTGTTCTGAGGTGGACGTACTTGATGGATGACGTTTTGAAATGTTAACACAGCTTCCACTCTCTTGTTCCCAAATGGTGAAGAAAAGAAGGTATTCCGTGCTATGGGCCCTTTAAAGAATGAGGTCACATAATTACACTGCTCTCGCTGCCAGCTGTACTCTTTGCACCAATTCCCCCGTTTTTGCATCGCTTCAGCTGTCTGACTGTTTCACTATCAAAGCATGACTCAGATACTGCTGCCCCACTCACATGGATGCGTCACTCAGAGGCACGGATGCGGGCAGCCCGAGTTCGGGGCCAAACAGCATCGGAGCGCTCGCGGCCCAGCAGCTCAGCAGCTTCTGACATACTTCACTTTGGAAAAAGTACGAGTCTACATGGATATAATTAGCCTTACTTCAGCTGGGTTCTATTTCCATGGCAACGGGACCGATCTTCTGGATAATTCGGTGCTCTTTTCTTAGGACTTTATTGAGTCATGCCAGGAAAAGGCTATAAAAGCTGTGGATGTTTGGGTTTTTTATTTGTCAACATTATTTGCAGATCTAGACGCATGCTGCGGCTAATAATGTTGCTCATTTGGACTGATTGACAATGCAGGCTGGTGCAAAACCCCTCCCTTTGGGTGAAAGTTTGGTTGAGTTTGGCTGCATGAGAGAACCCCTGGTGAGGGTTGGCACGGGTGTGCGTTTTTTGTGGCATCGTTGAAGAAAAGCCCTCAGCAGGACAGCATATTGGCACAGCTCTAAGGAGAGAAAGTGGACAGCAGGGGGAGGAGAAGATGGAAACAGTGGTATCATGACTCTTACATCAGGGGTTGAAAGGGGTCCGTTTCTGAGTTCTTTCCAAGGAACCATGGTGCGAGTCAGAGTCACACTCATTGCTCGTTTTCTGTCTACAAACTTCTTTACAGTTGAATCCTTTAAGGGCTCTTAAGTATATTCCTCACTTTAATAAGGCCTACATCAGTTACATACTTAAGTGCAGTCTTAAAGGAATCAAAATCAAAGATAAAACACTGTTGATATCCAAAACCTTTATCCGTCTATCCATGGCCCAGTTCGTGGGGGCCCAGACCTCCTCCTTCCCTGCAAACTCTTCCAGCTCTTTCGGGAGCATTCCAAGGGGTTCCCAGGCCAGCCTAGAGATATACTCTCTCCAGCATGTCCTGGGTCTTCTTCATGGCCTCCTCCTGGTCAGACATGCCCAGAACACCTCCTAAACAACACATCTGAAGCAGATGCCCTAACCATCTCAGCTGACTTCTCGTGACATGGAGGCACAACAACTCTATTCCAAGCCCCTCCTGGATGACTGAAATCTTCACCCTATCTAAGGGAGGCATTCCATTAATGTTTCGTTTTTTTAATGATCGCTAGGGCTGCCACTAACAACAATAATTGATTAGTTGACTAAACACCAAAATGTTCTTTCAAAGAAAATCTAGTTATACACTTCATTTCACTTCATAAGATGCATGCCATCATATGATGTAGCAATCAACATGTAAACACAGGTTTAAGACTGAAGAGCAGAAATGAAAGTTTAAATTGGAAACTGCCCAAAATGCCCAAACAGGGCATTTTTACAGTCAGTAATTTAAATAATATATAAATAATATAAAAATTTCTATTTAAATATATTCTGAACTCAGTTAGTAAAACCCAACCTATTGCATAACCTACACAAAGATATGTGATTAAATTAAAAACACCAATGAGACAGATTTTGGAGTGTTGGGATTGAAAAGGGTTAAGGTTTTGGATTTGCATTGCATTATGGTAAGTGTAGTTTAGCTGTAGTTGCGTGGTTCTGTGTACAGATCACTTCTTTTACTTTCTTTTATTGTTGGACACTTTGTTTTATGCTCGGACTGTCTGTAATGAATGGTCAGTATTTCGCTGTCATTCCGGGTTTAACTCCTCCTTGTTGGTGTGAACGTGGGTTTTAACTCTGAACAGGTGGAAAGTTAAACTCGATCTGGCTCTGGAGCTAATGTTACTACTGGGAACGCTCCCGTGATCTACCGCAAACACAGCCAACACTGAAATCAGGAAGGATTGCTAGCAATAAGGTGACCAGCTTAATCCCTGATCTTTTTGTCTGAAAAGCAACAATTATTGTTTTAGCTTAGCAACTAGATTATAACCACACAGATGCACATTGTATATGTCTTTTCCTCCCGTTCATCCGTGGTCATGACCACATAAAGCAGGTATTAAGTGGGTGATGGGTTTCTCAGCACTGCAGTGACACTGATGTGGTGGTGGGTTAGTGTGTGTTACACTGGTATGAGGTGGATCAGACACAGCATCACAAAAAAACACTGTCCCACTCCTGCCTATTTTCACGGAATCTCAGAATCTCATCTGTTGCTGGTCAGTTTGTGAGCAGTCTTCCTCGAGCAGCACTGCTGTCTGATCCACTCACACCAGCTCAACACACACTAACACCACCACCACCACCACCACGTCTGTGTCACTGAAGTGCAGAGAATGTCCCACCACCTACATAGTACCTACTCTATTATGGTTCTCACCATTTGAAGATCATGGAGAAAGCAGGTTAACAAAGTGTTCAAAGTGCTCCTGTATGGTATGAGGAGCTAATGAAATGGACAGTGAATGTAGAAACTTAAGGTCTTAATGTTATGGTTGATTGGTGTAGGTAAAGATTAGGAGTTAGGAGTTTTGCCCAAGGACATCTACTGGTGGTGTGTCGATTCGTATAGTACCCCAGTGTATCATGGGGAAGGTGGTATTATTCCACAGTTAATAAACTGACTTTCACCTGCTTCAGCTGATGTGCATGAACAGCAGAGGCCAGCAGTCTGTCATCAGTTCTGACAGCTTGAACTTCTTCATTTCTTCAAGACTGATGTGGTCCAGGTGCTAGTGTCAACTGGACCCTGGTATAGCACAGTGTAAAAAGCTCCACCTCCTTTCTGACTGCTCTCAGTTTGCTTTCTGTTGAGAAATGACAGCCACGTCAAAAGGTCATGGTCGGGCTGACCAATCACCTCCCAGCACTTTTCCCTTTTGCCTTATTGGCTGCTGCCTGATCACCCCTCCTCCCTCTCCTTCTCTCTCCCTCTCCTCTTCTCTCCTCTCCTCTCCTCTACACACACACACTCTCTCTCTCTCTCTCTCTCTCTCTCTCTGTCTCGCTCTCGCTCTTGCTCTCTCTCCCCCTTCATGTAAACATGCTGGAAATCACTCCATTATTTCTTCTCACACTTCCTACCCTCAGGATACACTCTCTTTCTTTCTCTCTCTCTCTCTCTCAACTGAGTTTTACGTTTTTAACGCCCCCTTGGCTTTGCTGACGTAGGGCACCCACGCTATTAAAGGAGAGAGAGACTGTAAAAAATATGAGAGAGATTGAATGAAAGTATATGAGAGACTGAAGGGAAAAAGAGAAAGACATTAAAGAGAAATTGACACTAAAGAGAACTGAGAGAGAGCTCTGGGAATCTCTCACCTGAAAACAAGAGATTGGATCAGGGAGATGGACTGAAGGGAAATGAGAGAAAGAGAGAGAGAGAGAGAGAGAGAGAGAGAGAGAGAGAAAGAGAGATTCTTGCTCATCCCTGCTCGTCTGTGATTGTACCCATGTGATAAACCCCACACTCTGCCACAGATTTACCCTCTCTCTCCCTCTCTTTCTGTCTCCCACCCTCATTTATTCTCTCCTCTGCCTCCCTCTCCCTCTTTCACCTCAGCCCTTCACTCTGTGCTCACCAAGCTCCATCTCTCCCTCTCTCCTGAGGAAAAGAGTGAGCCATTATAGGTGGTCCTCTCTTTCTCTCTCTCTCTCTCTCTCGCTCTCTCTCTCTCTCTCTCCCCCTCTTTCCCGCTCCTTCACACACATGCACACTCTGTCTCTCTCTGAGCAGACCTCAGCTCAGTACACGCAGCATGGCTCCCGTGGGGCCTCACTGTAAACACCTCCGCCGTGCCGGACGGCTGTGAGAGAGAGAGATAGAGAGAGACGAAAGGAAAGACAGCCGAGACGGGAAGCGATCCAGCTTACCTTATCACTCTGAGGAAGTGAGAGGAGAGGGAGAAGAAGGAGGAAATCCAGAGAGGGAGCGAAAGAGCGCACGAGAGAGAGTGAGGGGGAGAGAGCGGGTGGACAGGAGGAAGGCTCGCTGGATGAGGGAAGCAGTCTGGCTGACCCAATGGAGTGAGGCTGAATGGAATGAGGGTGGATGGTGCGGGCGAGCAGCAGCAGCAGTGGAGGTGCGGGAGGTGGAGGAGGAGACGGAGGAGGATTGGGTGCGGGAGGAAGTGGCGGAGGAGGAGGCCGGCGGGGCAGGAGCAGGCAGCGCGGCTCAAGGAGGAGAGCGTCCGGCTCCTCAGTGGCCGAGCGCCTCAGCTGCCCCCGCGGAGAGAAAATGTCGCCCAGCATCAAAAAGCTGGACTGCTTCTCGCCCATGCTGTGCCACTGCAAAGTGGCATGCACCAACAGCACCATCTCCCTCATGTTTGGATGCAAGGTGGGTAAGAGACCCCTTGTACCCCCAGGAAGGTGGAGGTTTGTTTTATGGCTTCTGTCAGTCAGTCTTGTAGTTTTGGGATGAAAAGTTATGGAGAACCTCAGTGTTGAGAAATACACATACTTTTGCATGGTGGGTGGGAGAGAGACCCTCTGTCCCCCTAGGTGGGTGGGATTGTTTTCGTGGGGTCGATGGGGGGAGTTGGATTGTTTGCTTAATCGTTTCTGACAGTCATTCCTCTAGTTTTTGAAATAAAGTTCTGGAGAACATCAGTATTGACATACTGTTGTCATCAGTGGATACACACATGTTTGGTTACTCATTGGGTGGCAGAGAGACCCTGTGTCTCCTCCCAGTTGAGTGATTGGGGGATGCATACACATTGGGTTGCACAGTCGATGGAAAAAGCAGTGGGTTTTTGTTTAGTTGAGTGGTCAGGAAATGTCTGTTTGAGTCATTGATGGTAGAGCTGAGCAATATATCAATATTTATTGGGATATAGACAGAGCAAGATATGGGCAGAGGCGTTATTGTTTATACCAAGCTTAAAATAACCTTTTTTCCACTCTGCTCTCAGCTCCTCCTCTACTCTGCTCCCCTCCACTCACATTCACACTTTCATATACACACTATGGAGGGGTCGTCAGACCTAGTGTGTATAAAGGAGAGGTTAATATCAAATTTCAATATGCTTAAATTTGGATAAAATAATGAAAAAAGGAAAAGGATTTTTTCTTCACTTTGTGATGTTTTGTATAAAATATATCACCAAGTATTTCATACATATTTCAACATAACATACTCTCTTCTCCAACAGTACCATCTCCCTTATGTTGGGTTATTTGCTGGACAAGCAGTGGGTGGGTTGACTGTGACACATTCTGAATCTGTGTTGAAAGTATGACTCTGCCTTTATTTTTTAATTATAAGTTGTTTAAAACAAATCAGCAACATCTCCCTAATTTTAGTTGGAAGATGGATGGCGAGAGTTTTATCTCAGTGTGAATTTGCTTGATTAAAAGTAAGAAAATACAAATTAAGTAGTTTTAGGGCACTTTCACGTCTGAAAGATTGGACCAAAGTCTGAACCTGCATTGTATTATTTTGACTTACCGTATTTTCCAGACAATAAGCCACTACTTTTTTTCCATGCTTTAAACCATGTGGCTTTTAATGAGGTGAAGCTTTTTCTTCTTATATATGTTATTTTCCAGGTTTTTTTTTAACTTTGCGGGTGCGGCTTATAGTCCGGAAAATACGGTACTAAGACTTAATTTTCAGCCATGGCCTGGTTGGGCAGCTGTGGGTTGGGAACCAGCCTTGTGACTGAAAAGTTGCTGGTTTGATTACCTGAACTGTCTGGAAGTGTCCTTGAGCAAGGCACTTAACTCCCCAGCATGGAGAACCAGAAATAATTTCTTCATCCCAGAAATTGCAATACAATGTTGCCTGTTTAAATGGAAGGTGGGTTGGAAAGAGTTGTCCTGGCTTGGTTGTGCAGTCAGAGAGATGTTTGTTTATTAGTTTGTTTGTGTTTCTGATTCAGTATTACGTTTCTGTGTAATCTGGCATGAAAACTGACATGGCTAGTGTGAAGTTGTTAATTGGAGTTCATGTAGAGAGCTAGAGATCTGAAAGTCGAGTCAGCCTGGGACTTCAAAGTTCATGTTGTTGATTTGTTGAATGAAACGCTGCTATTAACACTACCGCAGAGAGTTTTCTGGTGTGCGATGTGCAGTGGAGACCCACTATCTGCCATTATTTCGTGTGTTTTTTTGTGTAAGCCACTGTTTGTTTATTTATTTGCCTGTTGTAGGTAGATGACAGACTGAACAACAGCTTAGCGTCTCCCTCAGGGAGCACAAATGAAGTGCTAACAACACTCTCTTGCAAACGGCTGAGAGGAAAGTCAAACAGGAGGAAGACGATGGGCCTTCAGGTCTATTCAATGAGACAGAACCTTGAAGTCTCTAATTATTACAGCATATATATGTTAGTAAGTTAGTTTGGAGGTAAGTTGTTCTGTTGATGTTCCTTTCACCTCATGTAGCACCTTGTGTAAGTATCTGCCCCCCTTATGTGCACTATATGTCCAAATAATAATGGACACCCCTTCTAATAAATATAGCCATATATTTTAAGTTGCATCCATTGCTGACACTGATGTGCAAATGCACACACACATGCATGAACCTATTGGCACCATGCCTCATGTCAGGTGTGAGCTAGAGGGTATAAAAACCCCTCGCCATTGGGCTGTGAATCAGTGGAACTGTGTTCTCTGGAATGATTGTGCTCCATCTTATGCGTTGATGATGAGAGGGTGGTGATCATCTAACATCCTGACCTCAGTCATGCTCTTCCCACTAAATGCAATCAAATCTCACAGCAGTGCTCCAAAATGTAATAGAAATTGTTCCCTGGATGGTGGACTGTTATTCCAACAATAACAAAATAAACTCTACTTAATACCGTTGATTTCAGAAGAAGCAATGAATGGGTGTCCCAATACTTTTGTCCATATAGGGTATTTTAATAGCAAATGACAAACGCAGTATTGCAACGTAAAGTGTTTTTGAAGGCAGAGTTCATTATGTCAGCTGATGTTTTGAACAGAAACTGAAAAGAGTGCTTTCATAGATATTCAGCCCTTTCAGAGTGATTTTTGGCAGAACAGCCTTTGCTTCAGTAACGCCTGTATTTCGCTGGTATGTCTGTCTGCTTGTTGTGGACTACGACTGTGTTTTGCAACACAAAAGGTGGAGTATCTCCAAAGTAGGGTTGCAACATTTACTATTTTATGGCTTAAATACATACAGGGGTTGGACAATAATACTGAAACCCCTGTCATTGTAGTATGGGGAGGTTAATTGGAGCAGCCTGGTGGTCAATCTTCATTAATTGCACATTACACCAGTAAGAGCAGAGTGTGAAGGTTCAATTAGCAGGTAAGAGCACAGTTATGCTGAAAACATTGCAATGTACACAACATTATGGGTGACATACCAGAGTTCAAAAGAGGACAAATGATTGGTGCATGTCTTGCTGGTGCATCTGTGACCAAGACAGCAAGTATTTGTGATGTAAAATTTCATTCCCAAGAAGAATTGACGCTGTATTGGCTGCAAAAGGACACCCTAGTACACCATACTAATAAATTATTGTGGTGTAAAACCAGGTGTTTCAGTTTCAGGGTCCAACCCCTGTATGGGTTATTGACATGAATAATCAGTTATTCGGATAATGAATCCCTGTTACCGAGTAACTCTTTTGTCACTATCAGCTTTTAAATTTAGCTTAATGTTGTTTTGTGTGGTTGCTGTGCAACAGCGAAGACAAAAAATTGAATACCTTATTCAAATGTGAGACACAGCTTACAATTTATGATTGGATAGTTTCTCTTTTATACACTCACCGTTTCCATATGACATTCCCATTCCTGACGCTAATAGAGCTATATGTTTACAAATCGTAACTGTCCACGTGACAGACAGCTGCTCAGTCTGTATGTTCTCACTTCAGCTCTGTGTCCAGATTGAGGGACTTTCTACTGTTAAAAAAAGAGTCTGGTCGCACTGCTACTCCAAAACTTGAGTTTTCAGCACTGAAGCGAGCTTGCAGCCTAGTTCCTGCTGAATGACAGCATCCCCACAACATGCTTGCTGAAATAGCATTTTGAATTGTGTCCAGAATATTTCACTTTTGTCTCATGTGACCACAGAAGCTTCTGCCAAACTTCTCAGATGTGTTTGTTTCTTCAGGATCACCGTCTTTCTATAGAGGCTAGCTCTTTGTAGAAATTGAGGGATTGGGCGCTTTATTCCCATTCTCTGTTCCTTTAATCAATCATGGTCTTATCTGTGCTGTGACTGTAGTTAACACTGTACCCTCTGCTCTAATCACTCTCTCAGCCTTCATTCAGATTGCACACGTTTGACTGCATTAGCTCTGGGAGCTGGGAGGAAAAGCTTGCAGCCGTAATGAGTGTGTGTCACAGTAACACGTCAGCTCTGGCATCGGCGGAGTAACAGAGGAATTATCTCTTGTTCATGCAGCTCAGTCATTCCCTCCTCCAGCAGCAAATAGAGATGGAAAGTTGTGGAGGTGTGTCTTTAATGCAGTTAATAATGTGTGATTACACCAGAAAGCATGTTATAACTCCTGTTTGGAACTTAATGCCCCAAACATCTGATCTGCATTTGGCCGATATTGAGAGATGGAGGTAAAGTAATTGAATCAATAGCACCAAACCCTTGCCGTCAAACACATTAGAGCAAGACTAGAGAATTCTAAATCTCTCATCAAACATCTAGACATAAACCAGGACATCTGGAACAATCTTATTTTGACAGCAAAGGTTTCCTCCTTACACATATCACATGAAAATCATACTTCTCCAGTCGCTTCCTGATGGTAGATGCTGTACTTTGACATCAGCTGTAGCAAGGTAGGACCTGTAGGTTCTGTGATGGCATTTTAGAATTGTTGGAGACTTCTTTACGCATCTTGCAGTCTGCTCTCGGGATGAGCTGGTATGGATGGCCTGATCTGGCCATGTTTTTTTAATGTTATTTTCCGGACAGTGGAAGGCTGATTTTGAATTATTTGTGATCTTTAAAATTTCATTCCCAGACTCTTCTGCATCTATAACCTTCTTTCTGAAGGTGTCAAAGAGCTCTTTGGATCTCACTGTGGTGATACCACTCACTTCAGCAATCAAGAAATAACCAAACTAATGTCTGAGCTTTAAATTGAATGGACTCCTCTAAGGTTCAAGGTTTGTTTATTTGTCTCGCACATAGTTATACACAGTAGAACATGCAGTGAAATGGTTATTCACAACTATCTTCACACACACATCAATAAAAGAAGTAGGGAGAATCCTCTAATGAAACTGGGCGCAAAAGCACTTTGATGACATAGCTGCTCACAAAATTGCAATGTTATTCAACTGCTGTAAGCAACAGATTTCACTGTATTTGTAAACTCTTGTTGACTCAGTAATACATCGATTTGGATGTGTTTGCCTTTAATTGTGATTAATCGTTAGCTTGCAGATATGTCTCGTGAACTTTGTCCACTTTACTTGGTTTGGTTTAGGCTGTTTGTCCCCTCCTTCTTTGACAATATTAGGACATTGTCGTGGCACCATTAATGTTGCTAAGCTAAATGAAAATAAAAATCTATACAAGCACTTTATGAATCTGAATTGATCTTTGGGACAGTGAGGAAATGGCTGGCATAGATTACACTGGAAGACTCCGTGACCATGCTGATCACCTCCATAAGTTAGTTTTCAGTTCTGGGTCCATAATTTTCTGTAATTTTTGGCAAATTGTTGTGTTCCCATCAGTATATTGCACGTTATCCATGCATTATCTCTATGAGTAGTGCAGCTTATGTCCCATCATTGTCTCTCTCGTGTGAAAACCCAAGCTTTCTGTTGCTTTCTTCATGCTCATGCCTGTGATGACTTTGACACACATCTATATGTATAAGATAAAGGTTTATATGGGGCATTTTATCCACATGATTGGAGTTCAACGTTGTGCTATATGCACATACTTGCCTTAATTACTGATCAGATGAGCAGATGATGAACAGTTGCAAATCCACGGGATTGATCCCAGATGTCCATTATTTGATTGGGTGAGAGCTGTGCTATATGAGATCCCAGTTGGCCCCATGTCTGATTAATGTGTGCTGCCTTCTGTAGTGTATGCTACTTTAACCATGACATTATCCTCTTGATTCCTAGGCTGCACTGGCATTGCATTGGATTACATCTCCTCTGCTCAGGATTGGCTTTCGGCTAGTTTTCATCAATTTCTGTAGCTGTGGAGATCCTCGGAATGCCGATGCTGCATCAGTCTAGCAATCTCAGCCGTTTCCTAACATTTGAGAGTTAATCCCTAAATGCTGCATGATAGACATGAACTCTTAGTGCAGGAGTCTGTTTAAATGTGACCAGAGCTTTTCTGCTGAATGTTGTACAACCACTGACAAAAAAAACATTGAATCACTACTCTTGGAAGAAGTTCTTTCAGTTGTTTAATTTTTTAGAATAAAAATTAATCACAGACCTTCTGGCATTAAGAAACAATAAAAGAGAAAGTAATGGAATCCCTGGAATAATCCTGAGGAAAATATTAAGGAATCATGAGAAAAACACTGCAGCATTAGTACTTTGTTGCCTCATCTCTGGCTTTTATAACAGCTTGAATTCTCTAAGGCATGGACTTAACTAATGACAATTAGTTTTCTTCATCAGTCCGTCACCAACTGTCTCTTATTGCTGTTGCCAGATCAGCTGTGCAGGTTGGATCCTTGTCATTGTCCAATTTCTTCCATTTCCACCAGAGATTTTCAACTGGATTGAGATCTGGACTGTTTGCAGGCCATGCGAGTGACATTGTCTTGGACAATGAAGGAAGGAAAAATTTCATGTCCTATGGCAAGATGCAATATCATCTTGAAAAATTAAGTCATCACCACCGAACCTCCTTTCAGCTGATGGAATAAGAAAAGTGTCCAAAATGTCCATGTAGACGTGGGCATTTATTGAAGATGTAATGACTGTCATCTCCCCTGTGCCTTTACCTGACATGCAGCTCCATATCATCAATGCCTGTGGAAATGGACTTTTTCTTCAGGCAGTTATCTTCATAAATTTCATTGGACCGGCACCAAACAAAAGTTCCATCATCATCATCATCACCTTGCCCAATGCAGATTTGGAATTCATCACTGAAAATGACTTTCTTCCAGTCATCCCCAGTCCATGATTGATTTTCTTTAGCCCACCGTGACCTTCATCTCTTCTCTTTACGTGTTAATGATGGCTTTCGTTTGGATTTTCGGTATGTAAATCCCGATTTCTTACAGTTCACTCACAGATACTGAGTCCAGTTTCTGCCACTTGTTTCTGAATTGCTTTGTTCTGCATTTTCTGTTTTCAGGACATTGCTTTAAGTTTTCTCTCTTGGTGCTTTGATGTTTTCCTTGGTCTGTTTGTATGCTTTCATTTTACAACCTTCCAATTTTGTTTGTTCTTGGTTCAGATTTTATTTACAGCTGACTGGGAACAGCCAACATCTTTGCAACATTCTCATTTGTTTCAAATGACATCTCTTGTGTTGGAGCCATGATTCAGGTCAATCCGCTTTGTGCCACAGCCCTCCAAGGTGTGAGCACTCCTTTTTAACTGAAGACTAATTAGCAGATTTAATCTGATGCAGATGTTTGTTTTAGAACCGCAAATTACAGTGATTCCATCATGTTTTCCTCAGAATTTAGTGATTTCATATTTAGTTCATCTAAAAATACAATTGTGACTGACTACAGCAATTGTATTTCATTCTTTTGTTATGTGTCTTAATGCCAATGTTGTAATTTTGAAAAAAATGTAGTTTTATGGATTGTCTTGTGTATGATAAACTTTTTTCTACAAAATTATTATTATTATTATTATTATTTGGAAGCACTTTGTCCAAGAGTGGTGTTTCCATTAATTCCAGGAGTGGTGCTTTATTAATACTTATGTATTAATATAATAATTAATTAATTAATACTATTAATGTTGGATCACTGACACTTTCTAAAGAACCCAATAGGGCCCGGCAAAATTAATTTTTTATTTTTCCCCGTATTACATTTTTTTTCTTTCTGCATTTGGATTTTGGATGGATTTTTAGGTATTTCTTTTTTGTTTTTCTTTATAGGAAACACATCATCACACAAATCCTATGGCCCTATCTATACCTGGTGAAAATTTCTGTATGTTTTAATATTGCAATATTTATTGCATAACAACAAAATCGTCAGGTTTTTCTTGCAGCCATAGTACGATTGTTGATCACTGATACCAGATATACTCAATCAAGAAATGTTTAGTAGGGCTGCCATGTATAAATGATGTTGCAACAACAGATTTTGCACAATAATCATTGCATAATTATTCATTATGTATTTTGGTATGTAAATTCAGATTGCATGAGGTCAGTAGTTAGTTAGCTTCAGTCATCTGTAGTAGTCATCAGCTGCAACCTCCCTTGGGGTTCTGGAGGAATGGTTACTGATCATTGGGATGTAATCCTGGGCAGGTCATTTTAAATAAAAAGATGCTACTTTAACAGTATAACATTAACTAAGTTAGCAAGCACTGATTGTCGCTGAGTGTGAAACATCGCTAGCATGGCACTGCATGCTGACATGGGCCTCCTCCAACATTACTACCATGGTATTGATGCCCACAGCACTGCGACTTCCCTTATCCAAATTTGCCAGTGCAGCGTGAGCATGCTGGCTACTACCATCCACAGTTGTCATTACCACAGTGTTAGTGTGCCGGCTACAGCTCTAGTCCAAAATGGCTAGCACAGTGCTAACATGCTGGCCACCAGTCTCCTCTAACATTGTTACTGCTGTGTTAGCATGTCATGTGTTGCCCTCATCCAGAATTGCTAGCAAGGCGTTAGTATGCTGCCTACAGGCCTCATTAGCTGAATAACTTCTTTACATAAAAAAATTGCCAGTTTTGCACTGAAATCATTTTTCTTTTTTGCACTGATTTTTTTTTTTTTTTAAGTGTCATTTTTTTGCACTGAAATGTGTAAACCTTTGATGTGGTGACACAATTTGAATACAGAATGAAAGGAACGTGAAGGAAAATGAAACACTCAAATTTTTTCATTAGGGAAAATGAGTCGATTAGATTATTTGAATAATTGATAAAATTGTTGATCTTTAAAACAATAGAAAAATAGTCAGTAGCAGCCCTAATGTTGGGGAATAGGAGATTCTAGCCAAATATAGCTAGAAAATACTGTACTTGGACTGTAACCAGTTTTCCAGTCAGTGAATACATTGCTTTTGAAATGTATCTGTGAAAATCTGTGCTAGCATCGCTCATAATGGTGTCTGATTTACTGAATCAGAACAGAGGTCATTTACATATACCAGTCTTAAAGGAACAGTAATGCAAACAGCGGATTAAACGGGTCAATGTAAAGGCTCTGTCCTTTGATGTCACCTATTCATGAGTGCTTTAATCAAGACTGTGGTTCAGATGACACACTCTGACTTCAAAACCAGCAGCAATTGCTGATTCACTGTTTTGAAAAAGGGAGAGTGAAAGACTTTGAAATTAAATTCAGTGTCAAACAAGGGCAACTCCAATTTACCTTATTATCCTGCTCAACAAAGGCCCGCGTTTTTACCCGGGCCTGCTGTACTTCATAGCTTTCCCAGCCACTGGTGCTGAAGTCCTTTTTAAATGCACATGGGATTATTTTTACTTGCAAATGTGAGTGAAGTGCTTAGTTTAGAGCGCTGCTCATTCAACACTGATGGCAGTTCTGGCAGAGCCTCACTGTTAATCTGAACATTACAAGTCATCCCATGTGACTCGGCTTCAGCTTCTGGCTGCCTGGGGTTTTGAATTTGGCCCAGATAGTGTAACTTTTGACGACTAGATTATTTGAATAAAACATGGCTGGATATGAATATAGAAGCCCCACAATGGTGAGCCAAATATAAACTTCAGGTAACTGTTCTGTATCTGGAGAATCAGATCCACTATGAACATTGTGCTCCTTTTAGAGACTGCATAACCAACATTTATCATTTTTATAATGACATATAAAGGACATGCCTCATTTGACCAAACACACACACACACACACACACACACACACACACACACACACACACACACACACACACACACACACACACACACAAGCAGCGTTCAGCTATAAAGTCCTTTTCTGCCAGATTTCCTTCTATGAAGTGTCTATATGGCAGTTTCTTTATTTCATTTGAACTATTAGCTACACTGCCCCAATGGTTTCCAGTAATATTGCTCCATTCCATTTGTATCCATAAGCTTTCAGAAAATGTGCACAAATGGAGACAAAATGAATGCACACTGAAGGCTCAGTCTATATCTGTATTTAATGTTGAGCATAAATTAAGGCTGTATATTATAAAAAATCTGACTGACTGTTTATAAATGTTTTGTTTTTGGGAGGAATGGCACTCTGCGGAGTACAGTATTGTGCAAATTGTCGTAGAAATATCACAAAATGTCTGCAGGTTTAAATCCCAGCTCATCCCAGGCAGCCAGAGTTTGATAGAGCAAAATTGCTTCCGTGCTCTCTCTGGGTGGCGCTCACTCCCCACATCACAGGTTGTACCATGTAACATGTAAAATTGTGGGGGGGATCCTAGGCTATTTGAATTTCGGTTGATTTGAGTAACAATTTAGAAATTTTGTTTTTTTTGTTTTGTTTTTTTTTTTGTTTACAAGGACTAAAAACACTATCTCAGCAATCCTGTTTGGAATTGATTGTTAAGAGTGTTGTGAGCTGAAAATACAATGGATTTGAGCTATTTGTAATGATTAGATTGACAAAGATATTTATTATAATAAGTTCTTCAAAATACAGTGGTTCAAATAAAATAAATGCATTTTAGCTGTTTTTCAAACTGGATTACTGGTTAATAATGCAGATCAGTTTATTGTCATATTACACAGGGTGAGTGAAAAACCTCTGCAGTGGTAAAACAAATGCATAAATACACAGGAGGAGAAAATAAAAATATATACCTACATGTAATATAAATACTGTATACACATGAACCTACACTGTACATATACATACATTATTGCACTGTAGAAGTTGTGTGTATGTAGAAAGTAAAAAGAACCTTTGCATTATATTTCCATTTCCATATTTCCAGTTTATGTGGTGTGATGGTGTGATGAGACAGGTGAGATGGGTTGTGACTGGCTATGAAATAGAATTCTAGGTTGCTGACTGTTTAGCAGCCTGGTGGCCTGGGGGAAGAAGCTGTCTCAGAACTGGCTGGTTCTCCTCCTCATGCTTCTGTACCTCCTACCAGTGGGCAGCTTTGGGAACAGGTAGTGGCTTGGGAAGGTGGAGTCCATTATAATCCTGTCATCCATTATAATCATCATTGATGGTTAGATAGGGTAAGTCTTGCAGTTGGGATGTGTTTTTCATATCCGTAGGTTCCTCTGATCTTGATCCAGCAATTAACTGCCTAGAGTGGATCTGAGGTTCTAAAAGTTAAACTAGCATAAATATCTGATACTATTAAACCATTATATTGAACAGTTTTTTTATTATAAAAAAGACACTTTTTATACCCTTTACTGGTCACCATTGTTCCTCTGGGATGATATGAATGATGGTTACATCCATGCATTCAATTCCCCGAGCTGGCAGTACATGACTGAAGTGCCCTTAAACAAGGAACCTAACTCCCTAGCTGCTGACTGGGTGCCATGGATATGGCTGCCCATCGCTCCGGGCTGCCCTTTGTGCATGTGTGCGGATGGGTAAAATGTGGAGGACATGTTTATGTTTATATTGAGTTTTTTTTTTTTTAAGTGAGCCACAAAAGCATTTCCAGTTGTTAGAAAAAAAAAAGCTGAAAAACAAACACTTTAATGAATAAACAGACCAGTTATAATCTCTACCTGCAGCTCTTACCTAATATTTCACCAGTGAAATTAGCTGTACAGCAGATGCATCTGTTTTTGTAAATGTCGTGAGGAGCTAGGACGAGCTCTAATTAGAACAATGATTGAATTGCAAGTGTTTTTTTTTCCCCTTGATTAAACCAAGGGCAAAACATTCACATGACAGTGATGTACGAGAGAGTCCGCGCAGCGCATCAGACTGCTCCTCTGGTAAATACTAATTTTTTAGTCGATTGTCCTTTCTTTGAGGACATGCCAGCTGAATGCACAGGCTCTATTTATAGAAATTTTAGCTAGCAGGAGTTTGCTACAGTGCTGATTTCCCTGTCTGTCTTTGGCATAATAATACATTGTTTAAACAACAGCAGAAGCTCTGCTGCTCTCTGTACAGTCGTGAGCTGTCAGCAGACTAGCATCTCACCACGTTAACATGGTCAGACTGGCTGCTTCTCACTATAACACCATCCACTCCCCTGCTCCCTTGTCATCCCTCTGCTGCCTCTCACTTTTTTTTTCCCACTTCCACAACACTGCTGAGGTTCCATAAAATGCCAGTGCAAGTAAGCACTTACCAGGTTCATGTTGAACATGCTGTTTGGTCATTTTCTCGTGTTACATCATCTGTGTGTTATGAATTTGGTCTCACTCCTGGATTGTTGGAATCCCCTCTCTGTGACTGTAATGAGCGCAGTTTTGTAGCTGATGATCAACTCCTAATAAGAGATGACCTGGCTAAAGTACAGCCTGCAGACATGGTGGAGGTTGTTTACACTGATACAAACAAAAGGAGTCAATCTCCCCCAGTATACAGGGGTTGGACAATAAAACTGAAACACCTGGTTTTAGACCAAAATAATTTATTAGTATGGTGTACTTGGGCCTCCTTTTGCAGCCAATACAGCATCAGTTGGTCTTGGGCAGGATATTTTTTGGATACAATCCAGGTTAGCACCCGAACATCCCTTTCAGACAGCTTCCTCTTGCGTCCACAGTTAATCCTGTTGGATGTGGTTGGTCCTTCTTGGTGGTGCTGACATTACCCTGGATACCGTGGCAGGTGTTTCAGGTGTCAACAGTTTCTTTGTCCAACTCCTGTACATTCAGTACAGTTAGGGTTTAGCATATATTGATCAGAAATGACCAACTCAGATGAAATATACACTCAGCAAAATAGTTGCACCCAGAAAAAAATTGGGAAGGAAGATAAAATTGACCAGGAACAATAAATAATAAAACAATGTAGGCTGATATGGTCAGTATTTATTGAGCTACACCTACAGAATTGGTGTCATTGTGTATGGTGTATAACCCAACATGGCACGTTTCAGAATGGTGTCCTATAATAATCCTTCCCATGCAGCTTGAATATTCTCACTCCGTTCCTGCAGATTTTGTGGTAGGGGTGGAGTGTTGATGATAGCATCTCACACATTTTCAATCAGGGACAGGTCACCTTGGAGATAGGACCTCATTAATGTTACACTGGCCTGTCAAAGTGCCTGCAATGAAGATCCAAAAGTGATCTTGTTTTGTATGAAATTGCACCCAATACTAGGTGTGAGGAATTTGTTGATTGTCTGCGTCAAGACAAAAGCGGGACTAGTCACTGAAGATGACCTGCTGACTTCTTTTCTATCTATATTATTTTCTATATTTTCTGTTCTACTTTTATCAGTGGTTAAAATCTGTGCTGTGCTTGAATGTGTGTTCATGGCTGCCTGGCTGTTGAGTCTTTTTGAGGTTTTGTCATGTTCATCTCCACTACTCAAAGAGCCAAAGGATTGTTAACACATGGCACCAGTTCTTGTTTCATTCACTGAGTGGTTCTTGGTTCATGCTGGTCCAGTTTTTCTCTGCGGGTCAGTTCAGGGTGTGGGCAGAGAGGTTTTACTGAATCACTTCCAACTCTTAATGGTGCAGGAGCAGGTGGTGTCTCATTAATTTAATTCAGCTTTAATTCTATCTCTTGGCAAGCATGATTTCTAGGTTTTATGTCCACGTGACTTAACTGAGCTTTTGCTTTTACATCAGGTGGTGAAGTTTTACTATTTTGAGAGATTTGGTCAGTTTAACTACTCAGACAGAGTGGTGTTTTCATATATTAATGCTTTTTTTTAAGGTTTCTGTAATTGGGCTGCTATGAGGTCCCATCAGGCAGTTTTAGGATGTATTCGCATTTTTAGCAAAGAGCATACTTTAACACCCAAAATGGGTATTTCTGTAATGTAATGAATTCATAATTTGGCAAAAACATTTTTTGCTGTTGTGTTATGTGGTTTGGTTGGATATTTTGTCTAAAGAACACAAGGACAAATGTGTGGGTAACCGAATCTAGGTGTCATTATAAGACTAGGCAACAGATATGATGGATGACAAAACATATCCCAATATAATCTATTTGAATGGCGATATAAAATATGATTGATGTTGTGAAAAAATTAGGACACCCTATGGCAAGAACACTGTCTTAATTCTCTCTTATGCGGGGGCAGTGGGGAGAGTAACTGAGAGCAGGGGGCGGAGCAGAACAAGGCCGCAAGATTAAAACGGAATGTTAGTTTAAAAAAAAAAATCATTTTTTGTATATATTTTTTTAAATATTATTTACTGCTTATTGTGTAAATAATGTGCTGATTCTTTCTATTCTGCTTTGTTGTGTATGTCTAAATGTGCAAATTGACACCCAGAGATTGTCTAGTCACTGTAGACAAGTGCTGCCAATAGAATAGGATTATTCTCTGGAATAGTGCTCTATTCAATACTTTTGGGATGCATTGGAGATGAGGTGGGGTGGTCCAACATCCTGATTTCTGCATCACTGAATGCAATTAAATACAGCAATGCACCATAACAGTACTTTTTCATACCCTATATATAATATAAAAATGTAATAACCTGTGTAATAACAAAACCACTTCCAGTAGGTTAAATTAAGCAGTTCATAAAGGTGTTCTCTGTCAATTTTTAAAGTATAAATAAGTGAAAAAATCTTCTACAGTCATGTAATATACTGTAGGGGTGCCCAAATGTCTGCATAAGACTATATATACACACAAGTCAGTGGGTTTCAATGAGGAAGTGTCAGGTGTGTTACAGGAGGGTTCTGGTATGAATAGCGAGCTGCTTACCTAATTCACAGTGGACTGTGACTCAACAGTGAGCAGCTGTGGTTGCCAGGAGATCCTCCTCCTCATGTGCTGGTCAGGGGAAGACTGAGATGCCCTGTTCTATGAGGTGTTTCCTCCCACCAGCTGAACACACACACACACACACACACACACACACACACACACACACACACACACACACACACACACACACACACACACACACACAGCCTTACTGAGCATCAATCTCTGTAGAAAAAAAATAATAATTGAAATTTGAGACTTGACAGTGTTATCAGTACTTATTGTACTGATACTCACTACTGTTATTGTATGTTTATATTTGCTGAAAGTAGAAGAATCATAAGTGTTCAGTCATTTTCAGGGTCGTACTGTGTACAGAGATGAAGGCACTGGTCATTAAGCACAGTGAAAGGAACTTTTACCTTTGTTGCTGTTCTAAAAAGTACTTATTTTTAGTTTAAATCAATTAATATCAATTATTTTCTAAGTCTTGCAAATTCTATAACAAGTATAATTAATTATAAAATTAGCTCTTGCTCCAGTCTGATGAATTTGTTTACTGAGTTGACTATATAAGTTACGTCTTGCATTGACTTCCACAGCTCTCCTTAACTGTGGTTCCTTAATGCCATTACTTCAGAGTGAGGCATCAGATCATTTTCACGGAAAATTCGATAAAGTCTTGATCTAAAATTGGTCTTTCATATGAGAAGAATTGAACTGTTGTTCAGATTAGAATTCTGGAATGAAGTAAACCAGAGTACAATCACGCGATATCTGCAGAGTATTTACTGTGAGTCATCCGCAGCTCGTTTGTAACCACATTTGTAATCTTCATTGTGATCGGTTGGATGTGATTGGATGATGTGGGCACAGATATGCAAAGTGAGGCGAGGAGGCCACTTCAGAGGCCTTGTCATCAGCTTTAAATAAAGCTGTGTGAATCACAGGGCTACCTATAGAGGAAAGTTGTGTGTATGCTGAGAACCCTGTTGCCTTGGCAACTGCAGCCATCCTCTACCTGTACAGGGAAGACTCATCCGCTATATGTACCTTTACTGGTGTCAGAATAAACCACTGTGCTACAGGATGAGTGGACTGGCTTGGGAAAATCTCAAAGTACACCCAATGTGATGCTGGTGATGCACAGGCATAGCTGTTATATTGGAGCTGTGGACTGGGCACTTTCCTCCAAGTGCATTGACTACCCAGTAATGAGGAAGTGGCACAAAGAGGCTGGAATGGCATGTACAGGAGGAAGCGTGTACTTGTCTTCACCCTCTTAGTATCAGTACACAGAGCATGCATGTGTTAGGCTGAGTAATTGGCACTTCCAAAAATTGGGTGGGGAAAAAAAAACCAAAAAAAAAAAAAAAACAATATATACGTATACGTATATATATATATATATATATATATACGTGTGTACATATAAGTACCTGCTAGGTGTGCTTGGAATAATGGGAAATATTATATTATTCAGTACAAATCTCAGATCAATACACAATGTACCAAACATAAATTTGATGGCGAACCCCCTCCTCCCTTCTCTTTATGTCAGAATTGAGCATATATTGGCTAGTATGTTTTGCATCACCATGCAGCATTGTTTTCATACAGCATTGTTTTCGCACCCTACTGAGCGGAGTTTGCGCTGGGCTTCCGGGCCAGTTACATTTTGGCCACACGCCATGTGGCTTGGTGACTTCCTCACTAGGTATGAACCAGCTTTATGACAGATAAATGTAAATTACTTCAGTTTAGTTTGGCTACATTCGTTTTGAAATGTTTGACAGAACACTCCTTGTAACAGTTGAATAGCAATTTATAAATAAATTATAAATTTTTTTTAAACTGACTGGTTTTGAAGCTTAATTGCAGTACGTGGACTTTTTTATTGTTTTGTAAAGCTACAACTTTCACATACAAGATCAGATTCTTTTATAAGTGTTTTTCGACGATATTGGCCCTTTAAGGAATGTAATGCCGTTGTTAAGCAATGCCTGTTAGTCACCGATGAATGAATATGCAAGTGCTGTGCGTTGACCTGCCTTCTTCATTTGCTGTGCATAATTTGCCGTCTGTAATGTGGAAAGAAAAGGGAAGTACAGGCTTAAAATGAGCTTCTTGTGACAAGTTCCTGATCTAGTCAGTCACTAAAGGTCTATGCAGCATCTCTTGGTCAAAGATTACCATAAACTTAGGGATTACAGTGTTTCCATAAATTTTGGCTCTTTTGTGTCTTGTTTTCCAGATGTTTAACAGTATATGTTTACATCTGTAAACAGTAAGCAAACCTGAGATCATTTTCTCAGTGGCCATTTAGTTGTAGCACCACTGCAGGTGGTCTTCACTGAAAAAATGCAAATTCGTCCCATTGCACTGTTCATTCCCTCGGCGGAAACACGAAGCCTTGGTGCAGTTGTGGATGATCAGTTAACGTTCTCAGCTCATGTTGCAAACTTGAGGCCACTCAGGTGCTCATTCAGTCTCTTGTCATTTTAAGACTTGACTCCTGCAACTCGCTTCTGGCTGATCCAGAATGTGAAGGCACAGCTTGTCTTTAACGTTCCTAAGTTCAGCCATGTAACTCCTCTGCTGCCTTCTCTTCATTGAATTCCTTTAGCTGAACATCAGATTCAAAACCTTGATGCTGGCCTACAAAGCCAAAAATGAACCAGTCCCTCTGTACTTAAAGGCAGTGGTCACAACTAAATCAAGTACAGCTTGGCTTGACCCCTCATCCCTCAAGATGGATGATATGCATCCAGAATGTTTTGTCCTGTGGTGGAATGAACTTCCTCTGGAAGTCCATATATGGAAGATGAAGGGATTTAATGAGACACAAACAGATAAAAGTGGTAATAAACTGTAAAATTCTATTGTTACTGTTTATTTCTGGTTTTATTAAGTGCAGGCAGCCTTCTTGGATTTTGAACTCTATATTGATGAAGCTTAAAGTAGGAAATTCAAGGTGTTCCAGTTCAAATTTCCTACTTTTAATTCCAACATCCTAGTTCTATTGAAACACAACATAAGACCATGGGCCAGTTAACATGGTTGAAAGCGGTAAATCCGTTTTGGGCCTGTAATTGTTAAACAGACTCAATATTGTTGGATTTCATTTCCTTAACACACAAGATGTGATATTTTAATTTTTGGTTTTTAATTTAATAAATTATTAAACACAATATTTAAACCAGGGTAAATGGATCCCGACAAATTCTGCCACCACTGTATATATTCTTAAACAGAAATGTCAACCTTGAACTCTTAACCTGCTTTTCTAAATGTGTAGCAAAAGGGTTCCAATAAAAAAAACTTTCTCTAAATTCAGATAAATACAGTAGTTTATTGTGAGATATTACACATGTAGACAGTAACTAATGCGACAGATCATCCTAACCATGTTGCAAAAGTATAAGTAATACTGTATTGCTATTGTTTATATTTGTCCCTGCTGAAAAATACAGCCCAAAGCAGATTTCAAATCGTTAAGCTGGTTATTGATGATCAGATTATCAATTATGAATTTCTGTAACTGAATTAGGAATTTCTCAAATTCTGTCTTATTTGTGCTGTTAGCAAGTAAAGGTCACAAAGATTCCTCTTTGTGCTCTGTCCTCAGAAGTACCGGCACCATGACGAGGACACATCACCGCAGGAGCAGAGCTCCCCCCAGCTCACGGACGAGGGCCCGGGCCCGGAGCTGGTCCAGGTGGCTGAGAAGAACATCTCGCAGATCGAGAATGTGCATGGCTATGTGGCCCACGCCCACATATCCCCGATGAAGGTAAGTCCGAACAAACCAAATGTGGCCTGCTTGCTTTTAGCTGACCTGCTGCTCACTTCTTCCAGAATCAGTCTCATCTTTTTTCCATACACCTCTTTCTTCAATTGCTTCCATGCCATCCATTCATTCAACAGACACGGGTACAATCATATACAAACACATACACACTACAACCAAACCAACTGAATAGCCATGATGGAAAAGTGCTGTGTAGTCTGAGTAGAGAATTGTTTGGTGGGGCAGACTGTTTTGCTGCCGGGGTTTCTTGACCCCCATCCAGGACAAAAATATAAGGCACGTTTCTCCCCTCATGGGTGCTGCATGATTATTAATAGCGTGCAGCGGCTAATAGCACACTCGCAGACCCCAGGGGCTGATTTATGATCTATTCCATAGCTGAATGCACTTTGATCCAGATCACACCACTTAGGGACATAAGAGGCTGTGGAGATTGCATGTCCTTAGATACTTGGCATTGCTGCTTATTTAAAGGCATGCACAGTAGACGGGACCCATAGTGACAGCACAGCGTAGCACACACTTCAAGCAGTGGACTAAAGTAACTACAAGTAATTATTGTCTGTACTTTACTCCATGTTTACAGATATCACTGCGTCTCTGTGTCCGAACCCACTTTAAGCAAGTTTATTGGTGAAAAGAATTGTGCTGCTTTAGGTTGTTGCAAGATATGCCAGGCTAATGTTTCTGACCCTGGACTTAGATTTCACCAGTTTGATTAATGTAAACACAGGACCAAAATCTCTTGGTTCAGAAATGTTAATGTGTGAAAGTAGCAGAGAGACTACATTTTATTTTCTTTTTTAAATAAAAAATTATTTCCAAATCCCCTCTTTTGAAGTGTCGATTACCCAACTCCCTCTGGATTCTCCCCCTATCATGTATGATGAGGGTGAAGGCAAGCACATGCCTCCGCCAATACATGTCAGGTCAGCCACCGCCTGTTTTCGAACCATCGTCATTGCATTATTTGCTGAGTGCATTAATGCACTCTGAGGAAAGTGCCGAGTCCCCAGCTCCAATACAATGGCAAATAGATGCGTGTGCCAACCTACTCAAACCGGGGCTGTTACCAAATGGATCCTTACTTACGGTTTAGGGCACTAATGAGTATGTCAGCCATTTTCCTCTGAGTGTCCGAATCATAAATTGGAATTCAAATGTTTTTTTTTGAGGGCAATATAGAGACATGTTTTTTTTCTGGTAACTGTTGCCGATTCCCGTTGTTGATGAAGAAGTGTCCAAATTCATCAGTTTCTACACTGCATAGTAAACTATACAGTCTCTCCTTATACTGTGCAATAGTAATGAGGGAATATGGAAAATTTCCATCACAGCCTGGGACCATTCAGCTCTAGAAAAAGGTGTTTTGTCTTTCCTTCATTTTTTAAAACTAAATGTAATTAAACTCTGAATCTCAGGTTTTATCACTGTTGTCAGATGTGTTACCTCTTCTTTAAGTGCATGAATAAACTGTCAAAATACAAGCACCTATGTTCTTTACACATGGATTAACTGTACACTTACAGTGTGTACAGCCAAATAAATAAATAAATAATGTTCATAATAAAGTAGTTTAAGACTCTTTCAGACAAGGACTCTTTATAATGGAGATAGCCCACTTTGATGAGCCCCGAAAAGGCTAAAATAAAAAACCACACTGGGGAACAACAAACAAAACAAACAAAAAAACCAAAACACATTTTTTTACAATGTAGATGCTAGATGTTAAATTACTCTTCCTGATGTTTACTAGATGTTAGTTAGGCATTAAACCACTCTTGTTTATGTTAGTTAGATGATAACTACTCTTCCTGATGGTGAATTAAAAAGACAGGTTCTCTATAGGATCTTCATTCAGTAATGGTTAGCCATGATCGCTAATTAGCTCATGATAATACACTGTTATTTAATATGAAAACATGTACATTGTCTGTTTGAATGAAATATTAGACATTTTTAACTTTCAATTAGACATTTTCGAATGTATTTCTGTAAATATTGCCCCTTTACTGGCTCATTTTGACTAACTCAGTTGTTACCTCAAAGTGATGTCCAAACCCCAGCATTCATAAATGGACTTGCTGTTGTAAGTAAAGTATGCACTCTTTCGATTGGAATTTATTCCAATGTTCTAAATGGGCAGATTTTATAAGTAGGTTGCTAAACTGTGGATGCTGATCGCAGTTGTCATAGTTGTGTAAAGCCTTGTTCATCACAATATGTAGTGAAAGTGACCTAGAGCTGCTTCCTCCTTCACCATTAATGACTTCCTTGAATGTTTGTGTGAAATTGCTGAGCCGTTTTATTCAAGGTGAACTACAGCCACACTTTAATATGCTAACTGAAAGGCAGAGTGATTGTCTAAGGTGTGTGTGTGTGTGTGTGTGTGTGTGTGTGTGTGTGTGTGTGTGTGTGTGTGTGTGTGTGTGTGTGTGGCTTGAACATTTACGAGTGCTCCTCCCATGGCTGTTGTGTTCCACTGCTCCTCTCTGCGCTTAGATTTATGACCTCTCTGCACTCTCTCAGTCCTGTACTAACACACACACACACACACACGTACACACACACACACACACACACACACACACACACACACACACACACTACGGCCAACAATTCACGCCTGCCGCCTCTCATAATTCTCAGCTCTCTCAACCCCCTCCTCACTGATGAACTCATCCCTCCATCCCCACCACTCTCCCTCCTCTGCCTTGTCTCTCTGCCTCCCATCCATCACCCTCTAGCCATGAGCTCATCTACCAAAGGCCATGGCTAGCTTCAGATCTAAGGCTGCAATTTCTATAATCCACTATTTTTTAATTTTGTCGTACTGTTATGACCTCTGCAGTAGGGCTGTCAAAATGAACTGCCCAATGTTATCCAATTTAAAAAAAGGTCCAGTTAGTCACTCACAACTGCTACCAAAATCATATATATATATATATATATATATGTGTGTGTGTGTGTGTGTGTGTATAATCTATTTATTTATTAAATAGAAATGGAAAAATGCAGAATGTATAGAAAAGCCAGATGAGTTCTGGAAACAGGTTCTGTGGTCTCACTTAAAGAACTCTCTTTGTTAGTGTGTGCTAACAAAAAGAGTACCAGTGTCTGCTGGTACAAGTGTTTCCAAAATAGCTGGGCTGCTGGAGTGTTTAAACACCATGTCAACTCACCGTCCCCTCCATCAGACTTATATACCTAGTTTGTCTCCTGCACAATTTTTTTAATCTTCTATTCTTTCATCAGTGGTCACTGGATGCTGCCCAAAGGACACTGTTTATATTTTTGGTTGACTATTCTCAGTTTAACACTGAGGTGTTTACAACTCTGCACACCAACACACAACCACCACGTTGGTGTGAATGCAGTGATGAGAATGACTCTGCAGGCATGCAATACCTGCTCTGTGGTGGTCATAACCATTGAAGAACAGGGTGAAAGGAGGCTAACTAAATGGACAGTGAGTTTAGAAACAAGGAGCTGGTCATAATGGCTGATCATTGTGCATATCCGTCTTAAAGTCAAAGGAACAAAACTGATTATGTACAAATGAAAAGAGTTTTAATGCATAAAACTGGAAAAAGTGGAAAATATAGGATATGATCCCTTTTTAACGTGCTATAGAATCAGCGGACGTACAGTGCATCTGGAAAGTACTTCACTTTTTGCACGTTTTATGTTACAGCCTTATTCCAGAATGGATTAAATTCATTTTTTTTGTCAAGATTCTACACACAATATTCCACAATGACATAGTGAGTTTGATAAACAAGTTTGTTTGAAATATTTACAAATTTCACAAGTTTTTTTGCCTTGACACTCAAAATTGAGCTCAGGTGCATCTTGTTTCCACTGATCATCCTTCAGGTTGATTGGAGTACATGTGTGGTATATTCTGTTGATTGGACATGATTTGATGCACCTGTTTATATAAGGTCTTATTGTAGACAGTGCATGTAAGAGCACAAACCAAGTCATGAAGTCCAAGGAATTGTCTGTAGACCTCAGAGACTGGATTGTTGACCAGGAGCCCATTGGTCACTCTGAGCTCCAACATTGCTCTGTGGATATTCTAGAAGGACAAACATTTCTGCAGCACTTCACAAATCAGGCCAGTATGCTAGAGTGGCCAGACAGAAGCCACTCCTCAGTAAAAGGTACACAACAGCTTATCTGGAGCCAGAGAATGAAACAAAAAGATTGAGCTTTTTGGACTGAATGCCAAGCACATCACCTAGCCAATACCATTCCTACAGTGAAGCATGGTGGTGGCGGCATCATGCTGTGGAGACTAGTCAGGGTTGAGGGAAAGATGGCTGCAGTGATGTACAGAAACATCCTAGATTATAACCTGGTCCAGAGCTCTCTGGACCTCAGACTGGGATGAAGGTTTATCTTTCAACAGGACAATGACCCTAAGCACAC
The DNA here is from genome assembly GCA_034509495.1 of Acestrorhynchus altus. Lineage (NCBI taxonomy): Eukaryota > Metazoa > Chordata > Actinopteri > Characiformes > Acestrorhynchidae > Acestrorhynchus > Acestrorhynchus altus. The sequence goes on along the minus strand of CM067502.1, from coordinate 16,154,045 downwards.
AGCCAAGATCACATAGGAGGAGCTTTGGGACAACTCTGTAAATGTCCTTGAGTGGCCCAGCCAGAGCCCAGACTTGGACCCAATTGAACTTCTCTGGAGATGTACATCAATCCAGTCTGATGGAGCTTGAGAGGTTCTGCAAAGAAGAATGGGAGAAACTTCCCAAAAACAGGTGTGCAAAGCTTGTAGCATCATACTGAAAAAGGCTGTAATGGCTGCCAAAGGTGCTTCAACAAAGTATTGAGCAAAGGCTGTGAATACTTATGCATGTTATATTTTTGGGTTTTATTTTCAATAAATTTGCAAAGTTTCGTGTGGAGAATCTAAAGGGTAAAAATGAGATTGAGGTTTTTAGATTAAGGCTGTAACATAAAATGTGGAAAAAGTGAAGCACTGTGAATACTTTGTCAGATACATTGTGTGTGTATGTGTATATATATATATATATATATATATATATATATATATATATATATATATATATATATATATATATTATTTATTTTTTTTGAGTAACTTGCGAAATGTGAAATCTTATTAAAATATTGAGAATTATAGTTTCTTTTCTCTTAAAATACCTGTAAACACACAAGAAAGCTTTTTCCATTATGAGCAAACCATATGTTTGAAGCGTGAACTGTTTTGCAGCATTGACTTTGCCAGTGACTAACAGACTTCGTTGACTAATGGTTGCAGCCCTACTCGATGCCCACTCACCCTCTTCCTCAGAGGCCCATTTACTCCACATCGCCCCAAACTCCAGCTTGCTATCAGCCGCCTACCTCTGCTGGAGCTTCAGTGGAACAGCAGTAGCCGTGGAAGCGTTAAGCGTTAAGTTTGACAAGCAAGACCGTTTGGAGCGATGAATGGCACCTTCTTCCCTCATAACTGAATCTCGTTCCTCAGTGATTAAATGCCTCAGGTGCTTTTGTGACTTGTAGAGTATATTCACATCGCTGTGCACCATAAACAAGCTGTTATCACTTGCGGTGATTAATCACCCGCCATCATTGTTTGTCACAAGACAAATAGTGTGGGAGGGGAGAAACTTCTTGAGGAAAAGTGTTTGGTGTTTTGGAGATCAGGGATGCATCTCCACGCCATGCAATTGTCCCGGAGTGGAGTTTTATCTCCACCTTGTGGATTGTTTATGTTGCAGCAGCTAAGCATAGCATTGCTCATGTGCTTTCAAGTAGAATGAAAATGCAATAGTTTGTTTTGTGCAGCGCTTTGCTTGCTTGCATTTGGAAATCATGAGTGTAAAACTATAAGTAGGGGTTTTGTCAAAATTGCTTCCTGCCAGTTTGCAGGGTTCTGTTCCCCTTCAACCAAAATACAGTATGATGTAGCAGTGGGTGGTATAGACAAAATATATACATACATATTATTATTATTATTATTATTATTATTATTATTATATACATCTACATGTAACACTAAATTGAAGATTTGTAGTAGAGTCAGTGGCAGTAGTTCTATTTATAACAAAGGTTGTCGTATGGCTTTGTTCTGGACTCTTCCAATGTCGTGTGTGTGTGTGTGTGTTTGTGTGTGTGTGAGAATTTCTCTACACGAATAGTAGCAGTTTCTTTCCAGCCATTCGATCATCATGAGCTAAACTACTTCAATTTCTGTGCCAGAAATGTAATAAGGTCACCCAACTGCAGTGTGAAAGACTGGTAGAGAACATAAAAAGACAAGAAAGGAGTGATTGACAATCAAGGTTATTAATTATAATTTAAACCAGTAGTAATTTTCTGTAGATATGAATATTAACCGAATTTCTTTGAATTGTTTGAGGTCTACAGTTCTGTAATAAAGGAAGTGACCATTCCACATGATCACTTTTTTCTGGTTTTACTATTTACAATATATTCTATATTGTTTTGACCACATTTCTCCCAAATTTCAAATAAAAGTATAGCTATTTACAGCAATGCAGAAATCACAGCTGCTCAAAATACTGAACGAATATTCAGCGTTTTTAGACCACAAACAAAATTCAGAAATCCCTATTTGGTGAAATAATCTCAATTGTCAATCACTTCTTGGAATGCTCTCTGCTAGTCAAAACGGCTGTGTCCAACTATATGTCCAACATGCCTAAAGCCAGACATGGGCTAAAGGGTTATAAAGTGGCCTAACTGTGAGCTGTACAACTATGTCCTCTGGAATGCTGGTACATCCCAATACTTTTGGGTTGGTTTGGAGAGTTGGGGATGAGGTCCATCCAACATCCTGATCTCACTAGTGCATTTGTTGCTGAATGCAAGCAAATGCTCACAGCATTACCCAACAAAAATGAAAGCCTTCTCTGGACAGTAGAGTTACTCCATCAAAAACAAGATAAACTTAATACATTTGATTTCAGAAGAAACAATGTAGGAGCAGGTATCCTGATACCTGTCTCCCTATAATTTCATTAAATTGTTAATTCAGAAAGCTATTGGTTGCAAAAGTAGCAGAACTTTTTTGGTATTTTAACATGACTCAACACCTCAATAATGTGGTCAGTAGGTTTATTTTTCTTCCAATAAAGAGTATCTCCTGTAAAAGATGACATGACCCCAGTCCCTGGCTTTTCAGTGCCATTGAGCATTCTGTTTAGTCTAGATTTAGGCCTAATTTAGGAGCATCCACCCATAAACGTAGTTTTATAGTGATGCTGCTTTTGCTTTATAGCTGCTGCAGCTTCAGATGCCAGGCTTAGCATCTCTGTATCTGTGTTGAAGGCCTGTATGTTCATTCAGATCGCACATGTAGCCTCAGCATCCTTCTCTTTCACTCCCACACTCTGTCTGTGTGTCTGTTGCTCTAATGATCTCTTTCTCTCCGTATAAGTTGTACTGTGAGCTCTGTTGTTGTTTTTTCTTAACGCCTACTGATACAGTGTGTGTTGAAGTAAGCTGAGTTGCCCCCTCCCTGTAGGTTGAGTCGCTGGAATGCATCTTCGATGGGCCGCCAACGGTGGGGAGCGAGGACAGCCCTCCCCCCACCCCCACCTCCACCTCCCTCTACCCTCAAAGCCCCATGACTGTCCAGGTAACAGCTTCAAACCCTCCCCAACATCTCCCTCCAACATGGGGACTGGCAGCAGCCATGTCTGTGTGCAGTAGTTCAGCGCGGTCTTGTCTCATCATGTCGCTGTCAGTGGTGGTCGGTCATCTGGTCATGAAGTCCAGTGTTGTTGAGTGACCGTGCACTCAAAGCCTGCAAGAGCACATTGCCAGAGATGAAGGCTTCATCTTGGGGATGAGTTTGAGGACTTGAGAATGCCTCTGTAGATCATTGTAGAGCTTTTGTTTTTAAATAGTTGGAAGAGTTATGCATCACTAATAACTAATAGACTTTGTTACAACCTACTCTTAGACTGTGACCAAAGTGGACCCATATTCCCTCATTAGTATTGTGCTATATAGGGATACACTATTTAGTGCACTAAGTAGTGGTAGAAACACAGATGAATTCGGGCACTTCCGCATCAGCAGTGCGCAACAACATTTTAAACTTTACATTTACATTTATTACATCTAGCTGATGCTCTTATCCAGAGTTACTTACAAGGTTAATCACATTAGACAGGTGTGTCACAGTAGTGTTAGGAGTCTTGCCCAAGGACTCTTATGAACCCCAGTTGCACACAAACGTGTGTGAGCTGTTTTAAGCTCCGTACACACACACACACACACACACACACACACACACACACACACACACAACTGAATCCTGAATTAAAGTTAGTATAGCTGTGCTGTGCTTACAAACATAATCCTCCCATTATTGAACTAATGTTATATGAGAAGACATCTGAGCTTCACAGTGACCATTTACTTGTAACTCTCGCTGGCTTAGTTAGCAGCTGTATGAGCATATGTCTTCTGCTCCATTCCTTCCACTGTGAAATGTAAAATGTAAAATGTAAAAAAGGGATCCATTTTGGTCACATTTGTTGGTCACAGTGCTTCACCATTATCTCTCCCAGTACTTTGTCTCCAAGCAGAGGCATTTAATTGATATTGCACTTCATTAATAGCTTCTACAGTTTCAAAGTTTAGAGTGTAAAAAAATGTTCCTATATGTTTCTGTATATGATTCCTTTTTGGTTCCAAACCGTTGATTTAAATGAGAGATACTGTATGTGTGAAGAATGTTTAAAAGTTCCTCCCCAATTTAATGGTTCTTCACACTTGCATCTGTCTCGCAAAAATGGTTCTTTATGGAACCACATGTGGTTCTTCTATGGTATTGCACAAGGAAACATTTGTACATTTGTCCATGAAAGCATGTAATTTGTCGCATGGTCATTTTGAACCAAGAAAATGTGGACAAATCTTTGGAACCTCTACTTAGTAAATTACCCTGAATTTAAATTTAAAGCTGAAAAAAAAAAGTCTCAAAAATGTCATTTTATAAAAGGTTAATTCAGGCTCATAATACCATTCAAAAAAGGTAAATTGTCATTTTATTTAAATTTCTGTTGACATTTCTAGCCTTTTTGTTTTACTTTGCTTTTAGCTGATGTAATCCAGAATCTCAAATGATGAAAATATTTTGAATAAATAACTAATCAGAAAATATCAACGAATAATGAAAACAAGAAAAACTTGAAATCCATACTTGATGTTTCTGACAAGATTGTACAGACTCTGTACAAATTCAATAATGATTGTAGATCCACATTGTTGTAGTCCTCACCCTTTTCTCGTGGCGTTATTGGGGCATTCTCAAAAAAGTATTTATCAACTGTGGAAATGTGGAAAAATGACCCCCAAATATGATGAGTATACATGTCTATTAGTAGTCTCTCATCATGTCTGTCACTGGTGGTTGGTCCTCTCATTTTGCAATGGTGTCAGGTAGATGTGGATTCAAGCACATCACTGAAACCGAAAGCTTTGTGTCCGTGCTAGATGGTTCAGTGTCCAACATGCATGACTTCACAGCTACCCTACTTGGAGCGTCTTTGTCAGTTTCATTAGTTTGTGTGTGTGATCTTCAGACCTGCATGAGATGGTTGGATGCCTGTACCTGGAACCCCCGGTGTAGGAATTTGTTCGCTCATGTGTAGAAGTTAAGCTTTCTTGTTTGTCTGGAGTTTCGAGCCATTGACTGTTGTTTCCTATTAGAACTTGGAGCAGTTTATGTCATGGCTATTAATGCATGTTGACATGCACTGAAGCACATTTTGCTTCTCTATTGCATGGATCACTGTTGTCAAGTGATGGAACATCAGTGTGCTGGGAAGGGACATCTTGTGACCTGTCTTGTTTGTCTTTAATGAAGTGTATGCTTTTGTTTTGTTCTGTAAATGTAAAGTGTTCTGACGATGGCACGGTAATTATAATTGGCCGCTATGCTTGTTTTCTTTCTGTTCTGTTTATGAGCGGGATGTGATGTTGAAGATACAAGATCAGGTATAGAAGCCCTCAACAATTGTTTTGTGCCTTGCGTAGAAACCTTTTGAGATGCTCTTACTAAGAGTGGACTCGAAGTTTGTGCATTCAGTCACTTTCTCTTGTACAAATGATCAGCCTTGAACCACCCCCAGTTTCCCGTCAATGACGTCAACCCTGTTACGTCTCCCTTTGTGGCTGCAAAGTTGAACAGATAGAGCTCATGTTAGAGAAGGCATCAGAAGGAACGTTGTCAAGCGTGGAGTGGACGGGACGTTACGTTGGTGTCTCACAAAACCGCATTAATTCCACGGGAGAGAAATTCCATCAGTGGGTAGACATTTCTTACCAGGATTTGAGGAAGAAAATCCAGAGGTTGGTCGATAAAAACAAAAGGAGAACGTGATTTGCAGGGTGTCTCGTGGATACTGCGGTCATTTTTTTTTTCCAAAGAGGAGAAGAGGGGGCAAGAGAGAGAGTGGGAGAGAGAGAGAGTAACAGCACTGAAGTGAACAGAATTGGCTGTGTCAGGGAAGAGAGAGAGAAAGAAAGAGTGAGTTCCAGCCGAAGCCTCTCGGCTTCCTGCTGACTCATTTTGGAGCTGGAAGAGGCGGATGGAGGCACCTGCTCTGCCCTGAGCTCATAGCCCTACGCCACACAGCACAACACACTCTCACTCACCCAGCGAGAGAGCGGGAGCAGGAAAGAGCAAGAGAGGCAGGAGGTGAATAAAGCAGCGTGTTAGGGATGCAGAGATTGTGAATACCTCTCCCATAGTCTCTTTTGGTCTCTGTCTCTCTCACTTTCCTGCTCTCTTGCTTGCTCTCTCCCTCCCTGCAGCACTGTGCGTCAGACAGTCGCTGCCTCCCTCTCTCTCTCCCGCGCTCTCTCTCTCTCTCTCTCTCTCTCTCTCCCTCTCCCTGTCTCTCGCTCTCTCCCTGCCGCTCGTCACAGGTTCACATAACCTGTGAGACATGTTTTTGTCGCCAGCTCGCGCATCGTGCAGAGACTACCTCTGAGAGAGAGATTGAGATGCCTGCGTAGGTCAGGTTGCCGAACATACACGCATACATACATACATACATCCATACATACACACACGCACACTCACCCGACCCCCGGCCCACCATGCTTAACTCAGTGTGGTACGCCAAAAAGATGGGCCGGCGCATCATGGGCACCCTGAGAAGGACCAAGAGGCTTCATCTGCACTTGTTGGTAAGTCCTAAACGCTGCAAGGGGAGAGGAGGGGTGGAGGGGAGGGGGGGTCAGTGATGGCATCTACTGCATCCACAACACAGACAATCTCTTTGGGGTTTTGCGGTCACACACGTGCAGAGTTGGCTGGTTAAGATCACTGTTCTCTACTTGCGTCCTAGCAGTTGTTTGATGCTTGCGCTCCCCACCATGCTGATCTGATTTATTGATAATTGCTCTTGTTTTTGCCTATATGGCCAAGCGAGATGAAGCATGTGATTGCCAGTAAGCACTGGTAGCTGGTCGTGCATTGATGGGAGCAGAGGTGCGTCATTTCATGGCAGTACGTCACTCCCTGTGAAAAGGATTGACTGTGATCAAAAAGCTCCCCTTGAACATATCAGGAATGAGCAGTATATTGGGGATGAACGAGTGAGCATTGCAGTGCAGAGTTTTATTGCAGTGGATCGTCCATGATGTCCAGCATGTCTGTGTGCTCTAATGGGAAACGTGGAAGCACATACCTCTTCCCCCTGCTGCCTGGCAACCTGCGTGCTCATGTCATGCAGCTGTGCTCGCAGTCTTTTACACACACACACACACACACACACACACACACACACACACACACACACACACACACAGCTCTACATTCATGCATATATTCAGATTGTGTTCTACAAATGCTGTAAATATTATTGATGTGAAATTCTGCACCTTAGAAACATCCAAACATTGCAAAAATCTACAAAAAAGATGCATGATGTATGCTTGTATGGGCTTGGGTGGTCTCCCATTGCAGAATGTGCCCAATACATAATATGCAAAGTGTTTCTCGTTTTCTGTTATGTTTTGATTCATGAATCTCTCCACTAGAGCTCATTAGGCTGTCTCGAGACCCGTTATCCTGCCTAGTACGAAATTCCTACTTCCATAGTTTGGCAAGTTGTAACTGTCATGTATATATACATAGGTCCAATTTGGTTTCATGGTGAGGGGTAACTGGTGGGTCACACTGCAGGCAACATGAGGAGGTAAGCAGTCATGGTTCTTCTTTTCCCATACTGTGGGCAGTGCGTAGAAATTGGCTTCTGTCACAGATCTGAAAATTGAGTAGGATCAGTAGCGAGTATTATCCAGACATCTAAGAGTATTAACCTTAGACAGAGTATCCTTTCAAACAGTGTCACAACCAGACTGGTGTAATTTGTTGGGTGGTGATTGTGTGTGTGGAGTTTGATTTGATTAAGGATATCCCAGACTTCCTGGCCAATGGACAACTGTTGAAGGAATGATGTAACCATCCTTGACGGTTCCGAAGCTATAGTACCTGTTCTACAAGCAGGGTTTCACGTTTCACGTTTATCTGTCTTAGTTGGTGCCCCATTGAGTACTGCAGTGTGGTGGTCTAATGGTCAATTAGCAAGGTGACGGACAGGACAGCTTAGGTCTGAGAAGAAGCTCTTAATGGGTTTTGCTGGGACTCGTTAGACATGCACACAGTGTGCTCAAAGGTAATTGAATATGTATTATTGATGTTCTGCCATATCTGTTGTCTGCCTTACTATTGATGCTTGACACTTGGGATTGCCACCCCTCAATCAATAGCAAAATTGAAGATTTCTTGCTCCGCATCTGTTGAGCAATTATTCAGTGCCCTCCATCTGAAAGCTAGTCTGAATTTATGGCTTTCTGAATTATTGTGACCAATCATACATATAACCTGTTTCTGTGATGAGTGGGAATGTTTTTCTGCCACCCTGCACACTAATGAACATGTCAGCAGACGAAGCTGAGGGGCTTGTTTACTATGGTGTCTGGTGCGGGCCAGGAGAGCGGAACCTGCATGGGAAATCCTGCTGTCTCTCTTAGATGTGCAAGCAGTTGCCATGGCTTTAGCTCCCACAGGAGTGCGAGTGGAGCCTGGTGACAAAATTACCCGACTCATCCAACACCTGTGGCACATCTCAGGAAGCTTCGAGCTGGAAAGGAACCTTGAAGCAGCAACGGAGAAGATCGGCTATACTTCGCACACCAAACAGTACGACAGCAAACTTCTTAACCTGGAGGAATTCAGGATAATCGCATTGTGCTCGGACCTTAATGTTATTGCTACACATGATGTTTTTTTTTAAATTGGTCTCTACATTCACCATGGCTAGATGTTTCTGAAGAATCGTGGAAGAGCTTTTGGTGAAACTGGGTTTAACTCGTTTGGACTGGATTCATTACGATTGCTTGGTTATGGCTTAAAGACAGAGAACTTCTGTTGAACACGGTGGAATTGAGCAGCTGGCTGTAATTCAGTTGTCAACTTTCAAATTTATTGCTTGATTTATGATACAGGGAGCAAACGAGGGAATTACCATAGCGACGGCAGAAAGATTACATGAGCTCTTAATGTGTTCAGAGTTTCTGAGCTTGCTGTCACCAACAATTAATGGAACATTGTCGATGGTTGAGAGAACAGATAACCTTGTACAAATTTTCCTCTTTGCTTTTGCTTGGATTCAACTCTCCCTGTTCCAATGGGTGCGGCTTGGTGGCTCGGTGGGCGTGAGGGAGTGTCTGAAGAGCCCAGGGTCATGAGGACGCTGCACAGATGAAACTACCAGATACAGCCCAACGCAGGAAGCCACTCACATAATTGAGGAAATTGTTTGGAAAGGCACGCCACTCAAGATTTCTATTTCCTTCCTTGTCAGTGCTGTGCTTAGCAGTGGAGTCTGTCAGTTGGTGATGAACTACATCTTTGGCGGGAACACCTTGTACTCCAGAGGGAGTCGAGGTGGGAGCACCAGCTCAGCCCACGGTGGCTCTGTGGGACCCAGACTTCGCCACTGGTCTATGCACAGCTCCTCGGAAGAGCCTGCAGAAAGTAGCCATTCCCGCTGGCGCCGCATCCTGGCTGTCCTCACTAGACTCAATGCCTTTACCAACTGTGTCACAGCAGGAGCCAACCAGGTAAGGTCAGCCGGGATACTGCATGTTGCCTTGTGGAAGTACAACCTGGAAAATGCTCAAGGAGATGTTTGCTGTTTTTTTTGTTTTTCGTTTTTGTTTAATGGACTGTTTTGTTGTTCACTGTGCACATGTATGATTTCTGTGGTCAACCCCCCCCCCCAGCTTGGGATTCCTGAAGAATGGATTTATTGAATAGGGGAATAATCAATTCAGGAAATGGAAGGGGCCACTTAACATTTTTGCAGAGGGCAAATTATCTCCACAAACAAAACAAGACTTGCCTTGATTCTGGGATGCTCTTAGTTAAACACTGGACTAATTTTAGAGAAAAGTTGGGAGTAGGGCTGGGTGATATATCAATATTTATATTTAAATCAGGATATAAACTGAGCATGATATGAGCTGAGGCAAGTTTAATAAGTAATGTTCTATTTCAACCTTTGCAGAAAATCTGTTTTCTGCTCCTCTTCTACTCTGCTCCCTTCAGCCATCACGCACATTCTCATACACGCACTATGGAGGGGAACAAGAACGGTGCTCTGGCATGAAGATGACTTTTGTATACAGAAGAAATTTCAGTGTGTTTAAATATAGAGATGAATGATTTCATGGGCTGTCCTAATTCTTTTACATTCTATCATCTTATGTATTGCTTACTGTACAGGGGTTGGACAATGAAACTGAAACCACAATAATTGATTAGTATGGTGTACTATGGCCTCCTTTTGCAGCCAATACAGCGTCAATTCCTCTTGGGAATGATATTTTTTGGATACAATCCAGGTTAGCACCCGAACATCCCTTTCAGACAGCTTCCTCTTGCGTCCACAGTTAATCCTGTTGGATGTGGTTGTTCCTTCTTGGTGGTGCTGACATTACCCTGGATACTGTGGCTCTTGATACATCACAAAGACTTGCTGTCTTGGTCACAGTTGTGCCAGCAAGACGTGCGCCAGCAAGACGTGCACCAACAATTTGTCCTCTTTTAAACTCTGGTATGTCCCCATAATAATGTGTGTATTGCACTATTTTGAGCAAAACTGTGCTCTTACCTGCTAATTGAACCTTCACACTCTGCTCTTACTGGTACAATGTGAAATTAATGAAGATTGGCCATCAGGCTGCTCCAATTTAGCCCTGAAACCTCCCACACTACAATGACAGGTGTTTCAGTCTCATTGTCCAACCCCTGTATATTGCCATTCAGCTAAAACATTGGAATATGATTTTTTTTATGTCCATATCACCCAGCTGGAGTGATTTTGAAATCATATCCACATCTGCAGATAACTGCTCATAAAGAAGTTGGCATGAGACAGTTTTGATTTGGCAGATATTTGATCACATTATGGAATGTTTTGGTGATGCTGATCTGTTGTCTTCATTTTACATAATTTTATCAAACAAATGCAATTAAATAATTTTCACAATTTGCCACACTACATTCAATTAAATGAGGAATAAAGTAATGTAGGGAACATAGATTCAGCCTGTTAGTACTGATAGTACTGAAATTAAACAATATCAGTACCCCCATAACATTTGTTTATTGCTATGAAATATTACAGAATAAGGTTAAAATATTGGCATTTTGTCCACATTTTAATGAAAACAATGATTTCTTTGTAATGGTAATACCTATAAATGTAGTGCCCATGTTTCACTGTGGCCCAGAAAAGTAAAACCAGACCATTACTGTATAATTTTTACAGTAAAGCTGTCACACAGTACCAACAAATTGTTACGGTAACACCACCGTCATCTGTTCTATTCGTATTATCATTCATCTGTGAGTTGTAGCTCTGTGAGCATACTTTGGCTAATTGTAGTAATGCAGTACATTCCACCAGTATATCCTTATCTATAATTGGAAAGGAGTAATTTGGAGATAAACGTGAGCTATAAAAGTCATGTTAAAATTCATATTTTTAAGTTGCTCACATCTGAAAATGTTATGTAACATCATTCCTCATGCACTGTCTACATATCACTCATTAATTAAAGCCGTGATGTTAAAGATGGAATGAACTCATTTATTCACCTGAGTGAGTATTCATCTCCTTTAGTGCTACCCTCTGTTTTGGCCAGTAGATGGCAATGGAACTGCATTGTTCACTGAAGTGAACCAGCTTTCTGAGCTTTGTTGATCCTAATCTTTGCCAAATGCTGGCAGATTTAGATTAAGATTAAACCAGATTTCCGTTTCAGTTCAGTATGTATGGATTCATGGGTGTATGTGACTCTTTTAAATATTTGCTTATTTTCCTCAGCAAGGTTCTGTCAAACCTGCCTGTCAGGCCCAACATTATTTTTTTTAGAATTACAGCAGGTTGAGAATGCTGATGTACCACCATTTCAGCCTGTTTTGCATACCCTGGTTAAATCCAAATCCACTTACACTTCAATCCAAAAGCCTGAGTTATGGCGTCAACACAATCTCGCCCATGCTTGTATTATTTATCCCTCTGTTCATAATTTAGTCAATGTGAAGACCCCTTGCATCCACACAGTGATGAACCATCTGTCAATGACACAAACAAGTATGTGTTCCTCATAGCATTTTCTAGCATTTTCATAGCATGTCCTCAAATGATCTTATAGCTAATGCATTGTTGAAAGGATGATTTGATGATCAAGCATAACAAATAACTAACTGCAATTCTGAGATTTTATGTCATTCATTTAGTACCATTTGTCCCCCTACACATTTGATGCTCCTCTCCTATGTCATGCCACCTACTTGCTCTTTTTTTTAAACTGCTGCCATTGCATCATTGTAGCCAACAAACTTGGAGGAAAGTGCTGGGTCCCCAGCTCTTATACAACTTTGTATACCAACCTGCATCACCCTAGGTGTGAGGTGGGGACAGAGCACCATCTACATGCCCAGACAGAGCATGGCCAATTTTGCTCTCTCTCCGACTCTGGCGTCAATGGCAAGCAGCATGACTTGGGTTTGCTCTGACCATAGTGCTATAGCTGAGCCACTCATAGCACTTTTATTTTTTAGAGTCTGCAGTGGAAAGCTCTAGAAACAGCCATTCTGACTAGAAGAGCTTTTAGCCATATGCCTGACATATGGCTTTATCTCATGAAACCAGTTGATTTCATTTGCATTTATGGAAATGGTTTTCAGTCTTGAGTCCTCAGTCTCACTCACTTTGATTCAAGAAGGCCTTGTTAATTAGGTAGATCAGGGAAAACATCAGAACATGAAGGGCAAGGGTAACTCCAGGAGCAAGATTGGGAAGCTCTGGCATAAGGAAGGGGGCATCTGCTGAGCAGTTCTTTTGCTTGTGTTGGCTGCGGTTGAGGCGCGCTGGCTTTGGTGTGTGAATTCGAGCTCAGCATTGATTATTCATGCCAGGAAAAAGCCCCTCTGCTCCTGTTGGCTGTGCCCATTGGAGCTCTCTAATTGGCATGAGAACGCGAGGAGATGAGGGGGAGCGCAAACAAGCGAGAGACAGAATGCTAGACAGTAGGAGTGTGTGTGTGTATCTGTGTCAGTGCCTCACATCCCACGCTACACACACAAACCCAGCGGTGGAGGAAGCTGAAGTCTGAGAAACCGGATTGGATTCTCCTGCTTATTTGTTGCCAAGGAGCTCCAGGATCCTCCCTCCAAGAGGAAAAACATCTTTCAGCCTCACCATCTCTCTTCTCTCATTTTTTTTCTCCTCTGATGGTGAGCTTATCTTCACATTCTCCTCTGACATCCACCCTCCAACCATGACCACCTACTTCTCCAGCCATGATTTCACCTGCCGAAGGGCCGACGGTACAGAGAGAGGGCTTCCGGAAAGGAAGAATGTACCGCATCCGAGGATAGCCATCAGGCAGCAGCTTTCTCAACCTCAGCAAGTCTTCTACAACTCCTGTACCCTGCCCACTAACCCTGGCAAGACCAAGGCCAAGTTCCTCAACCTGAGGGACAGTGTGAAGAAGAGTCCCACCAAAAGTACTGCCAAGGTGACCATTCCAGCAGAGCGGTTTCACAGCAGGGCCGAGCTGTTCAGAGCTGAGCTTTGTCTTGACAAGGTGTGTACGAGTCGTAGATTGAGGTTTGGATGGACTTGTGTGGAGAACTTGGTGAGAATGGTCTGTTCCTCTGTTTACTCTGTGGTCTACCATTGCAGCAGTGCAGTTAATAGGCTAGTCATTTGTGAATGCTGAGGTACTTAGTTTAGTCGGTTCATTTAACAAATGTTTCAAAAATAGTGTGTTTGGTAGACTATGGGACACCAACTTTGATACACTTTGGTTCTTGCATTCTCGCCGTAATGGACATAACATTCTTGGTCTCAGGACTTTGGTTCAAGGTTTTGAAAATTTAGGAAGACCACAGAAAAAGTCACATTTTGCTGGGCAGGAAAAAAAGCATCTTATGAAAAAACATTGGCTTTTGCACATTTTTATGATGATAAAGATCATTAGACTGCAATAACATTCATATTTCTGTATTATATAAGTAACCGCAATCCAGCATCCTCCAAATGACAGGTGCTAATGTCATTTTGTTGTACAATTCCATCGTTTAGTTGTGAGGAATGAGGGCAAAGCTATAATGTCAACGTCCACACACTGTGAAATTTAACATTGTTAGACATTGACAGACAGACATTGAAGAATCCTTTTGACGTCTGATTGACATCAGTGCCTGCTGGGTTGGTTGTATTATGATGGACTTTATCGTATGTTGGTTACTGTTAGTAACATTTGTTTGAGATTGTCTGAGTAACTGGTTCAGATCAAATTCATCCAGCATTTGACTGCATCTCTACTGCGCTGTGTCTCTTGTGCAGCAGACATGCCTTCTGTCATATTAAATGAAAACTGATTTGTGTAGCACACTTTTTACAGCTGATGTCACAGAGCAGCTTTACAGAAAACCTAAATCAGAAGGTGAACACCACCACATGAAACAAAGGATGAAGACATATAAACCCCCCAGTTCTCACTTGGAATAAATGGAACATGTGACAGTAGCTCCAGACATGTTAATGGATTATGTATGTTTATATTATCAGAAGCAGCTTTCAGAAAAAGGGCGGTTCTTTCTGTTCTCTTTGTTTTTGTTTTTGGGTTGAATTTGAAATTTCAGAGCTATTTCAAACAAGGGTCTAATCTGGAGCGGTAAAGTAGGGCTCAGATCAATGCTATTGATGAGCTCCAATTCTAGGATTTAGCTAGGGTGGTGGTGTGTTGTCCAATGATATCTGTTCTAACGCCATCAGTTTTAGGTGGGCTTCCAGCATTGTTATACTATATTTGTATATTGCATGGTGTCCCCAAGCAATAGAAGAACTGTAGTATTTCCATCTTAGTTGAGTATAATTGAATCATTAAATGTCAGGAATATTATTTTCTGCATTAATGCAACATTATTATATCTAGTATAAATTATTCTGAAATATTAATGTTGAGGTGCTTTGGTTGAACATGCTGTGTACTGTTGAAGACCAAAACAGCATGTACCTTTGTAGGTTTAAGCTACGGTGTACATTTTAGGACATCCTCAGACCAAACTGTCAGGTTTTAGACATCAGACAAAGAAATGTTATGTTTGCACTAGTGTACAAAGAGCCCTCTTCAGTGTTTGTCACTTGCTGACCTGGTCATAGAGTCTTATTATGGCTTATTGATATTAGCAGGCTGTTCAGAAAAAGCTGTTTGGATTCAATGGGCTAGCTGATTGATCAGCATGCCCAGCTTCACCAAACTGGTCATATTTGTTGGTCAGTTTGGTCCAGCTGTTCATACTGGTCAAACATCTGTCCACTTTGTCTGGATTCTGTTTACACTTTTTACTAAATTGAGTTTCCATCGTTTTCCTGAGCTGCATTACTCATTAATACTTGATCGCAGATCAAAGTGAGGGAGGTGGGCGCATCCCGCTTGCTTATTCAGAGCTGCAATCAGACGTAAGTCTCCATGCAGACACACACACACTCCTCAAAAGAGGGCAAAGATTATTTATTACATGTTTTTTATGGAAATATCAGCAGTACACGACTTTTTAAAGGCATTGCCCTTCAGATTCCTCTTTTGTTGGATTCTGTGGCAAATCAATGTTATCAGCTTCCACTTGTGGCTTGTTTAGGAGACTGAGCAGGTAGGGGAGGGGTAAAGACGTCACTGACCTAGATCTCAGCTTAAAGATCTTGGACCAAAAAAATACGTAATAAAACATAAATGATCCTCAAATCATAAATAATATCATGTTTTACATTTTATTTGGACTGTCAAGTATTCTGATGAATGGATTATAACGATCTTTGTCAATCAAATTATTACAAATAACTGATTGTCAAAATGATTCCATTTTTAGCTCGAAAAGGTTCTGCATGATCAATTTCCAAGTATTCTATGGTGTGAGCTGTTTTTATTGTCCTTACGAGCAAATAAATGCTAAAAAATGTGTATGTATATAATTTTTATCAAAACATGGTCAAACATGGTCTGTTGACATGTACAGCTCCAATGAAGACAGATTTGACAAGCCTAGGACCCAAGAACATCTAGCAACTGTGAGTGTCTCCTATAAATACTTACAGATGAAGTACGACAAACTGCCCACAAAAAACATCCCCACAAAATTGGCCTATGCACATGAGGGTTCTTTGTTAAGAAAATGGTACAATCTAGAACCCTCTACAGTGCATTCTCCTATAGCCAAAAGATCCATTTAATGAATCCAGGAACCCTTTAATCATACAAAGGGGTCTTGGCATCGTTAAATGATTCTTTAGGAGAACATGTTGTAGAGGTTTCTATATAAAATCTTTTTGAGAAGGGTTCTGTATAGCACAAAAATGGTTCTAATTTATGTATCTATGTAGCTTGTAACAGATAATTATCCATTTATCTGAAGAACAATTTCACAATGCAAAGAAGCCTTTATTCATGCAAAAGGTTATTTGAGTCTTTGTGCTTCTATATAGAACCATTTGCTTTACTGAAAACTTTCATAGAAGTCCTAAAAGGAGAAATCAAACGAGAGGCTCCATTTATTTTATAAAACATCCAATATTACATGTCGACTTGATGCTCCATTCATCAGAGTGGTGGAATGAACTTCCCCTGGGGGTCTGAGTCACTTGCTGTCTTCAAATTCATCAAAATCATGTCTTTCAAGAGCATTTAACTAATTAAAGGCTTATATTTATACTATGTCTTGTGTGGTAGAGTGAAATGGGTTGCATCGGGTATCGGGTACCAATTCGACATTTGTAATTGGTGGCATCTAAGCTTGAGATATTGCTGAATTCTTTTCAAGTTACTCTGGATAAGCCAAATCTGCCAAATGACATAACTTTGCTGTCAGAATGTGGTGAGTGTGTGAATGTAGCATTTCTGATAACATGATTAGGCCTGCACATCAGCTGGAAGGAGTTTTATATATGTATAAAGCATATAAAGCAGCATCAACTCTATGTTGGTAGGTTTCCTCCCATGAATTGCATGCTTTAGGTCCTTCCACAGCATTTCTCTTGGCAGTAGGTCAGGACTTTTAATTTGCCATTACAAAACATTTTTTGTGGCTTTTCATTTGGTCAAGTGAATTCTGACCTTGATCCGAAAACACCTGATAATGCAAGGTGTGTCCTGTGTTCCCATTTTAAACCTTTAAAAGCACCATTATATGATGATTGGTATTATTTGCTTCTGGGCTCCCTCTGCAGTTGTGGAGTGGGATATTTTTACCACTCCTGAACATACAGATCATGCTTTGAGCTCCCCTTCATGGACAGCTGCACATTTGTTGACCAGTCGAGAGCAAGATAAACAAGCAGCATCTGAAGTGAAAGAAGCATGTGGACCGAGGCAGGAAAATTACATCTGGGTTAGTATTACACAGTTTTGTGCAGCGCCACCACCATTCCATGGAGCAGCGGCAGAGTTCCAGCCCAGGGTGGGAATGATGACACCGGCTGTGAGTGAAATGGTCCTCGTTACCGTTGGTATTGGCCTATATAGAGGTAAACTAATTGGTTTACTGGTGGAATCATAGATGAATTCAGACAGTTCCTCATCAGAAACGTGTGTCAGCAATGGTCATGGCACAAATACGGGAGTTGTTGAGCCAGGTTTAAGCCAGACACACACACACACAAACTGAATTCCAAATTAAAGTTAGTAAAGCTCTGTGCTGTTCATGGAATAATCCTTGATTATGTTGCCTATAAACGTAAGCCTCCCATTAATGAGCTAATGTTACATGGGAAAACATGTAGTGAGCTGAAATGTTTACTATAAATTACCAGTGAATTGTGGGAGATTACAGTGCCCTCAAAACCATGTTTGAATTCCAGTGTATGATTCAGGCACTCAGTGGAAAACGGCTGATGTACCCATTAGTGCCCTAAACCATATAGGGATCCATTTCAGCCACAGTCAATGGAGCATCAACTTGATTCTGATTTAAATTGCTACAAAATATTGCTGCAAGACATTTGTTTTCCACAAGTAGTACAGAGCTAGATGAGCTCAGTGTCACTGTCATGGCGTGTTTGGGTGGAAAAAGGTGTTAAGAGCTCTAACACAGATGAAGACTCATATGCATGGCAAGGACACTTGACCTGAGATTTTCCCACTGAGTGAACAGAAGGAGAAAATGTGTGTGTGTGTCTGGACAAAGAGAGTGGGCTGTTTCTTAAACACTTATTATAAATGTGGTGTGATGACTAATCATAGTAGCAAAGTTTGTAATTGCATCACTGAAGCATCTTAATTATGTAATGCAGGTTGACAGTACAGTACTCATCAGTGGATTTGTTTGTTTCCCTCTTAAAGTTGCATTATAGTAGGAAAAGCAGCCTGAATGTTTTACATCTACATACAGCTTACACATATACCTCACC
>CM067502.1:16070630-16130630 GCA_034509495.1 Acestrorhynchus altus | reverse complement strand
TGGTTTTGACTACATTGGCTGTGTTGGAACTGAATTGTACTCCGTCACAATATTGCATCACTGAGCTTGAAGACATGCTCTTTTTGTAAGTACTAGGCTTTAACATTGCCTTCCAAATTATTTTGCAAATGATATTTTTCTCTGATTTTGCATATAATGCACATATATATATATATATATATATATATATATATATATATATATATATATGCATAATAATTTTCAAATCATCAGCCATTAAAGCATAAACCTCCCAATAATAATAGTATTTTTTACAAAAATAAAAAACCTCAAAATGCACTGTGCCAAATAAAATGGAGTTTCAAAACATTTTATAGGTTGTAAAGAACTGAAAATGTTCATTTTTGAATTAGCCGCATTAAGAGGTCACATTACTGAAATCAAAAGCTATTTCAATCAAAACATTTTATCAGGCCAAGTTACATGTTAACATAGGACCCCTTCTGTAAGATCACCTTCACAATTTTTCCATCCTTTGAACTTGTAGGTTTTTGGACAGTTTCTTCTTGAATTTCTTTGCAGGATGTTAAAATAGCCTCCCAGAGCTGCTGCTTTGATGTGAGATGCCTTCCACCCTCATAGATCTTTAACTTGAGGATGCTCCTAAAGGTTCTCAATAGGGTTGAGGTCAGGGGATGATGGTGGCCATGCCATGAGTTTCTCTCCTTTTTGTCCATAGCAGCTAATGACACAGAGGTATTCATGAAGATGATTTTGCTACAGAAGGCTTATTTTTGTACCATGAAAGAAAGCAGTCATTCAGAAACTATATACTTTGTCAAAGTCATTTACACACCTTCAGGGACCCTAAAGGGGCCTACCAGCCCTCTTCCCATGATTTCGACTCAAAACCTCTGCCACCTGCTTGCTGATGTCGCAGTCTTGTTGGGATATGGTGGCCATCCACCAATCCATCTGGACCTTTCAGGGTTGCATGGCATGGTGCCCAGGGCTTCTTCAGAAAGACGATTAGCCAAGTCTCGTCAGAGTCATGATGTAACTCAAAAAGCTCAGCTGGATATATTAATATCCTGCATAGTCCAGTACTCTCCATGGTCCTGAAATCCAGTTGGACCTCAGCTATCCAGTAGCTGTTCAGTCCTTCCCTCACTGGATTATATATTCATTCAGGGCCAGGCTGTCTTGCAGTCTCATGTCAGGCACCCTGTACTTTCTCATTTGATTGACGTGGCAAATAAATTGACGTTTTGACTGATGCTCATTCCAGCAGCTGTGCCTAGGATGCCAAATGAGAGAAGAGCTGTTGAATAGAGGTTCTGCACTCTGGACAGTGCAGTAGGATAGCATAGGGACTCTTATTAATACTTTTATAATTTTTTTGGCAAATACAAATGTCAGACTACAAAAATATCAAAATATCGCTAATTGGCCTAGAGTCCTAAAGGTTAAACACAGCAGAAAATGTACCACTGTTTGGTCCACCAACATACAAAGTATTTATTAAAATGTGATACTTTTTTGACAATTGATTGAATATTGAGATATCATGTGTGCCAATACTGTATCTCAAGCTTTCTATATCAATCTAAATCGATAACAGCCCTAGCATTTAATCATTTATTTAAGTATCACAATCAAATGGTTTTGAATTCAAAATTTGTCCCATTCACTGTACATGTTCCTTGTTAGACATGACTCTACTTGCTATTTGATACCTGGATCATTTCTCACTACCTCAGCTCCCCCACCTTCATTTCAAAACAGGTTTGAAACGTGTACCTCTTCAAAAGTGAAAGACATAATTTCATCAGATAAAAAAGTGGTCACTACTTTAGCTTAGAGATTTGACAAATGATTACTTTGTGCTGGAGGTCTGCATTGTGCTGCATCTACCTCGTTTGGTCCGCATTTTCAGACCTGAAGGACCAAATGATCATAGGTGCGTCAGATCAACTGAATTTTTGGTTGGACTGTTTACATAACAAAAGCAAACCAGTTCAGCAGCAGAATCTGACTGCCATTTGGGTGCACGTGCTTTACACAGCAGTATGGGAGCAACAGACCACATCCGCAATTCCTGTATCAACTGTAATCCGAGGGTAATCCTCCACGCTCACTCCGCTGTGCGACACTCAAAGGGAGTCGGATTCTGACAGAGGCAGATTTCGTCACAACACTTGGAAAGGCGAGTCACAATAATGATGCCAATGCGCATCCGTCTACAAACCAATTGGTTTCAAGTATAGGGGGACACTCCCCACATAGGTGATAGCAGGGTGCAGTAAAGTTCTTTAGTGTGCTCACTAAAATGCACTGCAAAACCAGAATGAAACGGAGCAAGTTAAGACAATGTACCAGAAACAAAAACCTTGGTTCAGCCCTACTTTGCTCACATGGAACCAGGATTCAGCAGGTACCAAAAAGGTACCTGGTTCGTGGTAACGATTACCAGTTTAACTAATGTTAAAGCAAAAAAAACAAAGTATAGTCAGGTAGTGTAGTGTATGACAAACAGTAGAAATTTGCCATATAACAGAAAAGAACCTGATGTTCTTCAGCTCGTTTTATACTGAAATGCGGTTTTAGCTTGTGGGTTTTTTTTTTTGACAGCTGGCAATAGATCTAGGGAGGTGTGTGTGTGTCTCTGCACGCGTGCACACGAGGGGCTCAGCTGCTATGCTATCATTACTGTCATTAGCTCCTGCTCTGTAACGGGTTTATCCTCCTGCTATTGTGCAGGGAACTGACTGCTCTGATTTCATTAATGCTGCTCTGTGTGTGTGTGTGTGTGTGTGTGTGTGTGTGTGTGTGTGTGTGTGTGTGTGTGTGTGTGTGTGTGTGTGTGTGTGTGTGTGTGTGTGTGTGTAAACTCAAATGAACTGCTATGCTACAACTGCATTATTAATTATAATAAAATTATAAAATAATATTAATAATAATAATAATATTATTATTATTAATAATAACAATAATAATAATAATTCAATAATATAAATAATTCCAGTTCGTGATGCTTGCTGTCAAGAGAGCAAAATTGGCCATGTACTCTCTGGGTGGCCCACATCACACTTGGTACAGTGCTGGTCGACACAGGCGTCTGTTAGCCATTGTATCAGAGCTGGGGACTCAACGCATTCCTTTGAGTATGTCGGCTGCCCAGTAGCAGTGCAGTGGTAGCAGTTGGCAGTTTTTTCATACACACTGTCATGCCAGAGCTCAATCCTATATCTGTGTGTGAGAAGAGAAGTGGTGGAGTAGAGGAGGAGCTAAGAGCAGGGGGTGTAGCAGAGTAAGAGAACTAAAAAACCCAGCTCAGTCCAAATTGGTCTGTTTATATCCCGATATCGATATAAATATTGATATATCACCTAGCCCTACTTGCATCTATCTGAATTTTGAATTAATAAAGCCCTCCTAACTTTGTTTGTTTGTTTGCAGTGTAACAGAGGTGCCTTATTTGGAATGTACATTATTTGATCATTATGCATCTATGAATTTGTTCCAGTGATCAATGATTCCACTGTATGGATAGGAAAGCGACTAGGACATGGCTAAGCTCTTTATTGGTGAAGTCCATTCTCAGGAGCTTAGCACAGCCCATCACACTCAGTCACACTCAAACACGATCACCCAGCCACTCTCAGTAATTAATGCTGATTTAGTGACTTATAATGACCTCCTTCAAGCTGAGGAACACGAGTATCTTCATGTGGTTTGAACAAAAGGAGTGAGAATGTTTTTGTTTTGATATTCTAATGAGGTCTGGTGGAAAGTTCATTTTCAGCTTCAGCCTTTAGATGCATACCCAATCCATAATGTAGCAATGCTCTGACTATATTTGAGAACGTTTACATAAATTTGCAATCATTAGCTGTTAATAATTAGCACATATCACTGCTATAAAGCAGATTATCTTGACCTCGAGTCCTAGAAAAGCAATTAAGATGCTGGTTTCATGATTTGTGCTATCCATATGAGTCAAATATCAGTGCATTACTAATGTCCAGAATAAGAGAACAGCTGTGAATGCATAAGACATGTCCATTTGATGGAGAGCATAGCTTACTGGCATCTTCTGTTGCAGACACTTCCTCTAACTATGACAACTATATGTATAACAGGCTTGTTGATGTATTTGTCTTCCAGCTGAGGTGCTAATGATATTCCTCTACACATCCTGAACATACCTGACAGTGTTTTATGAGACTTTGAAATAACCCTGCTGCTTCCATTGTGTTGATCCTCCTGCTTAATTTCACTCAGAACTAATACAATGAATGACAGATGCCAAGAGAAAAATATATATATATTTTTGTATTCTTTTTCTTGGAATTTTAATACATGGGTAGTGATAGCAGAATGTTTTGGTCTCATAAAGGAGTTATTTCCACAAATTAAAAGGTTACAGCAATATTGATCCACACTTTGTCACCCATAAAAGGTCATGCTTTACCCATGCATTTGTGGACAAGCTGAGAGACAGAACTGACTTTGAAAGTGAAAGAATGAGGTCTGAGGCAGTATATTACTATTACAGGATTTTACCCAGACATGACTGGGGTTATTCACTGTTGTACAGTTCTCACGTGTTCCTGTCAGCCTCTTCAAAGTTGCATAGTACAGTTAGCAGTGTGCACAAAATCCACATGGAACTGGTGGTACTGTATGGCATTGTTTGGAGGTAGTGTAGGTGTGTACATAGTAATAATGCATAGAGTCCACATGGAACTGGTTGCACTGACCATACATTAATGGTGCCAGTGGGGCTATGTAGGGCTTTATTTATCAGGGATGAGAATGTGGTTGATGAAGTTAAGTGACACATCAGTGAGTTGAGCTAAGTGTTGGTTGGGTCTGTGATGCAAGATCTTAAAGTTGAGATTTTTTGAGGTGTTGTGGGGTTAATTCAGCAAAACACTGAAGGGAGGTGCCGACCTGATACCTCTTAAGATAGTGAATAGAATATGGGAAGTGAATGGGCTGAACCCAGTGTGTAATTATGTCAGCGATATAGGAAATTTTGCTGATTGGATCATAATCGTTCACAACAACATTAGTTGTTAGATGGAGGAGCTTTTTTGTAGTGTTGTTCAACGACAGATTATAACTGGAGTTGAGTACCGACGTCTGTGTTTTTAATGGTACTGACCGAATGATGTCGGTACGAAGAAGTACAATTCACAATAAATTAGTCCGTTAAAGATTTTGATATAAGCATAACACATTGAAGGAAGCAGCGAGCCTAAGTCAGACTGAGCCAAAGCTGCTGTAAAGTGTGTTAAACTCACTAGCTGTTGGTGAAGCAGAGTGAAGACTCTTCATGATCTACACTGAGAGAACATCAGCCCAGTGCAGTGTCGATCAGAACAGAGCCGAACTTACCAGCACCACTAACATCCTTTATACAACAGTGGGGATTTATCAAGCATTTTATAAATATATTAGTTTTCCTTATTGGTTAAGTGTTTAAATGATGGGATTGACAAACTTGGACTTTTATACAACTGAAATTACTTTTTTTTTTTTTTTTTTTTTTTTTTTTTAACTACTTTAGATTTAGATTTTACTATTTTAGATTAGAGTCAATTAATGAAAAATTATGTGATTAAATGCAGGATTTTTTCAAAGACCTGTATTATTTTACATGTAATAATGACAACATTGATTCATACTCGCACTCAAGAGACTCAACTTAGACTCAGATCCTAAAGACGCAGCTCAGAGCTCCAGAGACTCAGGTAGGACTTAAAGCCACAAGATTTGCCTTTTGAGTAGAGACTCAAAATTCTGCTCTGATTTCAAGCAAAGAGACTTGAGACACAGACTTTCCACCTCAAGAGACTTGACTTAGAATCACACAACAACTTGACAGTTGAGTGCAGAAATTTGAGACTCTACTCTGGACACATCAGAGGCTGCAGACTTGACTCACACTTGCACTCCAGAAACTCAATACTAGAATGAGACTTGAAGCCCAGAGACCTGAGACACAAACAAACTAACACAGAGTTCCATTTTGTGAAAATAATACTTTTGGATCTCAGTTAATCCAGCAATTACCACTGTTGCTCTGGATCTGATTCTTAACATTTATGTTTGTATGTTTTCCTCTAGGTGAACGGCACAGAGGCGGACTATGAATATGAGGAGATCACACTTGAGCGAGTGAGTGTGTTTCATTTTGTTCCTCTGGATGTTCATGATGGAGTACTCATATAGTTTGACCATTGAGCGATTGCAGGGAGCGCAGCACTGTTATTGACAGATCTTCCTCTTACTGGAGCAGCACAGCCTGCAGCAGGGTTCATCACATCCAGTTGATTGATAGGAGAGAGCTGAGATTGAAAGATAGTGAAAAGGATGATATCTCTGCTTATTGAATCTATTGGCCCGATTGGTGCGCAGCATAATGTCCAGTGAGCTCTTCATCAGTTAACAGAACATAATGCAATGATGGTCATCTACCATATGTCCAAATGTTTGTGGATACCCCTTTTGATTTAACCACTGAGTTACTTTAAATTGCACCAATTGCTGACACAGATGTGCAAATGCACGCACATAACTTGCCTAGTCCCTGTAGAGAAGTATTGCCAATAGAAAAAGACTCTCTTGCACCATTACACATGAACCTTTTGGCCCCATACCTAATGCCAGGCATGAGCTAGAGAGGTATAAAGACCCCCAGCAGTGAGCTGTTGATCATTGGACCTGTGTTCTCAGTACTTTTGGGAAAAAGTTTGTTTGAAATCTGTGCAATGTATAAAAAAATAAAACACAAAAATGTAACATGTACATAAGTATTCACAGCCTTTGCTCAGTACTTTGTTGAAGCACCTTTTACGGAATTTACAGACTCAAGTCTTTTTGAGTATGATGCTACAAGCTTGGCGCATCTGTTTTTGGGAAGTTTCCTCCATTCTTCTTTGCAGAACCTCTCCAGCTCCATCAGATTGGATGGGGAGCATCCATGCACATTCATTTTTAGATATCTCCAGAGTTGTTCAATTGCCTCCAAGCCTGGGCTCTGGCTGGGCCACTGAAGGACATTCACATAGTCATCCCAAAGCCCCCTTTGTTATCTTGTGTGTGTGCTGTGTGCTTAGGGTCGTTGTCCTATTGGAAGATAAGCCTTCATCCCAGCCTGAGGTCCAGAGTGCTCTGAACCAGGTTGTCATCAATTATGTCTCTGTACATTGCTGCCTGACTAGTCTCCCAGTTCCTGCTGCAATGAAACATCCCCACAGCATGATGCTGCCACCACCATGGGGTGCCATAATGGGATGGAGCCACAGCAGAGCCAGCTGCAGATTTTGACTTGCTGGACCTGAAATGCCCACCTGTACTCATTGCTCATTGAAATATGCAAAAATTGTGTGTTGAGTCTCAGATTTCAGTCCATCCCACAGTAGAATTAGGAGCAGAAGAGATGATTCAGAATGTCAGTTTTTCCTTTTATGTCAAAACAAACAAAAACAATTCATGTGACCTGTTATTTAGTCTCTCATGAAGTATGTGGCCAATTAAATATTATTACCCAATCATGTTTAACGAATTATGCAATATAGATTCAGCATCTACGTCCCAGTCCTGAGCCCAAGCCCTTCCGAAAGCAAACCTCTGCAATCCCTCCCCCCCTCGTCGAGTTAAAGCACAGTAATTAAAATGCCAGATGTCGGAGGCAGAAAAGCTCAGCCATCCAGAGCGCCATTCTCCAGTCTTACAAACATGACTTATCTCCAGTACTAGTGAGGAGGAGGATGAGGAGGAGGAAGAGGAAGAGGAGGGGGGAGGGGGGTTTGCGCCGTCGTGCCTTCCGCAGTTGAGACTTAATCCCAACTGTGCCTGTGGCTTTCTCTATTTTCCCATCTCTCTCTCTCTCTCTCTATAACTCTCGTTTGCTCGCTCACACACATCCTCGTCTGCTTTCTCTTTCCCCTCATCATCTTTTCTGTGTGACCCAGTTCAGCGTTGTTCTCTCAAGTGCGTATTATTATTAATTCAGCATAAATAAACAATGCTTCTCTCCACTAACTGTCACTAGCTCCATTTAATGCCCGAATCCTTTGTCAGCAACACAACACACTCAAAACGTTCAGCTTTTATTGGACACCCCCTCAGTCAGTTTTGTTGCTTTTTTATGATTGACTGCTTTAACATGACAATATTACTCACAGGAACATTGATTTGAATAGAAATAACACTGACGTCAGCAGTTGCATTTTGCACTGGGAAAGCGGTTCTATATAAGAACCATTTATGATTCCATTGGGAAGCATTTTTGGAAAACGGGGGGTATTTAACTAAAATACAAGCTCCAGTTAGTTCCTCAAGCTTAGGTCCAGAACATTCTAATTCTAAACATCAACATGTCCATGTATTCTGGGCCATATTCTATATACTGAAGTAGTCTAGCAGTTCTATCGACATTTCATGTTCACAAGCACTCAGTATATTACAGTAATATTTATCAGATATGTACACATAACACTCAGAATAAATGTTACTTAAAATAAAACATGGTTTTAAAATAATAAATGAATGAATGAATGAATGAATGAATGAATGAATGAATGAATGGATTCTCATAGTGGCACTCAACATTACTCCTTGTCCAAACTAGCTTCACTGAATCATCAGCATATATGCACTTGTGGTGTAGCCAGCAAGCTCAGTTTATTGAAGAGTGGGATTTTATCTGTAAATGTATTTATAAAATATTCATATTTCAAATAGTGACTGCTCACAAGGTTCCCTCCCACTTTTGTCACATTTACAAAAATGTTTTTTAATGGAATCAAAAATGGTTCTCTGCTATTGTTCAAAGGATCTTCATGCTCAAAAGCTTATTACGCCTTTCCTCACAAAAAATCCTTAAACGTTTCTGTTTACTGTGTAAAAAGTAACAGACTACATTTCATACTCTATTTATATTCTGTAATGACAGGTTTGACAGTGTGCAAAAACTATTTTTTCATTTTTTTTTCTGCAAATCTAAAATGTAGCCACAATAGTTTTCCATCAAATTCATCTAGCTTAGAAACAAATTCTTTTTAAGGCTTAAAAACTCAGATAACCATTAATATCAGCCAATTTAATACTAACATAATAAAAATTGTATTTTAGGTTTTAATTTCATACTTTTTTATAGTAATCTGATCTGTCACAACTAAACAGCAAAAACTCACTATGTACATAACTATATTGTGCCACTAGGGGCAGAGTGAGCCCCAATTTTTTGCTGTTGTCATTGTTAGAACTTGTTTTTAAGTTTTTAAGTGTCATAAAAGATAAACATGGTTTTGTGAGATATGATGTTCCCATGGTAAAGATTAGGTCCACATTGACATTACACTACCAATCTGGCAGGTTAACATGCTTTGAGACTGAGTTTGTGTCTGATTTCAGACATGTCCCACATTGTGTCCTAACTGTATTTTGGGCTTGATCTGTTGTCAGGGTAACTCCGGGCTCGGCTTTAGTATCGCAGGTGGCACAGATAACCCTCACATTGGAGAGGACCCCAGCATCTTCATCACCAAAGTCATCCCAGGGGGTGCTGCAGCTCAGGACGGAAGGCTTCGGTGAGTTTGAGACTTCCATTACTGACTTGGGTTACCTGAGCTTGGAATGTGTAATTCACACTGGTCAGCTGCATAGATGAAGGTGAATGTAAGACATTTTACCCACTCAAACCAGTTAGATGTTCTCAGTTCTCTGTGAGAGCTACATCCATCAATGCTGGGTCATAAATGAAAAGCATCAATAAGCACATTTGTTATTACATTGTATTCTAAGTATGAAATTGTGTGCATAGTTTAGGAACTTAGTGTGTTTTCACACTTGAAAGTCCAGGCCATGGTCTGAAGCCAGGTACGTTACATGGTGTTTATTTGATTCAGTTAGGTCAGATTTTGCAATTTTGTTTCTGCTTCTATTGATGGGTTTGTTGAAGGATGTGTGATTGACATCAGCATGTGGTCAGTTCCGTGGCTCGCCTTTTCCCAGGAAAAATGAACAAACAGATATCGCTTAGTAGCTGACCACCATTACATGCTGTGAGTTACTGTAAGGGCTGCTATATTTTGTGTAAAATGCAATCCCATACAGTACAGTTTGGGTGGGGAACCGAGGGCTGGGGTCCAGCACAGTGATTTTTCTGCTGTAGCAGACCAAGCGTACCTGGTAATTAACAGGTGAATTGAATTAAGTCTGCTTGGGTGGCAAAAGAACCCCACCCCTGCCACAGTTTTATAGTACAGTTCATAGCAGTACCACATAGTAATATTGGTGTATTAACCCTGTATTCTCTATGTACAGTATCAGTACAACAATATATTAGTGCATCTCAGAAAATGGGAATATTGTGGGAAAATACATTCATAAGTTAGTTATATTTTATATGAATTACATGTAAAGTGATATATATTTCATACCTTTAATTTTACTGTTGAACAGGATGGCTAGCTCATGAAAATCCAAAATCCCACATTATTACAAATGACAAAGTATTAAAATAGAAAGAAAAAATGAAAAGCTTGAAATATATCTAATATATTTGAATAATATGACTACTGTATATTTTATATTATATTAAAATATTGGCAAACAAACTGAATCCTGGTTTATTTAAATCCAGACTGAACCAAACAATTCTGTTCAACCAAATTTGATTCTTTGGTCTGAACCATGTTTTTAAATCATTACTTACTTACTTTTGGATGTTTGATGTCACAATGGTTGAATAATCTGCGCTTATTCATGTTAGAGCTGCAATGAGTTACTGTAAACACTATATGGACAAAAGTATTGGGACACCTGTTTCTTCATTGTTTTCTCAAAACCAAGGGTATTATAAAGAGTTTGCCCAGCTTTAACTAGTAAAAGTAATGATCTCTACTATCCAGGGAAGACTTTCTTCTATGAACATTGCTGTGAAGATTTGATTGCACCCACTCTTATCACTTTAGACATGTTGGTGTGTCTGTATGCGTGTGTGTCTGCTGTTTGTCTGTGGAAATGAGTGTGTATCTGTGGGGGGGGTTGTGTGTGCATGTGCGTCTGTGTGTGTGTGGTCTCATTAAAGCTGTAGGAGGGCTGACAGTGTTGAGAGCCTGACAGCAGCACATTGACAGCCACTTTAGTAAAGGGGTCAGGTGTGTGTGTGTGTGTGTGTGTGTGTGTGTGTGTGTGTGTGTGTGTTCATTTCGGATTCAGGGTATTAATACACAGTCAGTCAGAATGGGCTGATCGTCTGTTACTGAGATGTTAAAACCACAGTCTTGGATGCTGATTGTTTCTCTGAAATCCAGACACAGTATAGATTTGTTTATATATGAATGCAAACAATAGAAAGCCTAGTCTGTCCGTCTGCCTACCTGCCTGTCCATCCATGTGTTAGTGTGTATGTCCAAACGTTTGTGGACGTCCCTTCTAATTAATGCATTCAGATGTAGTAATTATGTTAATGCTAATATTCATCCCTTATTCTCCCTGCAGGGTGAACGATGTCATCCTGCGTGTAAATGAGGTTGATGTTAGGGATGTAACCCACAGCAAGGCCGTGGAGGCGCTGAAGGAGGCCGGCTCACTGGTCAGACTGTACGTCAGAAGAAGAAAGTCCATCTCTGAGAAAGTTGTTGAGATCAAACTGATTAAAGGACCCAAAGGTACAGTATCATCTAGATAGCACCCTAGACAGCATGCCTTTAGGGGTGTGTGGCTAATGTGTACATTAATGATATTATATTGGCAGTGTTCCCTCCAAGTGAACTATATAACTGTAAGGTCATTAGAAGGGTGTTACGGTTTTAGCTTGCACTGTATGTTTCACAGATTATTATCTTTCATATCTTTATCATATATTATTATCCAGAACATATAATATTGTTTGTTGTGATGTTTAGCTTTGGATAGAGATGAGAGGAGATGCATTAATGTCTGACAGTCCAGGTTTCATCATTGGAGATCTGATGTCAAAATTGTTGTGGTGTTTTCGGCAATTTTGTGGCCTCATTCATATCTTTAAAATCATTAGAATTAACTAGGCTCTCATTGTGGCATTAAGATTATGGAACTGACCTGATTGGCTATCATTCAGAGGGTGTCCTGAAACACCAATTCCGTTTACATGGGTGTAAGTCTGTATGTAGAATTGGTGGGTATAGGGCTGGGAGCTATGGACAAAATTATACCCCGATATATTTTAGCTGAATGGTGATATGATATTTGATGTGAAATATTCAGGACACCCTATGAAATTCTTCTTTTTTACTATATTTAAACATACTGAACTTTTATCTTCACTTCTTGTTATGCTCCCTCCATAGTGTGTTCACAAGCGTCTGAATGGGGGCAGAGGGGGCCAGAGTAGAGGAGGAGATGAGATCAGTTTCCGCATGATTGAAAAAGAATGTTTTAAAAAAAAAAACTTGATATAAATTATACCACCTCAGCCCATATCATGCTCTGTTTATATCCTGACCGGTGGACATACTCCACTCTTCATGTTGCTTCTAATCCTTGGTTTTATGCAGTGAAGAAGGCAGCTAACTAACTTCTCAGGATTAAAAGCAGTCCCAAGCAACAACACAACCATTCTTGTGGTCACACTCAGAACTGTAGGAGATGAAATATATGGGGGCTTTGTGTATTTTTTGTGATGTTTCTCTTGAGCGGCGTGCAGGTCCTGCCGTCTTCCCCCATTAACCACAGAAGCCTGACAACTCTGAATTGCTGTTGCCATGGCAATTCACTCCCCTTCCTCCTCCCTATTCTGTCCTGCACTCTCTGGCTCTTTGGTTCCTTGATGACAGTGGTGTGTTTATTTTTTCGCCTTATTTTCGGGCGGATTGCTGAGGCTGTTACGTTATCACGAGTTCCCAAATTGTTTGGGGTTTCAGATGGTATTTTCGAAAACAATGACATTCTGTACAAGGCCGAGTTTCATGGTCAGGGCTTTTACATTTAGAAGGCTGTTTTAGTACTGCATGAACTGTCTGTGAGAATATTATCTCTTACCGTCCTGTTTTTCTCTCTTGGTTTGTCCCAGGGCTTGGCTTCAGTATAGCAGGTGGTGTAGGGAACCAGCACATCCCAGGGGACAACAGCATCTATGTCACCAAAATCATAGAAGGAGGAGCTGCACACAAAGATGGAAGACTGCAGATAGGAGACAAACTTTTGGCTGTAAGGAAACTAGAGCTTTCATTGTGTATTATATTGGCGATCAAATGTTCAGTCAGTCATTTTGATGATATGTAGTAGTCAGTACCTCCCAAAATTGCTTCAAATAGGACAACAGGTGAAGTGGCTACAGTGTCATGGGCACACACTGAATGATCTGCTTTGATAGTGAAGGACGGCCCGATTGGTCTGATCTTGAAAAAGAGATACTGTAGCAAAAATTACTGAAAAAGTTGGGACAAATTTTTGTGTAGAGTTTTTGACTCAAAAGGACTGAGGTGAGTGTGATTCTGTTGTCAATACACAGACAGGTGGTCTTAATGGGTGTGTGTGTGTGTGTATGTGTATGTGTATATATATATATATATATATATATATATGTGTGTGTGTGTGTGTGTGTGTTGGGAAAAGCCCCTTAAAATTGTACTGGGCAAATAATGCTAATAAGTTGGCTGAAGGAATAGTTAGGAAAATAATTTAAGGAACATTAGCCTCAATTGCAGTTGATCATTTGAAGTTTGCTACAGTTTGAGTAGCCATTACATTAGTACTAGCTGCCTAATAAGGAATAGGTCTCACTGGTGCCACTGCAACAGATTTGACCAATGGAGTCATGGACTTCCCAAGAATGTATCCTTTGGTATCAGGTATAAGAGAGAGAAGCAAATCCTCTAAGTCCTGTGTGGTGTGGTGTGGTGTGGTGTGTGTGTGTGTGTGTGTGTGTGTACTGTAGAGATGAAGTGGTATAAAAATTTAATGTCATGATTCTCGTGGCCAAAATGTTCACAGTTATCACTGTTGTCATGGTATTATTGAAATCTATACACAAAAACCCAAACTGAAATCATTTCAACAAGTTTTATACTGAACTGTGCAATAACATTAAATGTAAATATAAAATTCTGAAGTGTCAATGGAAAAATGATTGTTAAAAATGCTTTCTGTTTTAGATTTAAATGTTGTGGATTTCTGTCCTTTCTAGCTGCAACTGCAGCATTATTGGTTTATGCTGCTACTCTCATAGAAACTGCATAAATACTAGTGTTTAAGTGTAATCAGATCTGAATGAACCCTTAATTCCTGGATTTTCAGTTTTAGGCAGGTCTCCAGTTTTGTCAAATTTGGCCATGCTCTCTCTGAGTGGATAGAAGGTCTTCTCTCCCTACATTATCTCCACATCTCTCCACCCTGTGCAATGCTAGTCAGCACAAGTGTTAGTCAGCCATCGTATTGGATCTGGGGACCAAACAATGATGCAATGGCAGCAGTTGGAAAATGGAAAGATCGGAAAGATTAATCTAATAAAAGAGACATCATATTTATTTAATTTAGCAGATTATAATGTTGGTATCGTTTAGTGAGAGTAAAACAACTTTTCTTCTGGCCCTTATGGATCAGATGTGGGCCACATTTAGGCCAAACATTCATTGCTGTCAGGGTTTGTGAGGTTTTCAAACTATGATAATTTTAGTGATAATTAAAATTTGAAATAATATTACTGACCTGGTAACCCGATAATCAGCTCTAGTAGTGTACTGCATCAATGAATGTTAGGTGCCCATGACCCTGTTGGAATCAGGAATCTGAAGTTTTTAATACCTCTAGAACCGGGGTGTCAAACTAGGTCAGAAATGGGCCAGTGTGCCTGCAGGTTGGCTGTTTCTGACTTGGTTTGACATCCCTGCTCTAGGAGCTCTTGTATGCAAGAACGTACAAAGCATTATTAGGAATATGCAGTGTAATGGCTGAAATAATGACCATAGTTTTGAGAAGGATATTTAAAGCCATAGCTCAATTTTCAAATTTTACAGTCATCAACATACGTGTATTTTAGATATGAAACAAAAGGTCTAATTTCAAGTTGTAGATATCTCAACCTCTGGTTCCTATAAAATCATCTGTCATCATCTAAAATAATAGATGTTTGTAATTATAGAAGTTATTTAGAGTTTAAGTGACAAGCCCTTCTGTTTAGCAGAACACACTGCACAATCTATTCTTTTGACTGAAGAGTGTGTTTGTGTGTATCAGGTGAACAGCACCTGTCTAGAGGAGGTGACCCATGAGCACGCCGTGACTGCCTTGAAAAACACTACAGACGTGGTCTACTTGAAAGTTGCTAAACCCAACAGTGTCTTCATGAACGACAGCTTTGCCCCTCCAGATATCACCAACTGTAAGTAACGCTAAAAGCTTGAACATCAACATCTACCTGCTGGTCCAATTTAAAAACAATTTCACCACGGCCAATGTGGATGGTCACATGACTCCAGCTTTCAGCTGATTTAAACACTCTTCTTTTGAGTCTGTTAGGGTGGTTAAATTAAGACTCTACCATGTCCTTAAAGTAATTTCTTTGTTTCAAAAAAGCTGTAAAAATAGCTGTAAATCAGTGTCCATCGGGCTCCGTTTCATTTGTGCTTCATCACAAAACCTCCCAGTTAATCAGCACTGATTCACTGAGAAGGTCATTGTCATTAATTCTCAAATAAGCTTTCAGATTCTGTTATGAGACAAATTGCATTAAATGAGAGAACAAATAATGATTGTATTAGCAATGCAAATGAAGCTGTAAATGTGCAATACC
This sequence comes from Acestrorhynchus altus, assembly GCA_034509495.1. Taxonomy (NCBI): domain Eukaryota; kingdom Metazoa; phylum Chordata; class Actinopteri; order Characiformes; family Acestrorhynchidae; genus Acestrorhynchus; species Acestrorhynchus altus. The sequence continues at coordinate 16,114,876 of CM067502.1, read as the reverse complement.
AGGTTACTGATGACTGTTCCTTCCCGCGTCTCAACTGTGACTATGAAGAGGGTATTTCTTCTGATTGTTTTGACAAATTATTGCATGTTCAAGAACTGTTGTGACTTGCAGTTTTTGCTCATCCACCCCAGGACAGGTGCCACTGCTGATGAAGATAATCATGTGAAAAATAATGTATATAATAATAAATAATTTAAATAAACTACATCAATTGGAGATTAATACCATTTTTTGCAAACTTTTCCTTCAGGATGTAAGCAGAGTAATTCAGAATGGGTCAATGTGAAGCTTCTTCAGACACCAGTGTTTGTTTGTTTTTTTTGTATCCTTGTGCCACCCACTTCCTTTCACAGAAGAAAAGCCTGCACAAGGGCATTTCTTAACCATCCCATCTCCACATTCTGTCTGTTCCCAACAATCTCCCCACTGCTCATTTAGCTTCATCTGTGAATGGACTGCTGAAGTCGCAATGCCACTTGGCCCTTAATAAACTCCACAAAATGTGGAAAAAAGAACACAATCTGTCCCGCAAAGTGTGTCAGCCTGGCCGTGGTCCGAGCTGTGAATGTATCGATCAGCTCTCGGCTCGTAGGGCTGCCAGCAGGAGCCCTAATAGGCCGCAGAGGAGAGAATTCGAGTGTTATCGATTGCTCTAGCCTGAGCTTCCCCACCCCCACATCCATTAAAGCTACTGTTGTCTGAGGGAACACACACCACACATGTAGCTACTGGCATTTTCCAGCCCAGAAACATGTGACTGACCATCACAGTTCACACCAAGGAGACTTCTGGAGACTTTTGACCCTCGCACTACTTCAATCAAGTGATAAAAAGGGAACCCTCCTCCGGTCCTTACCGTGGTGGTTAGGGAACCAGCCTTGTGACTGGAAGGTCACTGGTTCGAATCCCTGAATTGGCAGTACATGACTGAAGTGCCCTTGAGCAAGGCACTGAACTCCCCAGCAGCTCCCTGGGCGCTGAGGATAGGGCTGCCCACTGCTCTGGACACATGTGCTCACTGCCCCCTGGTGTGTAAATTCACTAGTGTGTATCTGTGTATCACTGTGTGTGGACGGGTAAAATGCAGAGGTCTAATTCCCATGTGTATAAAACACAGTTGGTCAAATGAGTATAATTAATCTTAATTATTATTTAATATTTGCAGACACCCCTTCTACTTTAAGTTGCTCCCGTTGCTGACACAGATATGTAAATGCACACATGACTCTCTGGGGCACATAACCATGACACCATGCCTTGTAAAGAGAGTATTGAAGAGTATGAGTATTTAACAGTAGTTAAACCACAACTGCTTCCAGTTATTTTCACCATTACGGGTGTACATTACACACAGAGAGAATAGAGAGGGAACATTTCAGGACATTGCGTTCAGTCACTAACTTTAGCTTTAAATTCTTAGCTCCACTGTAATGTCTTGAAGAAGCAATAATTCCCATCCACTCCATTTTACTCATTCACACAGTGAAACATACACACTAGTGATTTAACACATTAGGGGCCTGTGAGCACGTGTGCTCTGACCGGTAGGACTGACCAGTAGGAAGTCCTATACACAGCACTCAGGTAGCAGTAAGTGCGTTGCCCAGTGGCAGTGCCTTCAACTTCAGTCATGTCCTGTCAGTTCAGGGAATCGAGCTGGCAACCTTCCAGTCACAAGGACTGTCCAAACAAGTGAAGGAGAACTACCAGATTAACATTACGTACAAAAAAGGGAGAGGAAAGCAATAATGTGTAAATGCTATCACACTTATCAGTAAAGGAAAACAACTTACTTTACTGCCACCTACTGTATATATGTTAAATTGCAAGAATAAAATGTGCAGGAACAGGGTGGGATCACCATTGTGGCCCTTTTCGTTCTCGTGGCAAGAGCTGTGCCAGATGCTATCCACTCTATGTCCAAAAGCAAGCTGATGCCTTGACCTCTTCAGCCTCATCTCGTGCCCCTCATGGGGTGCTTCCCTTTTTTAATCCCCTAAAAAGAGCATCACTGTTTAAGGATGATGTTCTCAGAGTCAAAGCCAGGCCAGGGCTGGGCAGTGACACTGATCCCACTTGCCAAATATGAGAGGGCAACTTGGGCAGGATGCTTCACTGTTTTTCTTTCTGGTTTCAACTATACCAGCATGGTGGTCTGTGCAAAAGGCAGAATATTAGTCACAGATACTGGCATTAATGAAAAAATGGTTGGGCAACAGTAACTGCAGGGATTACTGTAGAACAGACCACATTTCACAGGCTTTAAATACTGGTCAGTGTTTTAGAAAGTATCAGAATGATCATTGTATCCAAGATGATTCTACAAACCAGTTGTGCCTCTATGGTCTACCAGCCTCTTACTGCAAATTGTGCGCTAATTTATTATCCTATATTTAGGCCTTTGCTGTGCACTGTGCGTATTAATTAAAAGCTCCCACCTTACAGTGACAAGGCTGGTTCCCTAACCATCAGGCCACGGCTGCTACCAACATTTAACAACATTATAAATATATCTGAAAATGTCTTTAATTACTCAAAAGTAACTGATTTTGTCAAATCAGTAATGGAGTTTGTAATCTAACCCAATTAATCATATTGCTGATGAGCACAAGATATTTTCTTCTCATTGGACGATGAACCAGCATGTTTGTCTGACAGAGGAACTTGGCGAACCCTAGTGGGAGTACTCTAGTGTCCAGCTAACATCAGGTAGAGTTGTTAACATTTAACTAACATCAGCTCAAGTAGTTAACATGTAATTAACATCTCCTAAAGTAGTTACCATCTAACATCAGCTAGAGTAGTTAACATCTAACTAATCTCTGCCAAAGTAATTAACATCTAACTAACATCTGCTAGAGTAGTTAACATCTAACTAATCTCTGCCAAAGTAATTAACATCTAACTAACATCTGCTAGAGTAGTTAACATCTAACTAACATCTGCTAAAGTAGTTAACATCTAACATCTGCTAAAGTAGTTAACATCTAACATCAGCTAGAGTAGATAACGTCAAGCTAAAATCAAGTAAGTATCAATTTAACATAAGCATGAGTAGTTAACATTTGGCTAACATCAAAAGAGTAGTTTGAGCTCATACGTGGGTGGTACAATATGCTCTTCCAGGCTTCCTGACCTGAAGGACAAATGGCGAATTGAATCATACGCTAGGATCACGTGTCCAAGCAGGCTATTGCTAATCCAAGCAGCAATATCCTAATGCAGGGGAGGCAGTAGTGGACCACTGCCCCAGCAAGACACCACACACAGACCTGAGAGCCAACTTAATGAGCAAGAAATAATTCTGTTAAGTGCGCTCAATCACTCAGCATCTTGTCTGAGAAAGGCAGTAACAGCACTTTAACACTGAACTGCTGGATGGCTCTTTTCGGCCTGTGTGATGTTTCGCTGACGTGTTCTGTATTTTGGCTGGTTATTTGGTTGTTTTTTCTCAGAGCAGCAATCTCACCAGTTAGGTTAGTGTCAGAGAATGCCTTACGTTAGCAGATTATGTTTTAAAATGTTCATGCTCATGTAGGGCTGTAGAGCACAGGTCCATCTGTTGGGCTTTCTGTCTTTTTTAGCAGCACACTCTGCTTTACTCAGCTGCAGGGTAAAACGATGCAGTGCACTCTGATCCAAGGACACCAGGCAGACCTAATAAAAACACACTTCTACTATGGCTCAGATACCAAGGAATAGATGCATGCAAGAGAGCCTTATGTGCAGTGTGTGCTCGGGGTGTATCTGAAACCTGCTTTGTTTGCTAAGGTTTAATATCTCACTAATATGTCATAGAATAGTTTAAATCAAGGTAACATGAGCAAGAGTAGCTTTTTAATATGTCGATAACATCAGCTGGAGTAGTTAATATCTAGGTAACGTCAGCTGGAGTAGTTAATGTCTAGGTAACGTCAGCTGGAGTAGTTAATGTCTAGGTAATGTCAGCTGGAGTAGTTGATGTTTAGGTAAAGTCAGCTGGAGTAGTTAATGTCTAGGTATCGTCAGCTGGAGTAGTTGATGTCTAGGTAATGTCAGCTGGAGTAGTTGATGTCTAGGTAACGTCAGCTGGAGTAGTTGATGTCTAGGTAACGTCAGCTGGAGTAGTTAATGTCTAGGTATCGTCAGATGGAGTAGTTAATGTCTAGGTAACGTCAGATGGAGTAGTTAATGTCTAGGTAACGTCAGCTGGAGTAGTTAATATCTAGGTAACGTCAGCTGGAGTAGTTAATATCTAGGTAACGTCAGCTGGAGTAGTTAATGTCTAGGTAACGTCAGCTGGAGTAGTTAATGTCTAGGTAACGTCAGCTGGAGTAGTTAATATCTAGGTAAAGTCAGCTGGAGTAGTTAATATCTAGGTAACGTCAGCTGGAGTAGTTAATATCTAGGTAACGTCAGCTGGAGTAGTTAATGTCTAGGTAACGTCAGCTGGAGTAGTTAACTTGTAGTTGTAGTTTTTTATTTATTATTTTTTTTAATGATTAAGAACAGCTGGGAAATGAAAATCATTTTATGTAGACGTAAATTATGAATAATAAAAATCACAGAGAAATGAAAATAAAATGCAGGTAAAATGTAGGATATGGGCCATTTCGTTTGTGAAATAGTAATAATGGGCTGCCAGGGCATATTACAGTCGCATCAAGGCACTTTTTGTGCATATTTGTATAGTAGCAGTCGCCATTCACTTCTGGGTTCTGTAAGCTTTATCTGTTCTGTTTCAGCACTGACCACTGCTCTCATAGGGACTGTTATATGTGACCTGTAGGAGAGAGTGGAGTGCTGCATTAGGTTATGTCCCACTCTCCCCTGCCCTCCTCTCAGGCTCACTGGCCTCATACAGCCTCAGTCATGTCACACCGCATAAGGTCAAAGCTGCTCCAGCTGAACTTGTCGCTGATTGTAATGTGACCCATTTACACCCTCTTAGATGGTGATATTTTATGGAAGTGCTGGAATTTATTTGACAGGTTGGTGAAATGAAAAAGGCTTTAAAGGAATAGTCCTAATCTCTTTCTGTTGAATCCATGCTCACTATCGATTACCAGGGTCAATAAATTTGACACATTTCACAGGACGGAAACTCTGACATGAAATATTCCCATAACTGGAAGCAGTGGCTCAGATTAACCAAACTATTATGACCACTTGCATTAATTACTGTTGGTCATCTGCTATCTGGTACTAGGACGTTCCAGCAGATCTTTAAAGCAACATTATGTACCGAGATTAACCTAAAAATAATGCATTCATAGTCATGATGGAAGTACACAGGCTGTAATTGGGAAAATGGCTTTGCTCTGATTCCCATTCCACTATGGAACTTTGGTGTAGCTGCACCTGTAATATTACACTACGGTCTACATGCTTCTTTCACATCAGATGTTCATTCTTTATCTTTCAGCTTGTCAACAAATGCTTGTGTACAGCTGTTCATGAGAGAGTGATATTTGTAGTTATGGCAGTGGTGTAAAAGTGAATTGTGTTCCCCAGCTCCAGGGGGAGCCCAAGAGGAAAAAGACACAAGTCTTGCATAATGCTGCTTTAAGTCCTGTAAACATGTGGACAAAATTATTGGTACCCCTCAGTTAATGAAAGAAAAACCCACATTGGTCACAGAAATAGCTTAAATCTCACAAAATGAATGATAAATAAAAATGCTATGAAAATTGACCAATGAAAGTCAGACATTGCTTTTCAGCCATGCTTCAACAGAATTATTAAAAAAAATAAACTCATGAAACAGGCCTGGACAGAAATGATGGTACCCTTAAGTTAATATTTTGTTGCACAACCTTTTAGGGCAGTCACTGCAATCAATTAATTCCTGTAACTGTCAGTGAGACTTCTGCACCTCTCAGCCGGTATTTTGTCCCACTCCTCATGAGCTAACTGCTCCCGTTGTCTCAGGTTTGAAGGGTGCCTTTTCCAGACATCATGTTTCAGCTTCTTCCAAAAATGCTCAATAGGATTTAGGTCAGGACTCATAGAAGGTCACTTCAGAATTGTCCAATGTTTTCCTCTTAGCCATTCTTGCCTGTTTTAGCTGTGTTTTGGGTCGTTATCCTGTTACAAGACCCATGACCTGCGATTGAGACCAAGCTTTCTGACAATAGGCAGCACATTTCTCTCTAGAATCCCTTGATAGTCTTCAGATTTCATTGTACCCTGCACAGATTCAAGACACCCTGTGCCAGATGCAGAAATCAGCCCCAGAACATAACAGAACCTCCTTTGTTTCACAGTAGAGACAGTGTTCTTTTCTCTATATGCTTGATTTTTCCGCCTGTGAACATATAGCTGATGTGCCATGCCGAAACGTTCCATTTTTGTCTCATCTGTCCATCGGACATTCTCCCAGAAGCTTTGTGGCTTGTCATCATGTAGTTTGGCAAATTCCAGTCTGGCTTTTTTATGATTTGCTTTCAACAATGGTGTCCTCCTTGGTCGTCTCCCATTAAGTCCACTTTGGCTCAAACGACGATCTGACACTGATGTTTTTTGAGCTTTAAGTTCACCTTTAATCTCTTTAGAGGTTTTTCTGGGCTCTGTTTTACCATTTCTATTATCCGTCTCTTTGATTTGTCATCAATTTTCCTCCTGCGGTCACATCCAGAGAGGTTGGCTACAGTCCCATGGATCTTCAGTTTCTGAATAATATGTGCAACTGTAGTCACAGGAACATCAAGCTGCTTGGAGATGGTCTTATAACCTTTACCTTTAACATGTTTGTCTATCATTTTCTTTCTAATCTCCTGAGCCAACTCTTTCCTTCACTTCCTCTAGTTCATGTTGAGTGTGGTACACACCATGTCACTAAACAGCACAGTGACTACCTGTAGCCCTGTGTATAGGCCCATTATTGTCAGGGGTGCCATAATTTCTGTCCAGGCCTGTTTGATGAGTTTACTTTTTAAAATTATTCCGTTGAACCACAGTTCAAAATCATTTGTTCATTTTCATAGAATTTTTAATTTATTATTACTTCTGTCAAGTTATTTCTGTGACCATTGTGGGATTTTCTTTCATTAACCGAGGGGTACCAACAACTTTAGGTGGACTTTTAGGTGTCGGTCACTTTAAGGTGCAGTTCTGAGGCATGTGTTTGTCCATTGCAGCTCTTCTCAAAGTGGACAGAAGTGGACAATGTAGATACTCTATTTGCTCAGCAACTAGTTAGCCTCATACATGGCAGGGGGCGCTGCACTGTATATTGTGATGAATGTTTCTGTGATTGTTAATATTTCTGCCAGTATCCCTACATGGGGATAGCCCACAACATCCAATACCTCAACTATGAGAACCAACTGTTTATTTCAAATCCCTGATGGGATAGATCCTGTGCATGTCACATTTTAGTGTTAGTGTTTGTGTCACCACTCTATTCAACCTCCAGTTCATAGGACACATATGACCAGGGTTTGCCACAATGACCCCCCTGGGCCTTTGGCATTGCTTCCACAAGATCAGCTTAGGATCAGTTTTAGCTCAGTTTCATCCCCCCCACATAGCTTACCATGTAAGCAGAGCCTCTGCGGGATAGAGGATCATTTACTGCACTGCCGACACCACAGGGGGTCAAACCTGCGAGTCTACCAGTGCCAGCCAGCTAAAAGTGGGTTAGGCTGATCCTGGATCAGAGGGGTGTTTTGACTCACTGAGGTCAAAAACAGAATGAAATGCATGTTCTTATGAAAATGTAACAAATACAGCAAAAATATTCTGATTTATGAAAAACATTTTTATTTAATTATTCTTTTATGAAAAAAATGAAATAAATTCATGCTAGACATCCTTATAATCTTACCTGTTCACTTGCTTATCATTGGGTTTGTTTTTAATATTTTTACAATTTCTATGATTATCTCCTCAATAACACTTATTTCTCTGTGTCTCGTAGCATATTCCCAGCACATGGAGAACCATATCAGCCCCCCAAACTTCCTGAGCCAGCCGCTGCCACCTGCACCTTCTGGACGATTCTCCCCTACCCCGAAGACCACGCATGGGGAGGATGACATGACAAGGTATTGTGAGAAATTGTGGTTGGTTAGGACCAGTTTCCTGCTTTGAGAAGTTTTGTAACTATGAGCCAGAGGTCTGATCTGAAGACTGGAGTATCAGATTCAGAGCTTTCCCTTATTAATGACGCAGACAGATCAGTGACGGGTTGCCAGGTTGAACTTCTCAGCATCAAAACACAGGACTGCTGAACAGAGCCAGCCAGTGTGCCTCATGTTTCTTCCTCCGTCTGTCCCTTCTTTCTTTCTTTCTTACATTCCATTCATCTTTCATACTTTATCTCATTGTTTCATTCACTTTTTTTCAGTTTCTTCTTTCCTTCCTTCAGTCCATCTTTCTTTATTTATGCCTTTCTTTCCTTCCCTGCTTTCCTTTCATCCATCCATATATCTCCCTTTCTTCTTTGCATTCATCTTTCATACTTTATCTCCTTCTTTCTTTCTTTCTTTCTTTCTTTCTTTCTTTCTTTCTTTCTTTCTTTCTTTCTTTCTTTCTTTCTTTCTTTCTTTCTTTCATCTATCAATTTCTTTGTCTATTTTTCTTCCTTCTGTCCTTCCAGCCATGTTCCATTGCTTTCTCCCTTTCTCAGTTTCTTTCTGTTTTTCTCTTCCTTTCTTTCTCTTACATCATTCCACCTATCCACCTGTCTTGCTTCCTCTCTTATAGTTCATCTGTCCTTTCCTCCATTTCCCTATTTCCTTCAATCCATCTGTTCATTTATCCATGCTTTATTGTTCTCTCCCTTGCCTTCTTACTTTCTTGGTTTCTCTCTGCTTTTCTTGGGTAAATTCTTGAGCCTCTTTGCTGTAGTTTGGCCCATTCATCAGTTCAGTTAATCTGACCATTTAGATTCAAGGAGGATTTGAAAGTGGAGTGTTACTGTGAAAATGAGCAGAACAGCTCTATGCAGGAGGATGAGCCCCTAAAGGTGTTTTTCAGGGACATTTGGAACAATAATTGGCAGTGATTTAAGTATTTGACCTTAAAACTCAGCCACTGTAGAACTGCCTGAAGGATTTATTGTTGTTCAGCATATTTGAGTCATCTCAGAGCAGGAGTGTCCTCTAGAGGCTAATCATGTGAACTGCCCCTTCAAACACACTAGGTCTCCTGACACTTTTAGATTCTGCACTTATATTTTGTTGATTTTTTTTTGTTTTAGCTCACAGAAACAAAGGAAAATACTGTGGAATTGAAAGATATTTTATGATGATTAGAATTAAATGAACATTTATGGTTGTGAGTGCAGTGTTCACCCATGTATAAGACATCTCAGTAGAACACATTTCAGTGGACTGATTGAGATGGGTAATGGAATTACTTGAGCTCTGGGTCATTGGAACTGTCTTCTTGGGAATGATCATGCTCCATCCAGTACTTCTGGTATGAGTTGAGGAGCTGGGATAGTGATCATCCAACATGCTGACCTCACTGTTGGTGAATGCAATCAATCAATCACAGCACTGCGCCGAAAGTTACTCTAATAAAATCAGGATAAACTTTAAAATCCCTTAATTTGAAAGAAACAACGAATAAGCAGGCATCACAATACTTTTGTCCAGTATATAAGCTGTAAAAGTATTAAAACAAATGTGTGTGTGTGTGTGTGTGTGTGTGTGTGTGTGTGTGTGTGTGTGTGTGTGTGTGTGTGTGTGTGTCTCTTCATGCCAGAGAGCCTAGGAAGGTGGTGCTTCACCGGGGCGCCACAGGGCTGGGCTTTAACATCGTTGGTGGAGAGGATGGAGAGGGTATCTTTATCTCTTTCGTCCTGGCAGGTGGCCCTGCGGACCTGAGTGGAGAACTGAGGAAAGGAGACCGCCTCGTTTCTGTGAGTGACCCTCAGTGACTCAGAACCTTTTACTCTCTGTTCTGTCTCACAGTGTCTTGTAGGAATGTGGGGACACCCGTGTAATTAAGTTTGATCAAATTTTCAGTTTTGAGGTCAAGATTTGAAGCCCAAATGTTCTGAAACCTTTGAATTAAAGAATAAGCTTAAAAGGCAGAACAATAAAGAATTTCACCCTGGGGGTGTCCATATCATAAGCCCACCCCTCTCTGCCCACTTTATCCTAATGACATGCACATAAGTGCCTATTACGGGTGTACAAAAATATTGACATCAGTATTGCAGTATTATATTTTGCAATTCTGTATTGATTCTCAAAAGCTCAGTATCCATTTTTAATTAAATGTTTAAGTTTAAATGTAAAGATTGGTGGCAGACAGTAGCTGTGTTCCAGAGAGTAGTCTGCAGCTGAGGTAGGACTGTCCTATGAAGACTCTTTCTTAGTAATGGATTCGTTACACAAATGGGTAGATGTTAATGTGTAGGCTGCAAAATTACATAACCAGAAAGGTCCATCCTTTTAGATGTGCAAGGAAAACTTATCAGGGTATTCAAATGTAATTCTATTGATTCAAATTATTTATAATAAAGTACATTTCATTACAAGCTCTTCTCTGGAGGGTCCCCCTCCCCTTTTTGTGTTTTTCTCTTCCTTCCTTTTCTTCCCTTGCATTCAGAACTGTGGGTTACAGAGGTTTGCAAAGGAAAATGCAGCTTACCTTGGCTAAAGCCTAAGCTTTGGACCACAGTTAGTGGTTCATTTAGTGTTGTATTTAAACTTTGACCACTAGATGGCAGTATTATATTCTGTCATCAGATTCCAGATGTTTTTATGACAAATTTACAATTTTCCTAAAATCTCACTATATTGTCTTGCTCTCAGTATCACAATATTTTGAATCAATGAATTGTATTGCAAGGTTCTTGCTAATAAACAGCCCTACATTAAACGAGACATACAACTTACACATAGATACAAAACAGCTCTGCACATATAGAACCCCCTGAAATTGTTTAGTTCTGTGGTGTCCAGCTTATAACTGACCTTTATTCTTTCATCAGAGCAGAGGAGTGCATTGTGTCAGTGTCAGGTCGCAATGGTATATGGGTGTCCATGGGAATGGATATATTAGCTGATATCAGCAAAAATGCTGGACGGGATGTCTCAGAAAAACGAATGAATCTGATCCAGTCCTGTAGTGAATCTTGCCTGAGTCAGCAGCTTTGTGCAGTCACAGAGTGTTTGAGTAGTTTGAACAAACTATACTTTTAGATGCTTTTAAAAGTTTTAGTTTTTAAAGAAAAAATATAAAAATCTTAGGGTGGTGATCGTCCAAAGTCCAGGAGCTCAATGATATTCCTGTCGCTAAATGCAATCATATCCTCACAACAGTGTTCCAAAATCTAGTAGCAATCCTTTCCTGGAAGGTAGAGTTAGTTACTCCAACAAAAGCAGGATACAATTTTAATACCTGTGATTTCAGAAGAAACAATGGATGAGGAGGTGTCCAAATACTCCTTTACAATGGCTCATTCAGGACCAAATATGGTTCTTCTATGGCATTGGCCAAACAAACTGTCAAGTTCATCCATAGAGGTTGGCAAGTCTTCTGTGTTACTCACTGTAATGCAGATCTACACAATGACTAAAAGCAGCTTCACAATCCAGTGAGCACTTAAAGGAAGCACACCCTGACACACCCTGACATGGATCCTGTCTTAGCCTACAGTCTCCTCTTCAATATAGCTGGATTTGAACACAGCCTCTCTAATGCCACACAAGCCTTCTATTTTGAGGAAGTTTCCGAATGGAAAAGTCATTTTCAAGTCTAAATCAAGTCAAGGTCTGGACTAAGTGAGCATTTCATCTTGTGGATATTGACAAAATTAGGTGGATTGGGTAATTGGGTTAATCCATGGGACTGATCCATTTTCTTTAACTTTAAAATCCCCTGCTGAGACCTACAGCCGTGATGCACATATCATTTCAAACAGTAAGACGTACTCTATCTTACAGCACAGAGCCATCGAACTCTCATCAAGTGTCCAAATAATCCAACAAGAAGGAGAGTCTGGTAGTTAGATAGTTCTGATAAATAGATAAACAAATATTGAAGGACATATTGAAATATTGAAGGACATTCTGGGTTTTAACTGTCATTAGAACTTTGATTTTCATATGGAAAAAAATATTGGGGCACCTACTCAGTCATTGTTTATTTTTTTTTCTTTGTTTTTTTCTGCTTTTGGAGTAACTATCTGTTCTGTCCAGCAAAGGCTTTCTGGTAGATTGGAGCATTACTGTGAGAATTTGTGTTAGTGATGTCAGGATGTTGAACGATCACCAACCCACTCCTCCCAAAGTATTGGACTGAGCACCAGTTCCCCACTACACTATAGCTCAGTTTTGGGGTGCTTGAAGTAGTTGATCACAAACATCCTAAATCATCACATAGATTCACTGATTTTCCTTCAAAAGGTAGAATTGTCCTGGGCTGCTCCATCCAAGCTGAGGTGTCTCTGTTTGCTCCTCTAGGTGAATGGAGTGGACCTGCGAAGTGCCACTCACGAACAAGCAGCAGCTGCTCTGAAAAACGCTGGCCAGACTGTTACCATTGTCGCCCATTATAGACCAGAAGGTGAGTTTGACTACTATAGAACACAGCTGCTGTCAGTCAGCTGGACAGCACATGCCCAAGAGACTAGTAGCCAATCGGTGATTAGCAAAGTTCTTCTTGGTTTTCCCATTGGAAGGAGGACAATAAGTCACTTACTGTTGTAAATATTCAAAGCAGGTCACTGAAGCCATTGAAACTTGAAGCAATGTTTCAACCAATAGTGAATTTTATCGTAGTCGGTCAGACGAGACACGTTTGTTGTCTGGAGTTTGCTTCTCTATTTTTGGTAGAATGTCAGAAGGAATGAAGTTAAGTTTGAAATAGTGCCTTTCTAGATACCCAAGGATGCTTTACCATCAGCACTCTTCACAATTACACTCTGCACACACAGCTGATCACCTGAAGAACTCCCTAGGGCACTGGGGGGTTAACCCATTACAATCCGTATCTGGGCACACACACACACACACACACACACACACACACACACACACACACACACACACACACACACACACGCACGCACACACACGCACACATTCATCAGAGTAGGCAATTCCCATATCCATATTTTTGGAATATGGAAGAAGGTATCAAGAGGAGACCAATGCAGAGACGTGGAGAACATGGAATCTTTATACAGATAGGGCCTTGGACCCAAGATGACAGTGCTGGAAGGCCAAGCCAGCATGCCACCCTATACTAATTTGGAAAGTAATGTAGCTGACAGTAAGCTGCTGTTTTTCCTGGGTAGTTGGCTCTTTACACCCATTCCACACTGTTTAGCTTCCCTTTTTAGAGCGTGAGCCTTTCCAAAGTCTTCTAAATGACTGAGAATTTTGGGTTGTACAGACCAACGCCTCCATTGCTGGGTGTTCCATCATGCTTGTGAGTTAAGTGGTTAAAGATTTGGGGGTAGAACATTTGGAACTGCTCATTAAATTGTTAGGAAACAGTAAATGTGTCAGGGTGGCCAGGAGAGGATGTGGAGCTGGTTGGTTTATTGTTGTCTTTAATCCTTTTAGGCCATTTTTATTTTCTGTTGCTAAAGGCATTTACATTATTTAAGGAATTTCTACCATTATTTACTTAACATTTCCATTCAGAGTGGTATGTGAAAAAAATGATGGTTGGTTGGTTGATTAGTTGAGATTCTAACTTTGCCATAACACTTCTCAACCAGCTACTCTGGCTGGACCTAGCTGTTGTCTCAAGTTAAAATAAACAAAATGGTGCAATGAACTCTCCAATACTGCAGGTGGTGCTATGACATGCATGGTCACTATTGAAAGATATGTTCTGTGTAATGCTAATCCAGGTCTATTTAGTCCAGATTTATAAATGTGTCAGCAGATATATGGAAAACATCAGATCCTGGCATTGGCCCACAATTCCCATATTAGTTCACCCATATATATATATATATATATATATATATATATATATATATAGTAGCTAGCAGTATTAGTACTGTGTTCATATCATGAGGTCCTAACTAGAGAGTTGCATATAGATATAGAGAGCATGATAATAATCTGTTCTTCAGCTGTGTGTGTGTGTGTGTGTGTGTGTGTGTGTGTGTGTGTGTGTGTGTGTGTGTGTGTACATGTGTACATGTGTACGTGTACACGTGTGCTTACCTCTTGCCATTTTTCCATGCTGGCTTTCATGTTCATATTTATTCAAGGACAGATTCACTGTGCCTGAAGCATATTGCCTTGAATAGTGTGTGTATGAGAGAGAGAGAGAGAGAGAGAGAGAGAGAGAGATGAAGAGAGATGAAGAGAGGGAAGGGAGGGGCTGGTGTAGTGCTTCAGTGTCTGCCTCCCCACTCTAGTATGTGAGTGAGCCCACTACAGTGTGTGTGTACAGGTCAGCACACACAGGGCCAGCAGAAGCGTCCTGTTAGTGTTCAGTTTGCTGAGAAAGGTGTGAAACTCCAGAAGCTGAATCCTGTAAGTACAACACTTAGTTCAGCTATGAGGAGCAAATATGAGGGAGATGTTTGAGCAAATTGCAGGGTTTTTGCGTCTTCAAGTGTCTGAAAACAGCTTCCACTGGGCTTTCCACTGGAGGGCCTTATCTTGTTGACGCTTCCCATTTCAATTATTGTGCATACCATTTAGTCATTTAGGAGGATGAGGAATGTTTTCTGTGCTTTGGCTGTTTTCTAGCAGTGCTTTAAAGTGTGTCTTTACATTTATAATTTATGGTAGCAGCATGGTTTTGTTTGATCTTCAAAGTGACGTAAATTGCATTTACTAGAACATGCTGGAGTTTTTCAGGATTGTTTTATCCTTATCACACTGTGGTTGATGATGCTAAAAGATATGAGGTCAGATAATGTTGTCATGAACTCAGACGTATCTGAGGATTGTGATTTTTGCTACCGTTCATGCACTCTGAATTGGGATTTATATGTTATGAGCTAAACTATATGTTTTTAAATATGCTGACATTTCATTTCTAGATGTCATCATGTGAATTATGACTGTAAACAAGTTATCTATGAACTCTTGAACACCAGTTTTGATTTGTAAGGCATTGTGGACATTTATTTGATTAATATCTAAGTTCATTCTGGAAATTAGTTGTATTTTATTATAACTGTTGGGTATTAATGCTGTTATAAATTATTTATGGATATTTATTGTATAATAAATACATGCTGGATGTTAATTTCATTACAAGTTCATACTGGATTTACATTTTATTAGAAGTTCATAATTGATTTTTATTTTATTAGATGTTCATACTGGATATTAATTTTATTAGAAGTCCATGCTGTATATTTGTTTTAATTTAAAATTTGTTTGATTAGAACATTCTGGATGTGGTGTGTGTGAGTGTGAGATGGTTCTTTGTGTGTTTGAGCATGTGTTGTGTTTGTTGGGATCATGTTGCTGGAGCTTTATTGGAGTTCTGTTTCCACTGGAGATAGGAACTGGATACATCAGCAGGAGACACACACATGCGCACACAAACACACACACACACACACACACACACACACACACACCTACCTGTCTGTCAGTCTATTTCTCTCTCTATCTGTCTGTCTGACTCTGTGGCTGGTTATCTAATCTCATTTTCTGTCTATCCATCTAACCACCCACCCACTCACGTTTATCTCTCTGTGTGAAAGAAGACAAAGTAGATAAACTAATTTGTTAAAGCCCCCACAGTGTTTGACCGTGTGTGAAGCATTTTTCTAAAACCCCACTGAAGTGTCAATTTTCCACTGACAAACGATGCTCATTCTGTTCCTCTGGTTTATCCTTCCTGTCTTGCTGTAAACAATACACCCCTGAGATGTGGAGAGGTGTGTGAGACCTGTTGTCTGTGTTTCCTTTAGAGTACAGCCGTTTCGAGGCTAAGATCCATGATCTGCGGGAGCAGATGATGAACAGCAGCATCAGTTCTGGATCAGGCTCTCTGAGGACCAGCCAGAAAAGATCTCTATACGTCAGGTACAACACAGTCAGAGCTGATTTTCCTTCCACACTTCCACTCCTTCCACATTTTTGAGAGTACTGTGGGTATCAGGGAGGGTCTCGTACCCTAGTGTTTTTTGTATGTGATCAGTCGAGGGCGTGGTAGTGGGAGGAGACAGGATCTTTATTAATGGCCGTAATATCCTGTGTTCTTCACTTTTGATTTCTTGAGGTCCACAAATAATGTTTGTGAGGTGGTGTTTTCTATAAACTGTAAAAATATCTTCTTATAAGGCCATTCTTTAGTGCCTTGAATTGAAAAGGCAATTTCTATACCATTTTTTTTTTACATACAGTCCATTTTATACTCCATTTAATAAAATCAATATATGATACATTACACTTTGGTGTTCCAATCATGGCTACTTGCCTTCTAGTGGTGGGCAGCATTGTCTATAGCACACATATCAAGCTCCAGTGTGCTGACAGGCAGAGAGACCTCGGTAATGATGGTGGATGTACTCTTTTAAACAGAAAAGGTATAACATTAACACGCTCTCTACTAATTGGTTGTCAACAAAAGCCTTCATTTAAAAAAAGGTTTTGCATGACAGGGTCCTTTTCATATTCTTTTCTTCCACGGGCTGCTCCACAGAAGACATTTTAGATGCTGTAAAAATAATCACATTTAGATGGAAGATTATGCGAAGACTTGTTTTGTAAATTTGATATGAAGGACTGTCATGCTAAATAGGATTAGGGATCTAACAAAGCAGAAAAAGTCGGTTTTAGTTTCAGATGGACTGTAACACCATGGCTCTGTAATCTTCTCCTCAGGGCACTGTTTGATTATGATAAAACCAAGGACTCGGGTCTGCCCAGCCAGGGCCTGAACTTCAAATTTGGAGACATCCTGCATGTTGTGAACGCCTCAGATGATGAGTGGTGGCAGGCACGGCAGGTCACTCCAGAGGGGGAGGTGGAGGAGATGGGGGTCATCCCCAGTAAAAGAAGGTCAGACTCACAAACATCAATATTAATCAGTCTATTGGGTACAATTTTGAACCATCCAATTGGTCTTGAGCTGGTTTCTAATGGAAAAATTCAGTTTCAATTTTCATGTTTCATAAAATGACTTTAAAATCTTTTTCCATTGACTTCCACTGAATAGGGTTAATATTTTTTTTTCTTTATAAAGTTGCCGTTTTGAAGATTAGTTTGGTTTAGTGTGCAGCAGTATGCTGCATTGCAACAGTCAGTGTGAATCCTCAATGTGACATGCCTATAGATAGACCTGCATTAATGTTAGCCATAAATTAAAGAAGGGTCTATCTGCAGACCAGCAGTACAGCACTCTCAGACACTCAGTCACTCACCGTCAGCCCCTAAATATCAGCCTCATACGTCCCTCAAATATTAGCTAAATAATGATAAAATAACAAATAACCCCCAATTTGGAAGTGCCAATTTCCCAACCCCATTTGGACTCTTCCCCCATGACATTCGATGTTCCAGACACTAAAAGGGTGTAGACAAGCACACGCTTCCTCTGATGCATGTAAAACAAGCCACTGCCTCTTTGTGAACTACTGCTATTGTATCATTGCCATTGCACTCGGAGGAAAGCCTCGTTTCCCCATATTTGATGCAGTGGCTGCCAGATGCCTGTGCCAAGCAGCATCGCACTGGGTGTGCGGTGTGATGTGCGGAGAGAGTGCCGTCTACTTTTTTTTACAGCTGTCGATGGCAAGCATCATAACCTGGGATTCAAAACCTGTGATACTTGGATCATAGAACTAGTGCATTAGACTGCTGAGGCACTTTGAGCCCCAATTTTTATATTTTATATTTCATATTATTTGAAACAAATATTCCCAGTTTCACTGAGAACATATCTGAACAAATGTACAAATTGTGGATTTTAGTATTATATCAAAACTATATACAAGCAAGCTAATAAAGTACAATTCCCATTTCACAAATCTGTCAAAAAAGCAAATGAATACAAATGCAAATGTAACAAATTCCTCCTCGTACAAAACAGTTGCCCCACTTTGCATTTAAAAGCAGCATTACTAAGTAATTTGTTCACTTTGATACCTAAAAATATCATTACATTTCTCTGATTAGGGCAGGAACATGTGACTGCAATTCTGAAATTATCCATAAGAGGCAAAGTGTGGGTCTGACAGTGAGGGTCTGAGAGTATGGCTCAGACATCGAGGGGGCAAAGAGTGATGTACTGTCGATCTGCCGGTGGATACTATTGAGCAACGTTTTGTCATTTTTCACTTATTGGCATGAAGTGCATCTGGCACTTGTTTACATTGTATCATTGTGTGATGAATGAACTGAATAGATAAAAAAAAAATGTATTGAAAGTTTAGGTTATTTTTGTATTAATAAATAATATTATGGATATATTGAGATATGCCTATTTATGTTTTCCCTCAGAGTGGAGAAAAAAGAGAGAGCCAGGTTAAAGACTGTCAAGTTCAACTCGAAGTCACGAGATAAAGGGGTAAGTCTAGCACTCCGAGCAGGACCACAGGGATGTGGCCAATCAGAAGTATTTTATGAGAAACCGTATAGAAGTGAACTGAAAGCATTTATCTCGTCAGTTCTTTTATAATTTTTCTGTATTTTTTTATCTTAATATCTGTTATCGCTCTATCCCTCATAACTGCTGATATGGAGGCTCAGTCACTGCAGCCTGTTTGATGTACTGTACTGTATTTAATCCACTAATCAAGCTGTTGTACAAACAATCTTGTTATGAGTAACAGCATGTTCAACTGCGACTGCTGCTGGCCCACCAGGTCGTAGGAGTTATGGTTCCAGTCAAAAAATTTAGGGACACCTTGCTTTGCTGTTAACTGTTAATTACATAATTACATTCCTCCAAGACCACGGTGCAACACGGAACAATACAATACAAAACAGACTACATTGTGGGGGACTAGTTCAGTGTTTCTCAACCCTGGTCCTGAAGGCACCCTGCCCTGCACAAACTCTACACTTTGCATGAAGTTACATGCTGTTTTCTAGGTTTCAGGATTAGAGTAACCTACATACATACTACACATATTATACACATAACTAACTACAAGTGAGTGAAACAGCATATAGTAATACAGTTTAAATGCCAAATGGAGATTCCAGGTCATAT
This sequence comes from Acestrorhynchus altus, assembly GCA_034509495.1. NCBI lineage: Eukaryota > Metazoa > Chordata > Actinopteri > Characiformes > Acestrorhynchidae > Acestrorhynchus > Acestrorhynchus altus. Next base: position 16,095,787 of record CM067502.1, on the reverse strand, counting down.
TTACTGCTCTGTCCATGTGTACAGATGTACAGATCAGTGAGAGGGGGCAGGGCTGATGATGTCACTGACAGATATTGGGTTATGAGGAAAATGAGCAAGGAGGGGCTGTATGTGGTTTTTTTTGTCCCTTTTTACATCATGTTCAAATTTCAGAATAATAATAATACTGATACATACATAAATGACAAAACCAATAAAGAACATTCAGGTTGTTTAAATGTATTTAGACTACTGTCAGGTATTTAGAAGAACTCAAAATAATTGCATTTTTAGCTCAAAAACACTCTAAACACACCTTTCCAAGATGATTTCTAAGACGTAAAGTATATTTTAGTTCTTAAAAGCAAAAATTAAAAAATGTCGGCACGAGTAAATTTTTGATCAAAACTCAGTTGTTTAGATTTTATTTTTACATCTCAAATGAAGACATATTAGCTGAGCATCTGGTATGTATGGCTGTCTACTATAAAATACTTTTCAAATAAAAGTATGCCAAACTACTAAAAAAAATGCAAAACTGGCCTCGGGTTCTGAAGATTACAGGCCTTTTAATGAGCTGATTAGCTAGATCAGGAAGCAGGGAAAGCACTATATGCAGGGACGGTGCCTCCAGAACCATGGTTGTGAAACACTGGCCTGGTTAATTGAGTGATGATGTATGACATCATAACAAGGGGCATGTTTTTTACTCTTTGACACAATGTGAATTTGTTTGTCCTGTAAAACTGCAGTTTTGGAGGTTTTTGGAAGGCGTGGCTTGGGTGTTTTGTAAAGCTTGGTGTCCCCAGTCTTTTGACGCACAGTGTGTTTAACACACATAACCAATGTTGAGCATTTTGAATGCATCCGAGTAATAAACCCGCAGCCACTTGATGAGCTAACAGCCCAACCAAAGCCAGGCATGCATGAGAGGAAAAGGAAGGACGAATACGCTTGCCATTGATGTCGGACTGCTCAACCTATTGTATGCCACCCTTCCCCTCCTCTTTCTCATCCCTCACTCACCGTGCCTTTCACACACTCTCTGTCCCACTGACCTGCTCTGCTGCTCTGTCCTCAACATTGCTCACCTGCTGCTCTGCTGCTGCTAAAGTCGGACCCGGTTCAGACAGCGCTGTACAGCACTGCTGCTACAGTCGGACCCGGTTCAGACAGTGCTGCTGTTTCAGTTAGAGAGAGGGATTTTACTGTCAGAGAAAATTAAATAAAGCACAAGTTATTCTCTCTGTTCATTTCCCATCTGTTTTCTTTCTTTCATTGTTTCATCTTTCATTCTTTTTTGTTTATCCTTTCTTTTTTCCTTCTTTATCTTTTTTCTTTTTTTATTTCTCTTTCTTTCTTTCTTTCTTTCTCTTCTTGTCTTTCTCTTCTTGTCTTTCTTCCTTTGTTTCTTTTTATTCCCTTTTCTTTCTTTCTTTTTTCTTCCTGATTGTCTTTTTTCTCATTCTTTTTCTGTATCTTTCTTCCTTAATTTCTTTCTTTGTTTTCCTTCTCTTTTTGTTCCCCGTTTGAATTCTGTCTTGTTGGATATGGAGCCAAACACACAATAGTGGGTGAAAAGAATTAAGAAGCCTGCTGGTGCTTTTGTGTTCCTCTGCTGCCAGCAGTATAAAGAGCAGGCTGAACTGAAGCAGTTTGAGAAAGGGCACACACAAGCATGCATACACACACACACACACACACACACACACACACACACACACACACACACACACAAACATCTGCTGTCCCTATTAAGTGTCTCTTCTAACTCTTTCCATTTTGCATGCAAATGTAGCAGCTAAAGCACTGTGTGTGTGTGTACATGTGTGTGTACATGTGTGTATGCAAGGGGGTGTAAAGCTCTTCGGGTGGGGGTCCTGAGCTTTGTGGGTCTCCACTGTTAGAAAGCCATAGTTACATTGAACAACTGATATTTTTTAGGCAACATTAGTTTGAAAAAAACAAGTTTGTTATATGATTGCTATGACAGCACTTTGTTTGATCTTCATTTTAACTATATTGAGGGTTGGAGGTGATATAACTAAACACATAAAACGTAAATATTAGAAATGAATATTTCTAGAATCAGGTGTGGCACATCAGCTACAAATGATTAGCCTATTGTTAGAAAGGACTTATTTCAACCACATGCATGAGTTTGGTTTGCTCTGGAGTGAAGTGAGAGGTATTACCATTGCTCCAAATAGCTTTCTGAGGCCTTCAGAAAGAAAATTATAGATGTGTTTTAGACTGAATGGACTAAAAAGATCTCTAAATTGGAAATCAGCTGCTCAACTGTCCAAAGGATGACCTAATGACCTAATATGTCATCACAGGACCTATAGTTAGATCTTGCTACAGCATACATCTACCATCAGTAAGAGACTATAGAAATGTTCATGACCAGGACTTCTGGAACAATGTGCTTTGGACAGATTAATCCAAAGTTGAATTATTTCGGAATAGTAACAGAAGATATGTTTGGTGCAAACCAAACACAGCATTTGAGCACCTCATACCACCTGTGAAGCATGGGGGTGGAAGTGTCTTTGTTTCAAGCCACTTTGCTACAGAATGCCTGGAGAGCTCCATCATCAAAACTACTATGAAATATTTAGTGTATCAGAGAGGGCTTGAGGAAGACTGACACTGTAACATAGCTGAAAATTCCAGATGGAGGAGTGTCAAAATCTGCCTTCCAGTTGAAAATGCAGTTTAATTCTTCACAAGAAAATTGCAGTTCTATTAATTGCATTTTGCAGATGATTATTGTGAACATAGTTTTATATTTAATCATATATACCTTTCATCTCTCAGTATAGAGAGAATAAAATGAAGACCAAATGTTTGTGTTTAAATGTTGCTGTCTCTTATAGAGTTCTTATTACTGCTTTATATAAATATTGTTTACCTGAATGATAATTTTGATACATATTTATTTATGCAAATTCTGTTTAGTGGGAGTGACCCATATAAGCTTACTGTAGGAGCATGGTGTCGTCTGTGACAAACACAGTGATAAACACAGAATAGACAGATTGACTTTTACTATTTCTATTAAAACATGAAAAGGAAAAATATACCACAGTTGTCTGGGATGGGGTTAATTTCAGCTTGTTTGGTGCCCCTATTCATTGCTGCCCCTTCAGTTTTCTGTGCTTTGCTTTCTCTCATTCTGGTTTTGCAGTGTGGGTTTATGGCTCAAGACGATTTATTTGTTCGTTTTGGTTCTTCATTTGTTTCAATCAGTGCTGACTTTGTGCATCCTCGTGTTAATCAGTGGGAGTGTGTTGAGGGGATCTCACTCTTTTGACCAAAGGCCACAGTTTTCTATATTAGCCTGTGGGGGAGTTGAGGAGAAGCACAAAGTCAGCACCGAAGCGTTCGTTCATCTTTTTGTTTTCTCCACATGGACATCAGACACCCTTCTCTCCCCCTCTCCTGTTTTTTTCTTTGTGTCCTCCCTCCCTCCTTCTCTTCCTCAGCAGTCCCTCAATGACAAGCGTAGAAAGAACCTCTTTTCCCGCAAGTTCCCTTTCTACAAGAACAAGGAGGCGAGCGAGCTGGAAACAAGCGATGTGGACCGTAAGTACATGAACGCAGTGTTCAGACAGGCGTTAGGGCACTACAGCACAGGGCCAGCAGGGGGCGCAGCTTCACCGGGTACAGCAGTTATCATTTGCCTATCTTCAGCACCAGGAGCGTGACAGGGTTGTGTGGTTTCGTATATATGAAATACCTGTTAAAAATGAACACCTATACCGCCCCAACACTTATTTCAAGTGTCGCTGATGAATGGTATGTTTGCTTCTTTAGTTGTACCTTGGAACTGTGAGGCTAATGCAGCTAAAAACAATAGAGGTGGATGTACACATGTACATGAGTTTGTATAGCACTTCCCTCATTCAGTGTTAAGCTGCTATGTAATCTCTGATAGAGTTGCTTAAGGTGATTCCTGCCAATTTTCTCTAGCCCCAACCCATCCTCCATAACCTGCAGCTCCAAAGCTGAACTTACAAGCGTGTGAATACACTTGGCTTCCCAAACAAGGCAAAATCAAGGGAAGTAGACAGGAAAGGAAGTTTCAGTCAAACTGTTGGTATGCAGCCCTCCTTTTGCTTTTCTGAAAAGAAAGACTGCTTGCTCAATTCACACTCAGCCCAATTTGTGAGGTGCATCATTTTGATGTGTGTAGTTGTGGTATATTCTCCATGTAACATCCTCTAGTGTGACACATTCAGTACGTAGCCTAGCATAATGTAGGGGTATGACTGTTTCCTCCCTTTTAGTGATACTAGGGTTGAAATGGTATGAGATTTCCATGGTATAACTAATATATACAGTTTAGGTCATCACAGTATACAGTGTTTCACAGTTGTTCCTCTTCTTCTCGCTCTTAGTATTGTTATTTACAATGACCCCTAATGTAATGAAAATGAAGAATATGTAAGGTTGAGCCATTTTGACTCAAGCTAATTGTCATTATGGATTAGTGTAAACATTTATTAATTAAGTGTTTGGTTTTTAAAACTATCAAAATAGAACCCACTTTTAACCCTATGTGATGTATCCAAAAACTACTTACTACATAAGTGTTAATACTGAGATGAAAAAGTAAAAAAATGTAAATAATAATATTGATAATAGATTTATTTATATAGCACAGATATATTTGATAAAATCAGCAATAAAAATGAATTAATGAATAGTTAATAAGTAGCTGTGAAAAGAAGACTTGGAGCTGCAGGCCTGACAGGTGGAGAAAGTAATTGCTAAGATGGTAAAATAAGAAAGGCAGGGTGTTGTGGACCACATGATAGTGTATGTTCAGCTAAGGTGTGTCCAGAAAGCTAAAGAAGCAAAGATCAACTACATTTCAAGCAGGGGCATTTTTCGCCAATCTCTCACTTTAATTAGTGTGTGATCAATTGTGGTCTGGTGCAGTACTGCTTCTGCATACGCTTCCTCTCCACCCTGCCTACGTTCTGCTGGGGTCAGCATTTGCTGTACTCGGTGGTTGTTCCCGGAGTGCGTTAGTAACCCATTATGCTCTTGTGGTTGTTTTGTTCTCTCCTGTCGCTCTCTCTCGCTGACCGCAGGATAATCAAGACGACGGGCTTTCCAAAGGCCAGAGTAAGTGCCCACCGGCCCCCCCAGACGCCCACCACATCTGTAGAGCCCTTTCACACCCACTCTTCCATCCCACTTTCACCTCCCTTGTTGTGGAACCTTATTTTTTTCTTTCTCACATAGATTTGAGACAAGCAAAAGCAACACATCCTTAAAATCAAGAAAAGACTTTATTGAAGAGAATCAGTCGTGTGTGTGTGTCAGAGAATGAAACGGACCCTCTCTTGAGTCGCTGATGTGTATTGATGATAATGGCTCCAGATGAAATAGGGTGTAGTGATGTTTTTTTTGTGATATAGCAAACGTCACTGTATCTTAGTGTCTTGCTTTAAGGTTTGTCAACAAGATGGAGCATTTAGCACCTTTGAAAAGGCCATGTAACAAGGGATAACACTAAATAGCATCTGGTTAACAAAATCCAGTCTACTAGTCATTGTTATTTAATTACTCTGTAATTGGTCTCAATCTGTCTTTTATGATTCATTCGTTTGTTTGGAAGGTAGAGACCACACCCATTTAAAGAGTATGGTGGGCAATCATCATCATGAAAGTACAATAAATGTCTGGCCTGGATGACCACAGTACTGTACGATTAAGCGTCCCTCGTACACTTACATTCGGGAAACCAGGAACTGTCTATAGCTGGAGGTTTATACTATGGGTGTTTGTGTGTCCTCATATGTCTTTGGGTTCATTGGGAACTTAACACTTTAACTCCTTCAGATCCTGTGTCCGTTACAGTGGACGTCACTTTCCTGTGTTACTGGTGCTGTCTTGTTGTGTTTGTTTGGGTTTATCGTCACAATCTATGATTTAGGAACATGTTGGCTTCATATTATAAACCAAAAATGGAGTGAGAGGTGGTATTTGTCACCATATTCGGACACAATACACATTTTTATACAGCATTCTTGTGAAGCTTGCCGTCCATTGTAATATCAATATTGGGACGCTACCCCCTGTTCAGAACAATCGTCCATTATCATGGACGTTATCAATATTTATTGAAAAGACTTTATTTAATTATCTTGATGGGTTGTTTATCAGAGCATTTAAAGCTGTATTATGTGAGAATTTGTATTTTTTGCTCTTGGGCTCATTCTAGAGTCAGGAGGTGAAATTCTTGCTTTGAACACCCCCTTAAGAAGGACGGGCAGACAGAAGCCTCTTTACCACTGCATGGTACCTAAACTACTCATGTTTTGATTACTGTTATTTGGTTTGTCCTTCATTATCACTATCGCCATTATCACTGGTGATGTCACAAAACAATAAAGCATTGGGTTCTGTAGGTTTATCTATTCCTAAACATCCAAACCAAGCATCAAACATTACCTGACATCTGAACATGTTCTAGATTTAAAATTTAGTGTAAAGCAAACCTATAACAGAACAAATGTTAAGAAATTGTGTGCTAAAGAAATTGATTGAGCATTGCATTAAGCGGTTTAGCTCAGTACCTAAACAGCATATTCCTGATTCTAGGGCTGGGAAATACGGACAAAAAAGTCATATCTTGATATAGTTTTAGCAGAATGGCGATATACAATATACTACTATACAATACATGATGTGAAAAAATTTTAACATTTGGACACCTCATGAACCCAGAGTAACAATGATAGAGATGCTTATTGTTTTCTTTATTATGAGTCAGTGGTGCATTATAATAATTTCAATGTTAGATATCAGTCGTATTTTAAAATTCCTGAAACATTTGGATCTGAAAGGGTTAAAGCTTTCTGTTCTGCCCTCTAGTGGCCACTGTGGGTTTAACTCAAGTGTATGAAAGTCGATGGCTTTCCTTTCTTATTGGGGTCTCCGTCTGACTCGGTGTGTTTGTGTTTGTGTTTCTGTGTTTTCACCATTCGTTCCCCCTGTGATTTCAGAGCATGTCACCTCTAATGCCAGTGATAGTGAAAGTAGTTACCGTAAGTTTCTCCTTTCATTTTTCCCCTCATTTTTTCATCCATTGTCCTGATCTGCCGGTCAGAATGTCCTCTTACTAGCACACACACTATGAAACATGCCATCATGCTGTGAGCGCACGCGTATGCCTGCTGTGTACACTAATAGTGCTTCCATTAACATTGATCTAAAGGTGGTGATTCAGACTGAAGGAATTTTTGTCTCCATCTCCAATATCTCCTCTAATTTCTGGAAATCTCTCAGCAGAAACATTCTTGTAAACATTCCAGTAGGGACTGATAATAAAGTTTGATGTTAAACATCTCAAAGAACAACCAAAACAGCAGCACTCCGTAATCAGATATGCCCAAAAATCTTGTTATGAAATACCTGAATTTTGCGTAGAGGAGCATGCCTGAAGAACAAGCCCCCTACAGCCCCATAACGTTCTACAAATTCATATCTCCACCTTCCATGTCCACATTTTCTGCGACCCACCACCTCCACCCCCACCACCTGCTTTTAACCAAGTCATATCTCTCAGTCCAAGCTCCATTAATCAAAGGGTGATCTGGCCTTCCAGCACAAGCAGACCCCCCCGTACGTAGGTGTGGTGGTGCATAGATGATGCTGTGAGGCAGCAAGTTTCTGGTTCTCTCTGTGAGTGACTCTGCAGAGAGACGACTGGAGGAACATTCTAGAAGGCTGCAAGAGCCACAGAGATACACCACCACCATCAATCAGAAGCCTAACCCCACCTCCACCTCCCCACCCGTCTCTATAGCAACAGAGCTTCCCAAGCCCACCCCATCTTCTGTTCATCTCCAGTTCACTTTTTTTCTTTTTCTTACATTCTCGTTCTTCTCCTATCTGTTCTCTTAGTCTTTCCTTTATTCTCTCCTTTTTCTTGTTTTCTATTTCTTATTTCCCTCTTTTTGTTCTTTCTTCTTGTTCTCTTTTTCTCTCATTTATTCTCATCTTCAACCTCTTTCCTTTATTTTCTCTCCCTATCTTCTCTCCTTTTTCATCTCATTTTTTCTTCTTTCTTTTATTATTTTTTTCTCCCTCTTCTTTCTTGATTTTCTCTCATCTTTTCTCCTTACCTTCTCTCCCCTTTCTTTTATTCTTTCTCCCTTTTATCTTTCTACATTTCCTTATCTTCTCTCTCCCATTCTTTTATACTCTCTTACTCCTCTCTTTTTTATTCTCATTTAATATGTTTCTTTTTTCTTATATATTCTCTCACTGTTTTCTTTTATTCCCTTTATTCCTATTCTGTTATATTCTCTCAACCTTTTTTCTATTTTCTCCTTTTTGTGTTTATCCTCCATTTTTATCCTCCTTCTTCCATATCCAGCCTACCATTTTGTTGTGGTATTCACTTTACATATACAGTTCTGTCTGTTCACACTGTATAGTATAGAATCCACTGTCCAGCCTCAGGGTGGCTGACTACTGTCAGAGGTGCCTTATTCTACACTGCATGTTTGAGTTAATATCTTTACTAATATTGTCCACACTTCACTTATAAATATACAAACTAACACACCTATGCATTCAGTATTTACTTCTTTATTTAGTGGTAATAATAATGAACAAGTGAAATGTTAGTAATTATTAATATTAACAACTTATATTATTTTTTATTACCTTTGAGGAATTAATGCATCTGCATCTGCCTGAAAATAACCCACAGAGCAGTGAAGAGCTGCTGAGACCATTCATGCAGTCTTACCCTGGCTGTGACTGTATTAACAGTTTGTGATGAGGAGTTTAGGGGTGACATCTAGTGGTCACAAGTGCAAGTGCAACATTCTGCCATCAGCATTTGCCAATACACCTTCACTGGCCACTTTATCAGAGACCTTGTAGCTCCACTTACCTTACTATGATTATCACCATGCCACTGTGTCACTGCTGTGCTAAGAGTGGACCACCACCCAAATAATAGCTGGTCCACAGTGGGCCTGGGATCAGAAACTGTGGGGGTAATCAGTTGTATAGTAACAGCCTGTATTTAGTGGACCTATAAGGTATGTGTCTTTGTACTAAAGTGGACAGTGGGTGGAGAGGTACAGGTGGTGTTTCACCCTCATCACTCAAATGTTCTGTTCTGTTTTTGCATATTAGCATAAAACTTAACACCAAGACAACCTGAGCCATGCTAGTACTACACTTTCTAATTGTGCTGTTGTATTTTACTTAGGTGGACAAGAGGAGTATGTCCTGTCCTACGAGCCGGTGTGTCAACAAGAAGGTGAGAGAGTCGGCATACAGTGTGAAATCTTATCCGCAGCCCAAACTGCTGTTCTGTATGAGCTACCTCTCATGAGGTGGAATATATCAAGCAGGTGAACAGTCAGTCCTTAAAGTTGGAAAAATGTTTTGGAAGCAGGATAGGTGAGCATGAAAAGCTAAGAGGGACCAAACTGTGATTTTTGGACGACTGGGTCAGAACAGGTCTTTGAGGTTATGCCCAGAGTCAGAGCTGTTTTCGCAGCCTGCAAATTGTGTAGAGCACCTGGTTTAAATGTTATGGCTGATCTGTATCTGTGTCTAAAAGGTGTTGGGATCATCTGCGGGATAAAGAGAAGTTGTAAAATTTTCATGTAAAAATGAACTGAATGGTTTGATGCATTAACCAAAAAAAGAAGTCCTCTTTCTTTAGCTATTTGCCTCTGGTGGTTGGTTTAGTTTGGTCTGGTATAATATAATGATGCATCCGTGTGAACTTCACTTTCTACAGTGAACTACACTCGTCCAGTGATCATCCTGGGCCCCATGAAGGATAGAGTCAATGATGACCTGATATCGGAATTCCCAGACAAATTTGGCTCCTGTGTTCCGCGTGAGTATCTGCAGGTTCATCTCATTTGGCCCGGATATGCTTTAGAGGCCACAGCACACAGTCTAGCATCTTCACAGGTATTTCTGCATGGTGAAATGATACGACTCCAGAAAGCACCATTCTTCAGGCTTGAGTGTTAAAATGAAAAATGAAAACTAAACAACCAACCATTTTGCAAAAAAATGAAAATCTCTATTTTCAGTCACATTTAATAAAGCATGCAGTCATTTTGTTCGAAATAAAATTGGCAAATATGGAAAAATCCTTAACAGTGTGTAATTATTAGAGCTGGGTGATATATCAATAATTATATCAATAATTATATCAATATCAGGATATAAACAGAGTGGGTTATGGACTGAGGTGATATTTATATAGAGTTTTACTGTTTTCAAATAATGTTTCAGTATTGAGGAAAACTTTTGTTCTGCTCCGCCCCTGCTCTCAGCTCCTTTTTATTCTGTTCCCTTCTGCCCCCGTTTGTGCACTCAGTATCAGACCCAATCCAAGACCCATGTTGCTTCCAATGGGCTCAATGTAGTGTGTTTACAAGAGTTTACACTTAAATCAGTAGTTTGTCCCTAATTTTATCTTTACCGTTACTCTGGTGTAGCCAGTCGGCCAAGACATGCATCTGTTTCTAAAGCAGAACCACAAGGCTAATGAACCCAAGACATTATGAAAGCTTATGGACACTGAGTAGCAGGATATAAGAATGTTGGCTTTGTGAGCTATGGTGCTGACACTGTGGCTTGAGGATCATGAGTTCATGCCATCACCAACCAGAGCCCAAGAGAGCACAATTGGCCAAGCTCTCTCTTGGTATGTGGATGGCTCTCTCTCCCAATCTCTCCTACTGTGATGCTGGCTGACATCTGTTGGCTGATGTATCAGCTTTCCTCCGAGTGAGGAAATGCATCAGAGGAAGCAAGTGCTTGTCATCACCCTCCAAGTGTTGGGAGGATTAGAGGAGGGGACTTGTAGTGAGTGAGTGGGTGGGTTTGTGTGGGTGAAAGAACATAAACACTAACACCAGGTTTTAAAAAGAAGGATTATTTTGTTGCTGTGCCACAAAAACCTGTATGGCAACTTTTACAGTGATTTATGTCTGTTGATACTCTCAATCTACAACTACCTAGAACACTACTGATTGGTTCTCTAATATTACAGTCTGTTTTTCTGTCTTCTCTGGCAGATACAACCCGGCCGAAGAGGGACTACGAGGTAGATGGCCGAGATTACCATTTTGTGGTGTCTCGAGAGCAGATGGAGAGAGATATTCAGGACCACAAGTTTATTGAGGCAGGCCAGTACAACAACCACCTTTATGGCACCAGCGTGCAGTCTGTGCGTGAGGTGGCTGAAAAAGTAAGAGGCCAGCAGTGGTGTACTGTGTATTGATCTACCTGTCTGAATAATATACAATATGCTGCTATTATACAGAAAAAGGGGTGGTATTACCACTGAGTCGATTCGATTTAGATTGACATGGTCTCAATTCGATTAAATATCAGTTTATTTAGGCATATTTCACTTTCTGTTTCTACTGTCTAGGGAAGAATTGCTACTATTTTGTAGCATTGCTTTAAATATGGCGTTCAATGACTAGCATTGGTGAGGTCAGGATGTTGAATGATCACCACCCTCATCCCAGAAGTACTGGATGGAGCTCCATCATTCCAAAGAACAGTTCCAGCCTCTAGCCTACAACTGGCATTAGGCATGGTGCCAATTGGTTCACGTTTATCCGCTCCAGGGAGTCTGATTCTATTGGCACTACTTGTCTACAGGCACTAGATAAGCTGTATGTGCATTTGCACATTTCTGTCAGTAGGCAGAGCTCTAACTGTATAGGTTTGTGTAAATTAGTTTGAGATAAATAGCAGCACAATTAACACTGGACATACATATTGTTCATGCAGTGACATCTTTTGAGTTTATTTTAACTCTTGTTTGTTCTCTGCAGGGCAAACACTGCATTCTAGATGTATCGGGCAATGCCATCAAGAGACTGCAGGTTGCTCAGCTCTACCCCATTGCTATCTTCATCAAACCAAAATCAGTCGAGAACATAATGTGAGTAGCAGACCTTCAAAGACACATACATAAATTAACATCATGCACTTCATTTTCATCTGTCCTGTGAATACAGCATCTACTGTTACTGTTACCTACCAATGTAACAGATGCTGCTCCTCCAAAACTAATTTTCATGCTACAAAGCCATCTCAATCACGGTTTCAGAAACCTTGTATCACAGAAATGGCAACTTCATAGGAGAAGAAAAATGCCTTCAAAAAGGCTGAAAAAGAACTGCTCCGTTTAAAACAGGTTCAAAAAATGGACAGTGGCAAAAATGTTGAACAGTATTTGCATGTCATCCAGGGTCCGGGTGGTGGGGGCAGTAGCAAAGAGGCCCAGACCTCCTTCTCCCCAGCCACCTCTTTCAGATCTTCTGGGAGGTGTCCAAGGCATTCCCAAGGCTCACCAGTGTGTCCTGAGTCTTTCCTAGGCCGCTTCCCAGTGACACATGCCTGGAACACCTCATAAAGGAAGTGAACTGAACTCCAGCTGCCCTGCAGATGAAACTTATTTCAAATGCTTGCACATAACAATAACATAAAATGGTTCATTCTGTGAGCATATAACGATTGTGTGTGTGTGTGTGTGTGTGTGTGTGTGTGTGTGTGTGTGTGTGTGTGTGTGTGTGTGTGTGTGTGTGTGTGTGTGTGTTTCAGGGAGATGAATAGGAGACTGACAGAGGAGCAGGGAAGGAAAACATACGACAGAGCCATGAAGCTGGAGCAGGAATTCACAGAGCACTTCACAGGTCAGCCAGCCAAATGGAACTCCCTCTGATGGCTGCACGGGGAATAACAACTAATAAACACTCAGTTTATTCTAATCATTAAATCAAATCAAGTTTGTCACATCACATGACGAGTGTAGGGGTGAGTGAAAAACAAGGTGCAAAGTCCTTCAAATGACTTCCATTAGTGATGATATAATAGATCATGCCTGTCTACAAATAACCGGATTTTTGAGAGTGCAGGTTTTTGCTCCTTCTTCAGGAGCGTTTCTGAAAATCTCTTCCACCATACAAGAGAAATGAGCCTAAAAAGCTAGACATGCAAGGGCAGCAGAGAGTGCTAACACCTCACAAAACTGCACTAAATGAGTTTTATATATTTCTATTTCAGGAAATCCTGTCACAATCTAAAGCCTATGCGATGTTAAACTGTATTAGATTATCAAAAGATTGGGGATCTCACTTCCTAGGTTTTGCTGTTTTTTGAATGAAAATAATCCATTGCACACTAAGAGACACACATAATGCACATCTTCAGCCTGCTGCTGAACCAAACTAAACACCCTGAATTATGCCTTGTTTTATGTAGAGGATTAAAGGTCAGCTTGCTGTGGTCATTGTTTGTATGGCCTTTTGCATTGACTCATTATGTAAAAAAAGCCTTTGAGACTGCATCAATTAAGGTGAAATATAAAATGAAATGTGCTCCGTTTTGACTGGCTATTAATGCTCAGATTGAGTAGATGATATCAGACCTTTGATATGCTCCAACTGGTCTGAAGGGTGAACGAGAGGTCAAGATTTGGGTGTCCCTCACACACTACCCAGTTCTTTCTCCAACTGTCAACTCTGACTGATGAAAAAATCTGCAGACAAACATTTATGAATCATCCATCATCTATCAACAAAGTAGAATTTTAAACATCTAAATATATTGTTTTGCGTCTTTGTGTTGCAGCCATCGTCCAGGGAGACACCTTGGAAGAAATATATGATCAAGTCAAACAGATCATTGAGGAGCAGTCTGGGCCATACATCTGGGTGCTATCCAAGGAGAAGCTATGAAAAGCTGCGAGTTCCATCTTCCCTCCCCTTTCTTTTGTCTGTTTTATTTATTAAATCCATTTGTTGTTTTTCTTAACAACTTAATCCCTGATCCTTCAGTCTCCCTGCTTCTCCTTCCCCTCCAATCCCACTTCACAATCTCATCTCTCTGAAATCACAGATGACACCTGTGAGTGACACCCACACCAGTAACTTTACAGTAGGTGTTCCACAGGTGGGCGTGTGGCTATTAAGCCCTCTTCTGATTTTCTGACCTCCACTGCTTCCAGCTTCGAGAGGGGTGGGGTGGGAGTGGAGTGGGGTGGGGGATGTCAGACCAGCATCCATTAACGGGCCTTGAAAACGGTACAGTTCCTTAATGTTTAAGGGAGGTTACTTTCTGAGGAAGAAGGAATATACGGACTGAGCTGGATCGTTTTTGTTTTTTGTTCTTTTTTTTTTTTTTTTTCCTGTCTTTAGTTTTTTTTCCCTCGTGTAAGATGTCGATACAGAGGTTGAGTCTCAGGCATTGGAAATCATAAAATAGAGAAGAAAATAATCACAAAAAGCAAAACTTTGCACGTTATAGCTTTAAGAGCATGTGTTATTTGACCTTTCGACCTTTTTGTTTTCTTGTCGTTATTTTCCACCATAGTTCCATGTTTTGAGTACATTTATCATAGTAGTTTATCATGTTTCTCTTTTTCTTTTAGTCTGACTGTTGGCACTCATATTTTGCTTGTTATCTGTCCATGTTAGGGAGCCTTTTTTGTTTGTTATTTTTGATCACTTCATCGTTGGTTTCTCTAAACCTGTGATCAGTGTCTTACATAAAAGTACTGCATTTTCAGTTCTTTTGATTTTACATGTAGGAGATTCTGCCATTTGTAAGGAACTGCCATTTATGAGATGTTTGTGGACATCTTGTGGCTTCAATTGCCAACGCGTACGTGAAAGAAAAATTTATTGTACAATGAAATCTTAACAGATATTTAACCCTCCATAAACTGCCTATTTTGTTATAATAAAAGTCTATATTGAACTTTACTTAAGCACTACTACTACGGGAGTTATTTTCTTTACATTGTAAGACGTATATAAGAACAAGGAATTTTGCAGAGACTCTTATAATATGGATAAATATATATATTTTTTCCTTTTTTTTTCACCACTTCTGTCATTTATTTTCCAACACCGAACAGTACCGCAGTGCAGGAAGTCACAGTCTATGTCTGTATGAAGACAATATGGGACGCTGGCAGTCGTGCAGTTACTTTGAGTGAAATCACATCTAGCGCTCCTTTGGCAGCTAGCTCTCACTCCCTTTTTCTCTCTTTGTCTCTCTGCCTCCATCTGAGCACTTGCTCATATGGGCTCCATTTAAAGGTTTTTTTTTTCTGTGCGGAAGAGAGTAGTGCCTGGTCCGTCGCCCCCTCTGTTCCAGCCGCTGAGAGTTTGAGCAGGAAAAATTGAAAATTTTCTGGCGACTTGCAAGCTCCATAAGAGACTCCTCCTTTTCTAAACCCGTCCAGGAGAGGGCGCCCTGTCCGCCTGCTTGCTCTTCTCATGACATGATTGTTTTCTATACTTAAGACTGCTTGTTCTACCACCTCACCACCTCTGCTTTTTAGGGATACTTTGGGACTGAAGAGAAAAAAAGAAATACATGTAAATAACCTACTGATCTGATTCATTCCATTGATCAAAACAAGAACCAGAGGAGAACGGCTAATTCAACAAATAAAACAATGTTTCTCATACAGCTCAGCGTCAGCGTGAGTGTTCCTTTATGAGGGGAAGAATGTGTGGGGGGGGATTCCACATTTTTTTCAACATAAATGGTTTTGCAGAAAGTAGGTTATAGTGGTTTGGGGTGAATGTACATGCAGTTACATGTATTGTTCTTTAGATGTTCCTCTATTTCACACTAATCAACATTACATAGAAACCTCACAAGTCATTTGGGGTGGTAACACCTGGTTTCTATCAGCACCACTGGTAAACAAATGAGTGAGTTTCTCTTAAATTACTCGATTTGCACCCAACTCTCTGAATATGAATGTTGATGGAATCCCCCTTTAACCGATGCTCCACAGTAGACTACAAAATGGCAGGGGCCATGTATTCCATTCACACATGGTTATTTATGGAACCAAAGGTGATTCTTCTACTGTAGGGGTATTTAATTAAAATGTAAGGTTCAGTAAGGGTGAAGTTACTCAAGTCCAAGTCTGGAACATTGACCAGCCCCTTCACCCTCTCAGCAGCCCACACAGTGGCCCAAATTAATAACTTTCAATTTAATTTCATGTTGTATTTTAGGTCATTTAAGACCATTTAATTGGACTTTTCATTGTGATTGTCAATTTGACATACTGTGATTAAAAGTGTAGCTGATGATTTTAGATGTTTTGTTCCATCAGTATCTATATATTATAGTATTTTTATATTTATTGACATTGGCTTCCAGACCAAAAGGTTTTTGATGGTCTGATCGTTTCCTCTTCAGTTGTTTCTCTGCCATCACTACTTCTGCGAGTAACATGATTTCTTCCACATACACCCTTTTCCTCCTGTGCACAAGCAGGACTGCCCCTGCTGGACAAGTCCGGTTGAGCCATTTTTACAGTCCCAGGGAGGAGTATAAACACCAGATTCTCTCCAGTGTGCAGACAGACCAGAGAGTTAGCACACCGTTAGGAAACATTCACCCAATTTTACAAAGTGTGTAATGAATTGGAATTGTGCATATACTTATTTTATTTAATATTTCAATCCCAGTGTCTGATTTTTTTTATTTAAATATAGGTGTTTTTAAAAGGCACTGTACAAATATACAATTATAATATTTATTGCATTTTTGGGACAGTATACTGTCCAGATAGTTACTAAAGGCTCCTTAGTGTCCACTGGCAATTTCCTGCAGGCAACTTCAGAAGCAGCTGGATTTACTCAGTTCATTCAACAAGTGCAGTTTATTCCTGAAAAGTTGACATATTTGACTTCCATACTGTCCAGTGGTTGATTTCCCTGAAGTCCCATATGACTGAAATGCCACAAAAGGTCTCAAATTGTATAAATCTATAATTGGGTGTCATTTCCCATTTGTTCAATCACAAAACCTGTCACCACCAGGACCCTGGTGACAGATGTACTAGGAGGACACAAAACTTTCCTTTTTTTTTTTTTTTACACATTGATAAATACATATTAAGCATCCAACATACAATCCACTGTCATGACAAATAACATGGCCAAACTTCCCAAAAGCAGGTGGTTAAAGGATCAAACCCTCCTTCAGTTTAGTGGGTCCATGGCTGGTATATGGGTCATAGAAGATTGGAGAAGCACTTGCTTGTAGATGATACTACAGACCAGATGTTCTCAACTAATGCTTACTTCCCCTCATTTCCTTAGGCAATATGATTTAATTTGGAATATGTTACTTTTGCAAAGGGAGATGGGGAATTGAACAAGAACCTGAAGAGTCTGATATTTGGACTGGCCACTATCATTATTAGCAGGATCAGATGTCTTAGATGAAGGGTAAGCACTTATATGTGCAGGGCAGTGGATCCTCCAGGACCAGGGTTGGGAACCACTACTGTAGACCACTCGCACAACAAAGGCAGGTGGACTTGATTACTAACTGAGGTATGAAAATGCACCATATCTGACTGAAGTGTATAAAGATCATAAATCAACAGATTGTGTTTTGTACGTTTACATCAGTAGTTCAGCGCTGAACTGTGGATTTCAGTTCATTTGTTAACATCTAATGGCTTGAAATGCCCACCCAGCTTTTGCTGGTACAAGATGGCCAATGTTTCTGAAAAAGGTGGTTGTGACTGCCAGGTGTTGGACCAGATTAGCTGCTGACCAGAAAAGGTGTTTTCATTTGAGACGGACTCAGTGTTCATCAACCCTGGTCCTAGAAGCACCCCTACCATGCATTCCCCCCCTAAGCAATTCTGAATAGCTTGTTTAATGAGCTGATCAGCTGTATCAGATCTGGTAAGAGCAAGCTCCAACATCTGCAGGGTAAGGGTGCCTCCAGGACCAAGATTGAGAATCACTGGACTAACTGATGGAGCGTAGTGTGGTCCAGGTCCACGTGCTTCGATTTACAGGTTGAATTGGTGGTGACAAAAGTTCTGGTAGACCAGCCAAACCATCAAACCCAGTTATATGAGCAGTTGAGAAGTTGGTTAACCAGTTTAAGCTGGCAAGGAGCTGGCAGTTCCTGGTTCACTCAGGGTCACTTCCTGTCCTTGATCTGGCGGCTGGCCTCCCTCATGCCCTCCTTCACCTCCTTAACAAACGTGTCCCTCAGTCTGGAGGCGGTTTGGGCCGCGTCCGCCGCGCTCTGCGGCATTTTCCTCGCCTCCTCCCGCACCTGCCTGACCGTCTTGGAGTCCAGCAGCCTGGCCGAGGCCTCCTTCCCCACCAGCTGACCTTTAGTGATGGCGAAGGCGGTGAGCTGGGCAGCCCTGCGGATGGCCCTGGACTCTGCCAGACGCTCCACCAGCTGAACTCGGCTGATCAGGGCGAACAGAAGCCTCTGCAGAACCATCCTGCAGATCATCAAACATGTACACTGTTATTCCTGCAGCAGCTCCGAGCTTATATGAGAGGCTTCAGGGTCCAGATCCTACCTGGAGGCGCTCAAGGTCCAATAACAGCAGCTCCGCCAGCAGGACGCATGTTCACTGCGTTTCCTCTGGAGACGAGCTGGAGCTTCTGCTGCCCCCTACCGAGTGGAGGTTTTATAACAACGACCAACGTCTGTACACACTGTACTGCACTGGTTATTATATACTACATTATATTATATTATACTATACTATACTAATATATTACATTATATTATATACTATATTATATTATACTAATACATTCTATATTATATTATATTAAACTATATTATATTATATTATTATATTAAACTATATTATACTATACTACATTAAATTATACTATACTATACTATATTATACTATACTACATTATATGATATATTATAGTATACTATACCACCTTATATTATACTATACTACATTAAATTATATTATATTATATTATACTACATTATATTATATATTATATTATACTAATATATTACATTATATTGTATTTATGTGATAAATTATATTATATTATACTATATTACACCTTAAGCCCCTTCATTATGACCATTTATTCAAACACACTGACTACCTGCAACCAGCAAAAGCTGGTTATGGGCTGGATTTTTCAGCAGGGGCTTGAGAAGAGCTGGGATAAATGGAGAACAAATATGGATCATGTGTTCTGTCTCTGTTTTGTCTGCTTATTCCTTTCGATCAGATTAGTTGAGCAATATTGGAAAATACTGACATTGCAACACACACACACACACACACACACACAAAATATAGTCAGTAAAGATGACTTTAGTATTTAAAAAATCAGTTTAAATGAATTTTGTTTCTAATATTAAATCTTAATGAACAACACATTTTACTGTCAATATGTAAATTCAATATTTAACACGTGCAAATAGTAGCAATAAAGCAAAACAAAAGTAAATCAGTTTCCCACTAACAAATAATTTTTCACATCAGCAAAAAAGGGAGAAAAATCTGAGACAGTAATTTCATCTTTCACTTTAAAAACGTTTGCCAACCCAGACCTTTGTAATATCAGTCAATGTCTTTAAAGAGTACTTTGAGGGTCACACAACTGTTTAAAAGACATTCAAGCTCTCATCAGAGGAAATACAGAGGCTACAGTAACACCATTTTTCAAATAAGAAACTATGACATATTAGGTTTTGTCACATTATATCATTAACCATTAAAAGCAGAGCTATGATTATTATTTATATTTATATTATTTTTTATATGTTTTTTTTTATAAATAGACCACTTCAGTGAATGCTCCTTTGTGATATGTTAGAGAGCTATCTAAAGCTTATAGAAACTTCACATAAATGTTCTGTCGAGGACATATTTGAATGCATTCCATGTAGAAGACTGAATTGCATAATGAGTAACTACACACAACGTATGCTTTCAATAGCAGGTCCCAGATAAGCTGGCCTACTCCTTCTACTCGGTGAGGACTTCATGAGCTGGTGTGTTCCTGGACAGATACTCTATCTCCTTGAAACAGTCCAAGTCTGACGCTGCTTCTGATCTACCAGGGTATGAACGCATGTCCATGAGTGAACGACGCAGTCGGGCAGAGGATTGCATCATCTCCAGCATCCTTGCACTGCACTAATCGAGCTGAGAGGGGTCTGCTGTATGTTGAAGACTTCTTGCAGACCCTGTCATCTGCTATGTTTGAATGATCTTCTCTGCTACATTTGGTAGAGTGTTCTCCATCTCTCCTTTCTAGCTGCTACCATGGTTTTAAGATCTACTACTGCTGCCAAACCACAGTGATCTTCATAACTCTACACATGGTCTAACATTAAAGGGTGATCAGCCAAGGCTTGTTTGGTGTCTAACAAAAGTTTTCTGCTGAAAAATCAGGCTCAAGGCCAGTTTTTGCATGTATCTGGTATCTGTATCAACTGATCATTGATGGTCAATGTGGTTAAAAGCTGGTTATCCAGCTGTCTAACCATGATGTCCTTAATTTTGGTCATGAAGGTCAGGGTGGTCAATCAGCTTGGTCATGCTGGTCATACTGGTCAACCCCAGATAGCAAACATATTTCAGCTTGCTGGCTTGATAAGATCAGCCTGCTGGTTTGATAAGGTTGGCTGTTTGCCACGGTTGGTCCTCCCTCCAACCACCTAGGTTATTGTCCTGTGTACAAGATCTAACTAGTTTTTTGTCTCCTTAGATTTTAAATGCACAGAGGCTTTTATTTTAGAAAGCAGTCTAATACAAATATTTACTAACTAATATAATACATCAAATATTACAAATATTTAGTCTACTCTTAGTGTTTGTATTAAAACTAGACTCGAGTGAGTTGTAAATAGGAGCCGGAACGGTTGGAATTGATGAGCATAGTGACTTGGTTGCATATGTCAACGTTCTGTTATTTAAAAAAAAGAAAAAGCAAGTTATAGCTAGTTATACATTATCTGTACATTATCCTCCCTCAGATCACCTAGAGTATTCTTCTGTGTTCATGATCTAACTAGTTTTTTGTCTCTTCAATCAGATATGAAGTGCACAAACTTTTATTTTAGAAAATAGTTTAATACTAATATTACAAACAACTGTGAGGAAAAAAATGACCAAGCCTGATATAAAAGAGTTGTTTTAAAATGTTGTTGATGCAGTGCAAAATGAAATAGATTTTTTAATGTAACTTATTGCATATAAAGAAAAATGATAAATGAATAAACTGAACTCTGATTGGAAAATGAATCATAAAAAAGTGGCTTTTTTAAAATACTCTGTTTAACCTCTGGCAGACCACCCAGAAACCACGGGACAGCTTTGCCAACAGTAATCACCTTTCCTCTTGCCAACAGGGACCAGATGGTCATGCTTGCCAACCAGCATGGTCAAGTTTGGTGATGATGGTTGCCTAGCTTGGTCAGGTTGATCATGCTTGTAGACCAGCAAAACCATCAAACTCAAACAAAAAACATGCCCTATGCTGGTCAAGAACTAAACTGGTCAACCAACTTAACCAGCTTGACCAGTTGTCACTGGCCAGGCTGTTTTTTCATCAGGATAGTCTAGTAAAGAATAAGCTATCTTAGTCTCAGTTGTGGAGGTGTTTGTTCATCTCTAACAGACTTGCTTAGAGGGGTTTATACACTATATGGCTCACTGTGACATATAAACATGGTGGGGAAACATATGTAGCAATGCTTAAAACAGTACCAGCAGCTTTCTTGTGGCTGACATGTCAGTACTTGTATCAGGTTCCCTATCAACAGCTGGTCCAAATATCAGTCATTTCAGGGTCTTGTTCAATTCAACTGGATGAAATTGCAAATAATTCCCAAGGAATTTTCAATCCAATCCAATTCCAATCCAACTCAAATCCATAGACTAAAGAAACCAGGCATTACTCCCAGTGCCCGAAATTAGGGAACCACTTGGATTGACCACGCCCCTACGCTACATATCGGGCATATTAGGAAAAAATGGCTTTGATGATGTGTGGCTTTGGCTTCATCTGCTATAAACAGGGTCCGTCACAGGCAGAAGTCATGCTAGCTTGGCATGGCAAGCTTCATGCTCACATTTACCAGAACCTCGAGATTAAGAGTCTGGTGTGCTGTTAGTGTTTGGAGTAAAACCCGACTTGTTCACTTTTCCCAGCCTAAAGTCTGGCATCTCTAATGATGTTTAAAACGACAGTGCAATGATCTAAACATGCCATTTATACACTGTTATTAACATAAGCCTTGTAGATGTTTTCTTAGCCCCAAATACCTCACAGCATTATAAACACAACAGGCCTGGACAGCAGAGGATATTTCACACAAGTAACAGCTATTGTGTTTGAGAAGTGAGGGAGGTCATACAAACACACATGTACTTTGAGCCCTACCTAGGAATTGTGTTCTTTCTTGAGTATCATTGCACAACCTGTAACTGACCTTCGCAACCACACTGTGTGAGCTTCCCACGGTGGGCTAAGTTCACAGCATGTTTACTAAACTTTGCTCACACAGATACAAGGAACGGTAAAGAAATGTAATCCTCCATCATCTATAACTACAGATTACATGAGATTTTGGTATTAGTGGTCAAATCCTTGGAATTCTATGATTAGCGACTGTGGCTGTGGCTGTGTGTGTGTGTGTGTGTGTGTGTGTGTGTGTGTTTGTGTGAACAGTAATGGATGTGTGTCCTTGTTTTAATTAGTTATTCACATAAGCATACAACATTTGATATAGTGTGAACGCACCGTATAATTTGAACTATAAGTCATAAAACGACTTGTTGGCAGAAAGACTGTAATACAATATGTACCACCTGAGCAGCGTCTAAATACACTCCCTACTACACTGTTTCTCAACCCCTTCTTTGAGGCCCACCAGTCAAGTCTGCATTGTATTTTCTAGCTAACAGACCTGCATGTTCTTAAGAACAATGAATACCTTGGAGATTTTTGCTGGTTTCATTGACAAACAGGGAACATTGAAGAAACCATGACATCACATTGTTTATCATAACTACAACAAAATGTAAAATGAGTATTGTTATGTATAAATATGAATATCTCTAAAAAATAAAATGCCAGTCAGTCAGTCAGTCATTCAGTCATTGTCTTATCTGCTTCATAAATGAATGAATGTATGAATCAATCAATCAATCAATCAATCAATCAATCAATCAAAAGTTATTTGTATAGTTCTTTTTACAGCTGATGATGCCACAGAGCAGCTTTACAGAATTCAAAACTAAGAAGGCAAACAACATGGATAAAGGATAAAGACATAACCCCCCAGTGGCAAGGTGGCACAGTGGCAAGGGAAATATAGGAATATTCATCCTAAACAGTGTCACGGTGAATCCAGAGCCTACCATGAATCATTGGGCGCAAGGCAGGAATACCCCCAGACAGGGCAGCAGTTCATTGCAGGGTCATGAACATATAACAATGTAACAAGCCAATTTATTTTTTTTAAGCATTTGATAATATTCAATATTTGGCATTTTATTTAATCCTTGTTATTCAATAAGTCAAAATCAGCATAAAATATGTGGAAAGCCAGCTATAGTCTGCTGTGATGTCATTATACACTACATGGACAAAAGCATTGGGACATATGCTCATTCATGGTTTCTTCTGAAATCCAAGGACTTAAAAAGTGTTGATAATGCTTTTGTTGGAGTAATTGTTTTTACTGTTGTTGTGAGAATTTGATTGCATTTGCATAGCATTAGTGAGGTCAGGATGTCGGATGATTGCCAACCCACTGCCAAGGCTAGGTGGCCTTACATCTCTCTAGCTCATGCCTGCCATGAGGTATGGTGCCAATAGACTGATGTTTATCTGTTCCAGAGTCCAATTTTATTGGCAGTAATTCTATGCAGGGACTAGACAAGCTGTGTCGTCAAACATTTGGACATATAGTGTATGGAGTATGTAAATACAGTCCAGTAACAGCAATTAACCTTAGTCCTATACTACATTCTTGAACTCCAGCCAGTATCTTTCTCTCATGCATGAATGCAATCAAATCCTCACAGCAATGTTTCTAACTAACATCTAGTGGAATGTCTTCTCTGAAGAGTAGAGGCTTTTGCTGCACCAAAGATGGACAAACTACCCTTGATTGAATGTCTGCCTGCATTTCAGCATACAATGTAATGTCTCTGTGAGATGTTCCACATCAACTCATACACCCAAAATCTCCAACAGGTTGGTTTACTCCATCTTAGCAGGAAGAGCCTCAGATAAAGTTATCTCTCCAAGGTTCCCCTCAATCTATGAGTTTACGGAAGATCCCAGTGAATGTGTATATAATCCTATCAACATGACCTTCTGGTCTGTCAGTAGGTGAAGCAACATTATTTTATCTCTTTTTATTTCATGACACCTGCTGCTCACAATAATACAGCCTGTGCCAAAGGAAACTAAACAGGTTATTAAAATAATGAACAGAATATCACTTTCTGAAATACAAACATAGCACCTTTTCGGACTAGGCCTGGATAATACGTTCACAAGAGTATATGTGTCTGGATCCATCTCCATACAGTAAAGACATTTTGGTATCTTCTTAGTTTATGTTTGCTTTAGTTTATCCTGGAGCTATGAGGCAGCTAACAACTAATGGAAGCTTGTAGAGACAACTCTCAACATTCTCTGACAACAGGTCCACATGTAGTATAGAAGGTATATAAATCTATGCTAATAAATGTTCTTCAATTCTGAATAGATGTATTTCATGTGTTACACAGGTAGGATAATGTAGCAATAACAAGGTGTAGAATGTTTGGTGTAGAGAGACCATGAGGAAGGTTTTTATTACCCACTAATCACCTTGGCTGAGATCAAAAGAGCTCCCTGAGGCCTTCAGAAAGAAGGTAACTGCAAAATGGGAAAAAAGAAGTCAGTCACCTACGGGTGGCTCTCACCACAGCTGATTTCAAAGCACAGTATCTACCATCAGAAAGTTAGATTTTCTTAGTTGTGTGCAGGAAGAAAGCTGTGCAAATTAACGAACGAACGAACGAACGAACGAACGAAAGAAAGAAAGAAAGAAAGAAAGAAAGAAAGAAAGAAAGAAAGAAAGAAATCTTAGAGATTTTAAAGATGTTAAAGACATTCTTTCACAGAAAAGCGAATTCACTTGGTAGTCGTTGTAGTGGCCAATTTTGCCAGTTCGGAAATATTCAACCCCAAGACATTTCCCCTTTGTTGCAGGTTCAGTTAGATGTGGGTGTAATTCTGAGGGTTGGGAACTGTGGAAAAATGGTTTCATATGAAAACTATTCATATTGCTGTGACCATTTGTCACCA
>CM067502.1:16063130-16068130 GCA_034509495.1 Acestrorhynchus altus | reverse complement strand
CAGGAGAGAAAAGAGTCTGGATGCTTGTCTTCCATGTTTCTTGAGGGATAGTGGATAAAGCCGATGCTGCATTTGATGCTCAAAGGGCTCTTGGTAAGGATTGGGTTTGGATAATTGTCATCAACTAAGTAGGGGCTGGTCAATTTTTGGGTTTGTAGGCCACTTTGGCTAAAGGTCCATTCAGCCATTCGGCTTTACTGTTCTTCACCCATCTACCACACTTTAAACTGAGGCCAGATGTTCTAAGAAGTTCCAATATTACATCTGTTCCTGGAGGCCAACTGTCCACCCTAAGCAGAACAGGAACTAAAACAACACATCAGAATGAGATTAATCCCAAATAAATGGCTGAAGTGGAGTAAAAGCTAAAACGCTTTAGCAGAATTGCAGATTGACAAAAGTATTGGGACACCTGCTCATTCATTGCTTCTTATGAAATCAAGGGTATTGATAAAAGTTTGATCTTCTTTAGTTGGAGTAACTATCTACTATCCATGGAAGGATTTCAACTAAATTTTGGAGCATTACTGTGAGGATTTTATATATAGAACAGAAAAGAGAAGTGATGATTTGAAGCACCTGCCCACTGATTCCTATTATAAGTGAGTATTGAGGTCTCAGGTCTTTTGTTAAGTACACAGACATTACTGTCAGTTGTGATGGATCCTAAGCAATGAGATTAGCCTGAAACACAGAGGAGAAAACCTCTAACAGGTAGAAGTTACACTCAGGCCAAGCTTCCTGGCTTCGACTGCACACAAGCTAAAATTAAATCACAGACATCAGCCCATGTGAACGGATGGGGGTGGATTAGTTGAGGACTTTCTAAGCAAGTAATTATCTGTGCGCTGATCAGTGATTTGGGGGGTGGGTGAGCTGGGGGTGGTGTTAATAAGTGTTTTCATTTTTAGCATGTAATTACAGTGTTCCATTACAGTCAAGTAGTGTGTGTGTGTGAAGTATCTGTAATGTTGCTTATTATTATTATGGGCAAAGAAGGATTACATGCACACACACACACACACACACACACACACACACACACACACACACACACACACACACACACACACACACACACACACACACACACACACTTATCTGATTGCACAGATCTTACAGGTGAAATGTGCAGGTCAATGTGGGTGATGCACTGTGATGCAAAAGATATGAAAAAGATATGAAACACATATCATACACACACACACACACACACACAC
Source organism: Acestrorhynchus altus (assembly GCA_034509495.1). Lineage (NCBI taxonomy): Eukaryota > Metazoa > Chordata > Actinopteri > Characiformes > Acestrorhynchidae > Acestrorhynchus > Acestrorhynchus altus. Next base: position 16,066,910 of record CM067502.1, on the reverse strand, counting down.
ACACACACACACACACACACACACACACACATGTGTTCATACATGAGCTCTCTTTCTCATAACAAAGCCTTAGCAATTTAGCAGGGATACTACATATACAGTTAGGCCCATAAATATTTGGATAGAGAGAGAGAGAGAGAGAGAGAGAGAGAGAGAGATGTTGTCTGTGTAAATATTTACAGTGTGTACAGTACACATTCACACCTAATTGTCTTCACAGCCCACTAACTGCCAAATGCTTTTTCCCAACACTTCCCCCAAATATATATTTTGTATGTTTTCAGACCTCGACTTTTGCAGTAATAAACATAACATTCTCTGTGTAAAGGCTCGCATTCACCTCACAGTTTACTTTAAAGCAAATGTTCTGACATCTTTGCCATGATGTGGCAACTCAGCCCAAACACACTGGATTGCAAACCCATCATTTATTTCATGGGCAGTTGTTTCATTCAGTGGATGTTGTGCTCTTTTCTAAATACAGTGAAACATAACTAAATTACTCAGCACTATTTGACTGGATGGGACAGATGGATGCAGAAGATAGATGTTAGTTCAAATAATGCTTGAGTGTTTCTTTTAAAAGCACAGGTAACCACAGATGGGTTTTCTATGGCATTTCCTAAAGGAACCTTTTAGCACTTTTATTTTTAACACTGTAGGACAAGAAATGGTCCACCACACAAACATATCCAGCCAAGAGTGGGGCCGCGGTCAGAAACTAACCAACAATGAAGGCCTAGAGGATGGCTAACATAAATGGTGCGTGTACAGAGGAGCTACAGTCTTGAACTGTTCAGCAACAAGGTGGAGCTACAAGGGAGGGGTTTCTGGTAAAGTTGCCACTGAGCATAAGACTATATTATAATTGTCCTATCATTAAACTTTTCAGTACTGTCCAGTTTCCACGTGGATATTTTGAGATGATTCCTCATTATATTGAGATGATATCTCACTATTTTTAGATGATTTCTCATTATTCTAGGATGATTTCTAAGTATTTTGAGATGATTGCTAATTATTTTCAGGTTCTTGATATTTTGAGATGATTTCTCATTCTTTTCAAATGATTCCTCATTATTTTGAAAAGATTTCTCACTATTCTAGATGACTTCTGATTATTTTCAGACAATTTCTCATTGTTTTGAGATGATTTCTTATTTTTAGATGAGTTCTCATTATTTTTAGAGGGTTTCTTGGTATATCGAAAATATTTGACAGTATTTTGGCATTACTCATTTGCATTAAACACATAAAATACAGACACGTTTCAGTGTGAATTCTTTTGCAGTTCTGGCCGAGACTCTAATGGAGTAACAGAGAAATACCTCAGAGTTAACCAGACCACCTCTGACACACAGAGGGGTTGTGAGTCTTTGTATTTAAATGCCAGCTGGAAGATTAAAACAGTTTACTGTAAGTAATTCAGTCTCACAGCCAGGCGAGAAGAAAATGCTAACACTGTGTGTGTCTGCGGTGTGTTCATAAAACACACTTTGTTTTAACTGTGGGTTCTGAACCACCAGCAGTTCTCGGACAGTTAAGATTTATAAATCTGTCTGATTGCATCTTAAAGAGCATTTATTTATAAATGAGCTTTGTTCTAATTAGTTGCCCTGCATTCTGCCTCCTTCAACAAGCATTCCTTTAATGTCACCATGAATGCATGGGGCTTAACTGCTGTAGGCTGAGTACCACATATATGGGGTAGGTGTGGCCTGGTGGTTAGGCAACCAGTCATATGACTGGAAGGTTACCAGTTTGATTCCCTGAACTGGCAGGAAACTGTGGGTCAGTGTACTCGCTGCCCCCAAGTGTGTGAATTGACTAGTGTGTAAGTTTGTGTTTCACTGCATGGTTAAATTCCTTTGTGTACAAGTACAGTGGTTCTATGTGCCCATTTTTGTTTTTATGTAAATATATTTTTTTATATATATAAATAAATCATTACAAAACACTCTAATGACCATTTATGGACTACAGACTGGGAAGTGGTCAGATTCTTCACTTTAACAATGTATAAATAATACAAAAGTGAGGGACATGTATATTTATACATCAGTGACTATATGAAGTATTTCTGAAATGCATGTTGGGTATTGTAGTGAGACAATATTGACTGGTGAAATATAAACAAATCTTGAATTCTGTTAAGCTGTTATACTGAGGGATAAAATGCCTCACTGCAGCATATTATGATTAGCAGGGTTTTATTCTCAGCTCATAGGAGAATAAAAGTGGACCCATCTAATGATAATGGGATAGAAAAGCAGAGAGAGAGAGAGAGAGAGAGAGAGAGCGAGAGAGAGAGAGAGATTGTGTAAATAAGCAGTTGCAAACACAGAAACAATAATTTAAGATGCTCTAATGCCAGTTCAAATTACATGAGCATGAGCTGTAATTAAGTAATAACTGTTTAGGCCACATTTTGGGCCAATTTAAGTAACCGTAATAAGTCTCAAAGACAGTTGTCTGTCTTAGTGAGCTACATGTGTAGTCCATTTTCTACATATGCATACTAAGTCTAGTACCTTGAATGGCAATACACTTACTCAGCAGACACTGGAAATCAATTTGACAACATAAAGACACTGGACATCAAAACCCAATGTTGTATAGATGTTGAAATTTGGAAATTAATGTCACAATGGTCAGAAACCATCAGTGGATTCACATCAAGCTCCAATGTTAGACAGACGTTGAATTCTGGTAACGTAACACATTGTTTATCATCTCTGGTCTTGGAGGCACCCCTACCCTACATGTTTTAGCTTTACACACCCCCTGCAACTCTGAAGGGATTATTAATGAGGTGAATTGTTGAACCAGGTCAGGTGTGTTTGGAACAGGGAAAAGTCTGGGATTTGCAGGGAAGGGTGCTTCAAAGACCAGGGATGAGAAACACTGACTTAACACAATAAAATAAACCCTAAATCATGTTAATGTAGAATTTTATTATGTGTGGAAGTGTGTGGATATCTGCAAAAACAGATATCTTAGCAAATAAAATCCACTTAAATCTATTTGATAGTAGGATAGTTTGCATTTTTCCATTGTTGTAAGTATGTTATAACAGTAAGATTATTCAACTTATTTCTGACTTATTTTTTATGTGTTTTAAGTAAAAGTGTCACTTTTTAAATGAATAAGTGAAGTGAAAATGCTAGACCATTGCAGGGTGCCACAAACGTACACACACACACACACACACACACACACACACACACACACACACACACACACACACACACACACACACACACACACAAATTGGACTTAGACTTTAGATATTTATACAACATTTGTGAAACTTTCACTTTCTATGATATAATGTTTTGCAGTGCAGACACTGTATTTTGGTCAGCTGTTATCACAACCAAATGTTCTTATTTGATGTCAATGGACGTAGTCCTGGCGTTCAACTTTGGTCATGTGACGTCCTGAAGTCCAGTATACAGGAAAAGTACAACAAAACTCTTCTCCCAGCCAGGATGAGAGCACAGGCTCAATTTAATCCATTCTCAACTTATTTCTTTTTCACCATTAACGTTCTCATAAAGAAGCTATACAGAGATCTAAATCTGAACCTGTTTTGAAGAAGTCTGAAATCTTTCAGATGAAGAGAAAGGAACCTGGAGTCAAGGCTCCAAATGGGAACCCAAACTACTCTGATCAATACAAGTCAGCACAACAATTAATAAAAATGTCTCCTCAGATGCAGTGAGGTAATGAATAAATATGACTGGTGTGAAAGCAGGTGATAAGTTATAAATATATGAG
>CM067502.1:16038130-16058130 GCA_034509495.1 Acestrorhynchus altus | reverse complement strand
TAACTCATACATTGTCCAGTGGTGTCATTTGGATCTTTTTAACAATTTGCGTGCTCACCATAGATCTAATGTTTTGACTTGAAGTTTATAAAAAAAAAAACTAGCGATGGAATGTCGACACACTCTTCCTTTCTGTTACAGGTATTAAAATTTCAGTATAATACAGATAGATAAATAGATAAGATGTAACCAGACTTGAGCAATGTGTTTTGGTTTCAAAGGCTCCATTGTTGCGAAACTTACTAATGTAAATGTAAATATACACCCACTGTGCATGCACAGGCGAAATTTGTCCTCCACATTTAACCCATCCACACAGCAAAACACACATGTACACTACTGAATTCACACACTAGGGGGCAGTAAGCACAAGTGCCTGGAGCCACGCTTCAGTCAGTTGAATGCCTTGCTCAAGGGCACTTCAATCATATCCTGCCAGTTCTGGGAATTGAATTACCAATCACAAGCCTGATTCCCCAATCACTAGGCCATAGTTGTCATATTGTCATGATTGAAAACAGATGTCTAAAGAGTTTGACACCTTTAAAGCTATTTTACAGAAAGTTTTTCAATACATCCCCATGTTTTGTCCACATTACATAAATATTTATGCCTGCTTGCGATTTATCATGTCCTCCTGTCCATAGTGGTGCTCTTTTGCCAAATACACATTACCCATCCTTTCATTCATCCTTTTGTGGCTTTTTACAATTCTAAGGTTAATAAAAAATCATTTTAAAAAGTCATGCAGACCTGCTAAGAATCACTTTAACAGATAATTATAAGCTATGCACATTATTTCATTCATTGATATCAAGCACATACAGAGACATACAGATATGTACACCAAAAACAGTGCACGATCCCTACGTAAAATACGATGATATCATCATCATCATCCCTATATCATTATGGGGTTTACCATTTCTAAAGTTTCTACTGCAGGATAAAATAAAGTAGAAGTTCAAATAAAGTAGAAGTAAATCACATCAGACCAGAGGAATCATTGAAGAGAAGAGCAGGTTACTTTATTGGTGAATGTCACATCACCTTCCGGTTGTTTCTTTATACGGGGTGAGAATTCTGTCCTTGTTGTACATTCCATACATCAAGGTGAACATGATTATACAGTCTTAATTGATTGAATTAGTCAGATAATTGACACCATTATATCCAAACCAGACTTGCTCATAAAAAGAAAGCTGTTCTTCCTGAATCAGGCGCCACTGTCAGGTCAAAAGTTCAGGCCTTTAGGGGTCAAAAGGACTCACTGTATTCGGTGCCTTTGATGTCTCAAACACAATCTAAGCTTCTTTTATTAAATTCACAATGTATATTTCAATTTTTATTCAGTTACAATTCTTGCATCCATTGAGTGACCCCTCAGCACTGAGTTTGGAGTGAGAGGTTAAATGTCGGGCCCAGGGGATGTGAGGTGGAGTTTGATCTGATTGTATCCAAGCTCCCTGTGAGCTTTCCTGGTAGGGTGTAACCAAAAATGCATTTCCCCTATCTCTAGCACGCACACGTTACTGAAAGCTGGAAGACCTTGATACAAGACCAGCAATGTCATTCACAGATGTGAAAGAAGGCTTTTTGGGATAGTATGCAATTACTCGAATGCAATTTTTAGTGTTAAGTTCAGTTTTACACTGGAGCTATGAAGTTAACGTCACTAACAGCATTGTGCATGAATCTGAACAAACGCTCCTCAGACTGTATCAAGTTATTAAATAGTCTTGTTTATATGGTCTTAAATACTGTGTTCCTCTGTCATTCATTAGCTAGCTAGCTAGCTAGCTAGCTAGATAGATAAATAGATAGATAGATAGATAGATAGATAGATAGATAGATATGATATGACTTTAGCATAGCTATGTTGTGATAGCCTTCAGTGCTATCTTAATTCAGATGGCCTTTTTCAAATCATAAATTCAAATTCACTTCCAAGAAGAAGCCATAAATAACACAACAATGCATTATTACAGGGTTTTATATTGATGTTTTTAGCATATTTTCTGCTGGGACAGGTGTTTTATTGTGTGTACTAGGTAGCCTAGTACATACAATACAAAACAAACATTTGCTGATAGGAATCTAAGACTGTATCATGTATTTTTGCACGTTTCTGTTCACTGCACTTGGACTCCTGGGTCATGCTGCTTGAGGGGTCATGCAAGCTGGAGTCTGAGAGAACGAATTTGGCCGTGCTCTCATCTCATTTCAATGATTTGGGCTGCCATGGCCAAAGGACAGAACATGGTGGAGGTATAAAAGTAGGCCAATAGAAGTATACAGTGTATTTTGTAGAATTTTACTGTACAAAATACAGTTTTTTTTTAATTTAAATATAGGTTTCCCTGTACAAATTAAATCTGTGGAGAAGACTTCTCTTGGTTGCAGAGATTTTCATGACTTATTTTGACACGCTTTTCTGACAGAACTCAGCAGCATTGTGTCCTCCAGCCAAAGCCAAGTGCATGCAATGTGAATGAAAGGTCAACAGATTAACAGTGGCTACGTGACTGCTGCAGCATAATGGATAAAAAACACTGGCACTCACTGGTTAAGTGGGTTAAACCTCCACAGCATGGTTTAGATGGTTTTTTTTTTTCCCTTTGCATTTCTCATTCTTAACCATGTGTACCAAAGACGTGTTCAGTACGTAAGAGTAACAGCCAGTCAGCCAGGTCTCATACGGATTTCTAATCTCAGTATCATAGATCATGAAACGACAAAGCTGCTGTTTGTACACGTACACTTGTTTGGACATGATCCAACACGCAGGGAAGGGGGTTTCCTTCATGTAGAACAGTTAGGAGAGCAATTTTCTCTACTTTTAGAGTTATTAGACCTAATCCTTTGTTTCTGAGCCGGTACTGTTTTCTCTGATCTGGATGGAAGATGGAAGTTTTCAGGTGCATTACTGAGTGCTTTTCTTTGTTAATCAGCTAAATTAATGACTGCAGAGGCTCTGCAGTGAAAGATGATCTCTGTGATCTGTGCAAGCTGAAGGTAGAGCAGGTCAGATTTCGACTGTACATTCAGTGGTGGTCTATTCTTGGATACCACTTCAGTTTCATTGGGGAAAGAAGAAGTGCTACTGTGTACTATCTTTAGAGTCCTGACAAATGTTTGTGAAGGACTAGTGAATGAGCGCGTGGGTGGTATGTTACTTATGCTGCCAATCATCTGTATATTGAGGTATATATTTATATCTATAACATTTATATAATTGCTTACAACCTTACATATACACACACACACATTCATTTTATATGTACACTGCGCTCCAAATTATTATGCAAATTGGATTTAAGCACCAAAGATTATATTTCTTGTTTTTTAATTAAACGTCTGGATGGTATTATGTCTCAGGGTTCTTTGGATTAACAAAATCAGTCTCCTGTGCCTGTGATAATTAGTTGGCCAGGTGAGCCCAATTAACGGAAAACTACTTAAAATAATCCCACATTATTTATCAGGATCTCTCTGCTGCTTAAAAGTGTCAAATAGTGCAATACCTCGGACAAGGTATGAAATCGTACAAAAATGTAATATTAGAATAAACAGATATATGAAGCTGTTGGTGCCCCTAGGATTCTCCAGAGGCTTGCTGTTCTGCATAAATCAACTATTTGGCCACCCCTAACCAGTGCACATGAGGAAACGGCCCAGAAATACATGAAGACTAATTTGCAGTCCTGTTTACTGGTGAGTGTCATGCAACCCTGTGGATGTTCCAGATGGATGGATTAGTGGATGGTTGTTGGATGACCACCGTGTCCCAACAAGACTGTGACGTCAGCAAGAAGGTGGCAGAGTCATGTTTAGTGCCAGAATCATGGGGAAAGAGCTGGTAGGCCCATTTAGGTGTGAAGCTGTGAAAATGACCGTGGCAAAGTTTCTGATGGACCACTTTCTTCCGTGGTAGAAAAAAAGAACTGCCTTCTGTAGCAAAATCATCTTCATGCATGACAATGCACCTTGTCATGCTGCACAGAATACCTCTGTGTCATTGGCTACTGTAGGCATAGTAGGAGAGAAACTCATGGTGTGGCCATCATCCTCCCCTGACCTCAACCATATTGAGAACTTTGGAGTATCCTGGAGCAAATTATCTAGGGTGGGAACATCTCACATCAAAGCAGTAGATCTGGGAGGCTATTTTGACATCCTACAAAGACATTCAAGCAGAAACTGTCCAAAAATTCTCAAGTTCAATGGATGCCAGAATTGTGAAGGTGATCTCAAAGACGTGCCATGTTAACATATTTTTATATTTTAGTAAATGTGACCTCTTAATGCTGCTAATTCAACAAATGACCATTTTCAGTTCTTTACAACCTATACAGTTTTTTGAAACTCCATTGTGCATAATAATTTGGAACAATGCATATTTTTGTAAAAATACTGTTTATTTATTATTGGGATGAAATCTCTGCACTGTACTGTGTGTGCACACATGGTACTTTAATGTCCATTCTTCTGTAAATGCATGAATCATTTTTGCATTCATTATTTTTGTCAATTTCAGATGGCGATGGATCAAGCCAGGTCAACAATATCAAAAATAGTAAGTATTTGTTGCTTAATTTATAAACATGACCTATAACATGGATGTTTTGAATTATAGCTGTGCCCCCCTTGCTGATATTACTTTTTTACATAAATATTTAATTAACTTCTACATGTCTAGCTAACATTAACCTCGGTTATTATTTGTCTGAATAGAATTAGATATATTGGTAGATATTTATTGATCCTGAGGGAAATTGAGGATTATGATGAATAAGCTCTGGACTGGTGACAGTCTTTGTACAAATGACTAGAACTCTTTCCAGTAGTGAAAGCTTTGTTGGTTGAATTTAATCCAATTGAAGTAACAAATGGATTTAAATCACTGATCAGTACTAAGGGGGTTGAAGAAAAGAAGAAGTACATGTATGACACCAGGTGGATCAGCGTGGTTGTGGGCTACTACGATTTTCAGCCTAGAGGATGAAATGCTTTTCTATATCCACAGTTCAATGGGGAACCTCGTTCCTACACACGCTTCAACCTCACCCAGAACATGGAGGGGGACAACAGTCAGGTGGAGATGAAGCTGTCGTCTGACATGGACGAGGAGGTTGGGGGAAATGGAGTCGGGGAGCATATGAACCATCACCCTCGTCCGTCTTACGTTAGCAAACCCACTCAGCGCTCCTCCAGAAACATCTGCTTCATGGGCACTGCCATTCTGCTCCTCTTCATCATTGGTAAGAAGGATGCTTGCCATGATTTAAAGGGGTTTGAATAGACATTTATATATGTTTTTGTCTTTTTTTAAATATTAACCATACATTCTGTAACCTAATTTATTAATGAAAGCATCAGTAGAAACATATTTTATTTATGACTTTATTTTAAAGTCTTGGAAGCTCCATTATTACAGTATTTATCTTATACTATGTAGGGCTGGACAAAATATCAATACTTATATACTTATATCTGGATATAAACAGAGGAAGATATTGCCTGAGCTGATTTTGTTTATGTTGAGTTTTAAAGTTTTTTAATATTGTTCTTTTTCAATCTTGCGGAAGAATTTTTTTTCTTTTCCCTCACCCTGCTCTGCCCCCTGTTCTCAGCTCCTCCTCTACTGTGTTTTCCTCCATCCCCACTCACATTCTCTTACACATACACTGTGTAGGGGCATGAGACAGAGCTCTAGAATAAAGACAACTTGATGTGTATACAGAAAAAACTGAAAATTATATCTCAGTATGTTTAAATATATTTAAAGTGATAAATTATTTTATGAAGAGTCCTAATTTTTTCACATTGTCTTTTTAATTTTTTTACTCCCGATTGGTCCACCTATCACATGTGGTGCTCCCAACACTAGGGGGGAGATAACTACCTACTGCATCTTTTCGAAGCTGCCATTTGCATCTTCCAACACGCGGCATCCCCGGTTATGATGAAAAGGCTGACAGATGCCTGTGCCGACCAGCATAAAATTGATACTGTGATGTGGGGAGATAGCACCATCTACCCATCCGGTGAGGGAGAGCAGGCCAATTTCACTCTCCCTCTGGACCCTGGCTGAGCTGGGAATCGAACTCACAATCCTCATATCATAGTGGTAGCACCTTAGACATCATATTATATCAGATATCGGTGTATGATTTTTTAATATATTGCCCAGTTCTAATATTACTACTGTTTATTTTTGTTCTCTTTTCCTATTAATCTCTTTCCTCATTGTATAGCTTTTTTATGTTGTACATTAATAAATGTCACTTCAACATTACAAGCTAAAAGCCAAATTGTCTGCTCTTATTTGCAGCCATAGCTGTAACTGTGTCACACTTTTTCAGTAATTTTCATTACCCTGTTATTCAGGATACCTGGTTGGCTACCTGGCTCACAGACGGACAGACGTAGGCTCTCCAAGCTGTGCAAAGGCTGTTTCTTATGATGATAGTGATGGCACAGTTCCAATACAGACGGTTCCGTCTCTCGACTGGAGTGACATCACTGCTTTGTTTAAAAGCAAACTGAGCACATCTAGCATTGAGAACACCCTAAGGTAAATATCAGGACTGTGAATATAGTCACAGGTTCTGTTAGCGCGGCATACAGTGTATGAGCAGCTGAACTCCACTCTGATTTCTACGGGTGGGTCAAAGGGTCTAAATTAAAGCATGTGTTTACAGTTTTGTTGTGTAAAAGTTGTCTTTTTATTTTATTAAATTGTTAACTTGGACAGCGTTAATAAATATACAAATATATAATTGTTCCCCAGTGTCTTCTCTGGTTAAACACTGCTCATGCTATTAGTAGAAATGGATGTCTAAATAAATTACTGTCTCTCTGTCTGTTGTTCTCAGGGAATTCTCCTTTGACAGTCATCAGGCAGGATCCCCAGGAGATGAGGCACTTGCAAATAAATTGTTGAGACGTTTCAAGGATTACAAAATGAACCCTTGGGCTGATGAGCACTTTGTTAGGGTTCAGGACCGCCCTTTCAGTGGCACCAACAAAATTACTTTCCGTGACAAACCATTTGTCGAGTCTGGCTTTTTGTCTTACAGTCCAACTGGATCAGCACAGGTTTGTATTTGAAGCAGTACTTAAAAAATATAAATGTACACATTTTCCTCCCTTTTCCTCAAATACAGTCCAACAATTGGAACTAGAGATCCTCACTTTGTGGGCAGATACATGAAGCTTTTTAGGCTTCACATCTCATGATTAGAGTTACTTACAGATATGATACCCATTTAACAAATTACATTCTTTATCTCACCATGGTGGTCTGAAGTACTGGTAAAAATCAAGCTTCATGGAAGCTGCTGCTACTGTCTTTAGCTAACTATGCTACTTTTGTTCCTGTTTGCAGACCACAGTGAGTCATACAGTGTCTGAAACAACATAATAAAATCTTTACTTAACACCTGCACATGGTTTGAGAAGGATGTGTGATCATTTAGGCATGCAGTTAACACCATCTTTTACATTAGCTACAATTAGCCAAACTAAATTGTGGATTTATTTGGCCAAACAATCTCATTATTATTTGTCATTGTAAGAGATTGAACAGTTTCTGTCTGAATTTTTAGCCCTGCAGTTTGAACTTCCATTTCTTGTTAGCTACGTTAATTGCTGAACTAAAGTCAGTGAACAGCATTCTAAGATGGGAGTTCTGACAGTCCAGATGGGTCAGTGCATTTTGGAATACTGTGGAAATGGCATCCTTAAATACATCAACTGAACTACATTTGGGATAAAGGAGGGAAATGTGTAAATGTAATTTTTACAATACAATACAGCATTCAGGCATAATATATTTTACATTTGCAAGCTACATTAGCAACTACAATTCAGTGCAAAACTAAATAAACTGGTTAATTTTGCCAAACTATCTACTGACTATAAGCTTTTTTAATTATTTGTTTTCATAGGGTGCACTTTTATATGCCTATTATGGACAAACTGATGACTTAAGGCGTCTACAAGACCTTAACGTTGACATGAACGGAAGAGTCCTCTTAATTAGAGCTGGCAAAATCAGTTTTGCTGAAAAGGTTGGTAGTATCGGTATTATATTTCATTTGTATTATTATTTTTAATTGTTGACTGTTGGTTAAGGGTTTTTTTTTGTTAAGGTTTGGTTAAGGGGGGCTGGTGGCATGGTGTTTGGGAAATAGATTGTGACTGGATGGTTCCCAGTTTGATTCCCCTGGTGCTCTCCAAGCTCTATGGTTCGGGCTGCCTACCATTCCAGGCATTTGTGCTCAATGCCCCCCTAGTGTGTGAATTTGCTAGTGGCTGTGTGTGTGTGTTTCACTGCCTGGATGGGTTAAATGCTGTGGACAACATTTTTTGTTGTTTTTAATTTCAGGTTGCTAATGCAGCTGCTATGAATGCAAGTGCTGTGCTGATCTATCCAGATCCTGCAGATTACTTGTTGGATGATGGAACTGATCTATTTGGACATGTAAGTATGCTGATGATAAAATTGTGGCAAATCTCAAAATAATAAAAGTTTTCATTACTATTTTGCCTCAATGACCTGCAGTCTAATGCGCAAGCGCTTTGATCTGAGGAAGCAACTGGAGTTTGGAGAGAGCAAAATTGGCCATGCTCTCTCTGGGTGGGTCCTGTTGGAGTTGGGTAGCTGGCAGTTCCAATTGGGGGAACATTGGAGATAAATTTATTAAAAAACAAAAAAATGCATTCTGGTTTCTTTGCTCAGGTCCATCTCGGCTGCGGTGATCCATACACTCCAGGTTTTCCATCCTTCAATCACACTCAGTTCCCTCCAGCACAGTCCTCAGGCCTGCCAGCCATACCTGCACAGACCATTAGAGCCAGCACAGCTGCAGCTATCATGAGGTACATACATCTAGTAGTGCTGATCATTTCTTCTTCTACTACTGTTCCAGATGTCTTATGGTGTTAATTTTATGAATATTGATTCCTCTGAACAGGGAAATGGAAGGCCGTGAACCTCCTCGTGGTTGGGCTGATGGAGGTCTCCGAAATGTTAAGTACAAGCTTGGAAGTGACAGTGACTTAGTCACTGTGGAAGTGAACAATATGCTTACTGAGAAGAAGATCCACAATGTGTTTGGAGTCATCAGAGGTTTAGTAGATGCAGGTACAGAATGTTTCTACTTTAGCTAAACATTGATTCAAGTCAGTGGGTTTTAATGTGCTAAGTTACTTTATAAGGAATGTCATGCATAAATTAAGTCATGTAATTCATTTGAATATAGACAAAATAATGCATACGTATTACTCACAAACACAACAGACACTGCAACCAAATTTATGGAGTATTTGAAAGGTGGTGACCAAAAGGAAATCAAAACAAGACATTAATATTTCTTCATATACTGTATTAAAAACAGTATATTACTGTATTTAGTACCTAAAATACCTATTTTCTTTTACCTGTCAGTAGCAGTAGTACCAAATGAGTCCCATAATACACTGTCAAAATGTTTGTGGACATCCCTTCTAATTAATGAATTTGGCACTTATTGCAGACAGTGTTCTCATATGAACACATACTGAAAGATTTAATCACAACATTGACATTCTATTAAGATCAGAACGTGTTTGACATTTCACGGGTCTTGTGTAGGTCTGATCTTATGCTTTTCTATCTGTTTCTTGTCTTAATCACCATTAATCTTCTGCTATAGATCGTTATGTGGTGATTGGGGCTCAGAGAGATGCCTGGGGTCCTGGATATGCCAGGTCTACTGTTGGCACCAGCTTGCTGGTTGAGTTAGCCAGGACCATTAGTGAGATGATCAGCAAAAGTAAGTAGTTGTTTTTTTTTGTTGTTTTTTTTTTTGCTGTAAAGCAAGTTAAGCATTAAATATTGGCAGAACAAAACCCTTTTATTTAAACATGATTTAAACATGATTTAAACATTTATTTTACATGAGTTGAAATCACTGGCTGCCCTTTACACTCTCAAACTTGAGGAGGAGCTGACCAACAGAAGTGTTTGTGTTATATTAACTTAAAGCTCAAACTTAAGAAGGTTTCTATTCACGTTTCTCAAGATGGATTCAAGCCCAGGAGGAGCATAGTGTTCGCTAGCTGGAGTGCTGGAGAATATGGTGCTGTGGGTGCCACTGAGTGGTTAGAGGTATGAATACATTGCTGTTGACCTTTTAGTACATCATCTATTAAGTGTAGTAAATGAGTATCTAATGAATGTTTTTACTTGTCTTTTTGTATCTACAGGGCTATCTGTCTTCCCTGAATATGAAAGCATTTTCCTACATTAGCCTTGATGGAGTTGTCACAGGTGTGTACTCAGTACCTTTTTAGTTACTCTTTTGGTATAAATAAGTTATATTTGTTACAGTATAGTAGTTCACACAGTTTGTCTTCATATCTGAAATGTACAGTGAAGTCCAGAAGTCTCAGAACATGTTGAGTATCTGAGACTTGTTCATTTGCAGATTTAAATAAAAAAACCTTTAAGAATTTTGAACTATATTATAGGGTTGCTACTAATGACTATTTGTGTATCAATTAATCTATTTGATTCATTAGTTGACTAATTTTATATACAACTAGTTTTCCTTCAAAAAGCAAAATTCTCCACTCTCCAACAGTGGTGGTTGGTGTGGTGCAACAGAGAACAGTTTGATTCCCTGTCTGCACAATATGTTATATTCGGGAAATACTGTGTGGAGTTAAGTGTGTGTGTCAGTGGTCTGCTGAGAGCAAAGCTGGTTGTAGAGTTTAATGTAGAGTCTGAAGGAGCTGCCCAGTGCTGCCAGAGTCTCATGCATGGGGTGGGAGTTGTTCTCCAGCATGGATGCCAGTTTGGCTAAGATCTTTTTGCCTCCCACCACCTGCACATGGTCATGTTGAACATATGCTCAACTAGACCACAAAACTGATCTGTGCAGGTACTGATGCCATCTGGACCTACAGCTTTCCTCGTCTAGATTTTCTTTAGCTAATTGCTCACCTAGGGCTTTGTGAAGAACAGTTTGGAGCATGGGGTATGGGTACTGGAATGTGTGGATGCCAAGGGGGTGGCTGTAAACTGAGAGCTGTTAAAATGGGAGTGAGTGTGAGAGCAGGTGGAGGGCAGCATGGTGTTAGTGTCTGTGTGGGGTGAAGGGCAGGTGAGTGATCAAATCTATTGAGGTTGTTCACCTGCTTCTGGTTCCCTTTCACCTAGGAATTAGGCTTATTGTGACCAGAGATGGTTTAATGGCCTTTCCAAACTCTGCTAATATTTTTTATTGTCTTTGGTGTGGCAAGTTACATACTGGGTGAAGGTGGGCAGAGTGGAGATTGGGGAAACATTTTTGAAGTCTCCAGAGATAATGATGAGGGCTTGTGGGTGCTGTGTTTGCAGTCTGCACACAGATGAGTGCAGGATGTCACAAGCCCTGCCAGTGCTAACAGATGAGATGGGGTTAACAGATGTAGCTGTCGCGATAACATATGATTTGTTTAAATGGGAAACTTCAGCCTAAGAGAAACTAAACAGACATTTTTTAAGTCAGTTCAACAGATTTTGGATTCGATTTACACAATTGTGCAGTAGAATCATTTCATAATTTTTATCTACAGTGTTGAAAGTGTAAGGGGTTAATGAACAGATCACTTTTTTTCTTTCTTTTAATTTGGGACACTTTATTTTATGATCAGGCTCTCTGTAATAAATGCTCAGTATTTCACTGTGATCCACATTTAACACATCCTCAACTGGCTCTGCAGTTAGTAATGGACAAAGGTCCCTGTCACAACCCAAGTCAAGCCAAGAAATCAGGAAACACAGCTAACTAACATTAGAAACCATATTTTTGATTAAAGGGGGGTCAACTTAAACTCTGTTTTTATGGTGTCCAAAACAACAACTGTTGTCTAGGTTTTAGCAACACTGAGCTGATCTGTGGAATCTGTGGAATGGTCTGACTCACTAATCATTTAGGATAGGCAGTAGAAAAGTGGGCAGAACCTTGTCTTTACCAGATATTTTCTAAACAAACTAAATGTTTTATACTTTGCACAGGTTCCACTTTTAAAGCAAGTGCCAGCCCACTGCTGTATGATTTGATTCAGAGTACACTGAAAGAGGTGAGGTTTTTACATGTCATTTTTTTGTGTGCTCATTTGGCTTAGGTAATTGAAATCGTGGCTAATCCTCTCTTTTTCTTCTGCAGGTTTCTTCACCTTCTGATTCCAGCAGAACTTTGTATTCACAAGTGGCTGGAAGCAACTGGGAAACTGCTGTGTACGTTTTCATATAGTAGACCTCAAAACATACTGTTTATTGCTTCATTTGTACCAAAGTAAACATTGTAATTATGTGTTTTTCTGGAACAGTATGGAGCCAATGAAGTTGTCTGATCCTGCCTATCCATTCCAGGCCTTCTCTGGCATCCCTTCTGTATCAATTCGTTTTACTTCAGTAAGTAGTAGGGGGTTAATCAGTGTGTAATTTACCAAGGTCGCCTGACTGACCAGCTCAGATTTGTGTTGTCATCGTGCTCATTAACCATCAGAACCCTAGGATATATTTGTTGGATGTTACTGTAGTTTCTGTAGAGTCTTGGATTTAGATGCTTTAAAGCACTGCTTTTATCATGTTGAATGCTCTAAATGCTGTACATCTTACTATAACAAGTGACACTTCTCTCTCAGGACAAAGAATACCCATTCTTTGGCACCATGTTGGACACCAAGGAGAAACTCAACATTAAAACATCTTTCACCTCATCTGCACTGGCCAAGACAGCAGCAGAGATTGCTGGGCAGATGGCTCTTCGGCTGGTGCACGACCACCTACTCAGACTTAATGTGGAGAAATACATCAACATCCTCCGCAGCAACGTGGCTCTGATCAATAGAGAAGTCCTAAGTCTGCAATTGGTGAGGCTTCCTGAATAAATTCATAATTTAAAAGTCTTTAGAATACCATATATATCCATTATAAATATCATTGTGGTCAAAGAGCAAGAAGGTATTTTCTACCCCATTATGCATTAAAGCCTGCAAAACCTAAAGTGGTCTATGTAGTACTGTAAAATATTTTAAACCCAAGCACTTCTAGACACATTTGATTGACTTGAGTTTTTTTTCCAGTCTGGCCGAGTCCCAAAGACCTTGAAAATGCAGTGGCTGATGTCTGCTTTGGGTTCATACAGTCGTGCTTCTACAAAACTCACCAACAACATTAAGAACAGTGACCTTGAGGACAATGAGCAGTGTCGCATCATCAATAATCGAATCATGGGGGTAAATTAAAATTTTAAGAATCACGTTTCAAGAATCATGTGAATGTTTCTGGTGGCTGTATAGCTACGCAAGACTGGTATCAGAAAAAGCAGCAACTGAGGTCATAATTAATTTCTAGAACATAATTTCCCTGCCTGCACCAGTAGCATCTACGTGCAGACCCGCAGTACAGAACTCTCAGCCCCCTCAGTGTTGGAGGCACACTCTCAGCTCCTCACTGTCAGACCCTCGCTCTTTCCCAAAGAAGTACACCTGAAGTGGTTCATTTGAGAATTGCAGTCACACTTTCCACACTTTACTTAACAAAAGAAAAGTAGTGACCTTTTTAAATAGTAAAGTGTTCAGATTTCAAAATAATTCTGCTTTTAAGTGTGAGGTGGGGTGATGGTTTTGTACAAGGAGGAACTCTTTACCTTAGCATGTGTGTTTGTATGTTTTCAGGACAGATAAAAGAAGTGTGACATGGGCGATGTACTCTATTAGCTTGCTATTATATATTTACAATAAAATACAAAAATCAAGTTTATTTCAGTTTTGTTTTCAGATATGTGTTCAGTGAAATTTTCTAGCTAATATTTGATAATATCAGAAACAAAATGCAGAATGTTAGCTAACAGGGATATCTGTGGCTGAGAGTGAGGGGCTAGACCGCAAGTCTTGAGCAATGCCATTAAAAAACTTTTGCTCCTTAAAGAACAATATTTGTAACAGAGATTTGTGTGAATAACCTTTAAAGATCCAAAGATCTTTTTTTTTTTAACCTTCATTCACCTTTATTTAGTTTAGCAATTTAAAGTATCTTCACTCAAATCTCTTTTATAGACATGATGCCTAATGAAATCAAAAGGGATTCCCCAGTGGAATCCAAAGAACACAAGTCACACAATATAACACAAGCGGGCTTAGTATAGAAATGTGGGGTACACCATAAAGATGTTTTCCAATACAATATTGCTCTAGAATTTAGAAGAAAAAACCTTCCTATTTCATTATTTTTATCATGTCTTTTATCATGGCCTTGATTTTCTTTGTATCTGCAGGTGGAGAGGGATCTTCTTTCTCCATATGTGTCCCCCCGGGTGAATCCATTCAGACACATACTGCTGGGTTCTGGCTCACACACTCTGGAAGCTTTACGTGCACACCTAGCTGCGATAAAAGAGGATTCGGCCAGAGCCAACATTGACCTGCTGAGGAACCAATTTGCTCTGACTACTTGGACCATCCAGAGCTGTGCTAATGCACTGGCAGGCAGTGTGTGGGAGATGGACAATGAAATTTAGGTGAATTGGATTTAGCTCGTGCCTCAATCATGAATGTTTTATTTGAAAGCATCATTCCCATTAATAATTATAGAGATCACTCCTAAGGTACACAAAGGTGCATTAGAATGCTTTGAAGCAATACTGTGCTATGTTTCAGTCTAAAGAAAATTGTGACCATATCTGATTTGCCATTGAAGGAGCTAATATAGAAAGTCCTAAAAATAAAAAAAATCCTAAAGTTCACAGTAGCTTTTTTAAATGTTTCTGTACATTTATTGGAAGTGAAATGAACCTTTGGATTGAAATGCAGTACAGTATTGCCATAAACTATATTATCAGTCTTGAATGACGCAACAGCCATTAAACCCTGTCAATGCAAAACAAAAGTTTAGCATCTCAAGTGTTGTCAGTGAAGAAGAGACAAAGCTGTTAATA
Source organism: Acestrorhynchus altus (assembly GCA_034509495.1). NCBI lineage: Eukaryota > Metazoa > Chordata > Actinopteri > Characiformes > Acestrorhynchidae > Acestrorhynchus > Acestrorhynchus altus. The sequence continues at coordinate 16,043,155 of CM067502.1, read as the reverse complement.
TTCACACTGGTGCTTTTATGAAAATGCAGTTCCAACTGAAATATTACCTCACACAGTATTTTTCTTCACCTATGCAAGAAAGATTTGTCCCCAAGAGTAGATTGTTTTAATACAAGGTCAAAAATTTTTTCAGTATTGATGTTTTTTTAGATATAAAAGTTACTATTGGGAAAGGAAATGTATTTTGTTACCATATTTGAGCTAGTATTCCAGATGCCTTATATGGAGAACCTTTTGCAAGAATCGTTTGAATGTAGAAGTTGACGATTAGGTTCACACAGACAAAAGCTACAGAGGACAGTCATTTTCAATCATTTGCTGTCGCTTACACTCCTGACGGTAGAGTTCAGTGCTGTTAAAATACACCTACAAGCAGCACAAAGCCTCTTTATCTTAAACAAATGAAAGGTTGTTTGGTTAAATGTCCAATGGACCATCCAAGACTGGCTAATCAGAGGCTTCAGAAAGTGGCACTGAAATCTATTTATTTTTTGTATTTATTTATCAGTGACAGGGTTCACTATAAATAGCATTTTGTAACGCCTTTTTTAAAATATGTATAATTATCGGAAGCAGTGCCTTCCATAATTATGACAGTTATACTGTCGAAATGACAAAGCAGCATCTGCTACGGAGAAAACCTGTTTCTAAAAGCCAGAGACAGTCACTTGGATTGGTCTTGTGTTAACATGTCTGAGGAAAATCAAATTTGGGCTGGCATGTACTCAAGTATCTCCTTGCAATGGTGGTATTTGGTCTTAAGATAGAACAATTATTTTTAATGTTAAGAGAATGTTGGAAATAGAAATTTAAAATTGCTCAAGAACTTTAAATTATTAAAATATACTTTAAGATATTATTATTATTAACAAAAATAATTTGAAACCCAAACAAGATCTTTATTTGAGCTACCAAGTACCTTATGGGAGGCTAAATGTCTTGCCCATTATACTAGTCCTATTAACTTTAGACCTCAGTTACTTTGTGCCATCACAATTATACTTGAACATTACCAGGATATGACAACATAACTTTAAACTTAAGTAACAAACTTACTTAAAATGATGGTTAATTATGCAATGTGGCTTTGGGAACAATTAGTGGGGTACATGTTTGGAAAAACTCAAGTACTTGGACCCTGTAAAATGTTGGTCAGGCCAGCCTTGACTTATGGTGACTAAAGCTTTCCATGTTTTCCACCGGAGACATGAGACTAATGCTATTACAGAAGGCATTAGCTTTTTTTGTGACAGTAAATGAGCAAAATTCTCCACATTGTTTCTTCAAATGTAGAACATATGACCATCGATTGACTGCTCTCTGGCATCTGAGGTTTGGAACACTTTTTCTTCCTGATCCTAACCATTATCGGGAGCAGCGTCTTCCATAATGTGAAGATGATGGTAGTTTTTGCCTACCAGCGTGTTGATATCGAGGGCAGTGCCCCTCATATTTCACTGTAGGGTGGATGAAGTTATCGGGAACAGTGTTTCCCATAATGTTGTACATATTCTCATTCACACACAGTCCCCATAGTAACCATCCCAAGTGTGTCTGCTATTAGCAGCTTCTTTTCTGCAGTTATGAATGGAGCCTTGAAATTGATCAGGAGAATCATAGCAGTGTTGAACATACATAAGACACTGTCATATTGTGATGGGCATTTTTATGTTTCTGTAGAACATATTGTATTTTTTCCTTTAATTTTTGTTTCTCACGTTCTGTTTGTGTCGTATATGATTTGCTTTTAAGTTTCAATATTAGGGCTCTTTGTGCATATTTGATTCTTTCTTTAATTTGCAGTCTGTTTAACTGCTCAGAGTAATATTCATGCCCATGAGATTCATTATAACATTGAAAACCTTGCCTTTTCAATATTCAGAGTTTTAGAATAGTAATATATTTGTCTCAGAATTAATATAACCACTTATCATAAATAAATAATTGAGCCCTACTGAATATTTGGAGATAGGATTTTGCTTTACCATAAGACATAGTTAAATTTAGTTCCTAGTTGTTGTTTTTGTTTTGGCTGCATCTATGAAAACAAATCAGATATTTGTTAATATAAAATTCTGTAAATTGCTTCCAGCACTCCAAGCTAACTGCCTGTTTATGTTCAAAGATGTCAAATTAAAACTTTTAATGCAATACATCTTTGCAGTACCATTAAAATGTCTTTAAACTCTTTGTTTGTCTTTGTTTTCTGATGGAAGTAATTGCAGGAAGTATCTGTTGGAACGTAAATGTACACGTTAACGTTCATATTGACCCACTTTGCATGCACACTGGAATTTAACCCTTCAACGCAGTGAAACACACACACTAGGGAAAAGTGAGCACACATGCCTGGAACAGTGGGCAGCCCTGTCCACAGTGCTCAGGGAGCTGCTGGGGTGTTAAGTGCCTTGCTCAAGGGCACTTCAGTCATGTTCTTCCAGATTAGAGAAACAAACTAGCGACCTTCTAGTTACAAGTTCCCTAACCACCAGGCCAAGGGTGCTCCTAATATTATTATCAATGCCAACATTAGTACTGGTACTGGATCAATACTAGCATTAATTAACGTTTCTCACCTCTACATTCAGTAATCTCCTTTCAGGTCTTGCAGGCACATGTTGCTTTTCCATTGGCTCAGCAGCCTTACCCTACTAACAGCTATTTAAAGATTATTTTTCACTTTATAAATGTCAGTCTCATATATTTACAGATGCTCCAATTATTATTCATTTGGCAGCAGGTTGAAATGTTTTACATCATCTTCAGAATCACATTCTTTTATTTGTGAGTGGGAGACAGCAGTAACTGAAGGATACTAAGAGATTTGACTCTTTGTTATTAAGAGTTTTATGAAAACAATACAAACTCTAATAGTAAAAATAATAACAGTAAAGTAATAATGTTGATTACTCATATCAAATATTTTATATATATATATATATATATATATATATATATATATATATATATATATACATATACATATACATATACATATACATATATATGCGCCCACTGGTCCCTCGTCCAGCGTAAATGCTCCCTGGCCAGTGCAAGACGATGACGCCTGTGTTTGGTGATGTGGTCAAGTACCTTAGCGGGTCATCTAGCACGCAGACCACGCTGATGTAAACGGTTTCGAATGGTCTGATGTGACACTTGGGTGCCTCTCACCTCCCTTAAACGTGCCTGGAGTTGAGTGGAATTCATCATCCGGTTCCTCGGGGCATTGTTCACAATGTAGCGGTCATCAGCATGGGATGTGGCCAAAGGACGTCCACTTCTACTCCTTTCTGACTCTTCCAGTCTCTCTGTATCTCTGTTGCAACCTGCTGATGACACTCTAAGCTCAGTGGCCACTTCCATCTGAGAAGGTCCTGTTTGAAGCATCATGTGAACAGCATGATGAGGACGACTGTTTAAACACCAGCTCTAATTGGTCGAACATTTATTGGTCGATTCGAGGATCAAACACCTGTTGTGAATTTTGCCGTTAAGCTCCTCGTTAGAGAACAGCAACTTGTGCAAAAAGTACTGAAACATTTAACAGTTTGACAAGTGAATTCAAAAGCTTAGAGAAGGTCACATTAAGTTCACCTGTAAAGGTTTGAATGCATTTTAGACTCATCCTGAAATTTCACCCAAAAGCCAAATCTCCTGAACTTTGTGAGTAGCGTATATAGTGCATCCAGAGCTCATCATGTTTTGTTACAGCCTTATTCCAAAATGAATTAAATTCTATTTTCCCCTCCTGCTGCAGAAAAACATCCTTAAAACATGATACTGCCTTCACCATGCTTCACTGGAATGGTATTGGCTAGGTGATGAGCAGTGCCTGGTTGTCTAGCAAAATAGTAAAAATGTCCTGTGAGCACTTTAAATGGAGCAACCAGGTAGGAGTGTCTAAGAGTGCACACTGAGTGAATACTCCAGTAGCACTGTTGTGTCTGATCCACTCACACCAGCACAACGCACATTAACACTCCAACACATCAGTGACACTGCAGTGCTGGGAATGACCCACCACCCACATATTAACTGTTCTGTGTCCTGTGGGATCCTGAGCATTAAAGAACAGGGTGAACAAATTATGCAGAGAAACAGATGGACTATGTGAATATACGATGGTCTGTGAATATAGAACTACAAAGTGCTCTTGTCTGGTAAGTGGAACTGATAAAATGGACATTGAGTGTAGAAACAAGGAGGCGATCATCAAGAAACACAAAATTCTGCCACCAGTAAAGCTCCGCCCCCCAAAAAGCATGACATTTCTGTTTGCAAGCACAAAAATGGTCTGTAAGGCTGGTATTCTTACAATTGGAATCACTACAGTTAATACATAAAACAGAGGCCATACAAAACATTTCCGAACAGATCAGCATCTCTCACATAAAAGACACCAAATCCAGATCATGTTCAGTGGTGGTTTATTAGGTAATCATCCAACACCTTTATCACTTTCAACTCAAATTCAAGGCTATTACAAAGAACTGTGGCATTAAAGGGGGAGGAAAAATAAAAAGCACTTTACAGCGAAAACAAATGTTCTCCTGAAGCACTGCAACTGTATGCGTTACACTGAGGCACTGCCTTTGGCGTTGAGCTACTGGTCCCTTGGGTGCTATGGGTAGGGAGGTTCCACCATTTAACCTGATCTGAGTACAGTTCTCTATGAAACACTTGGAGGAACTAGTCCTGTATCAGTGTATCAAAGGGCAAGTTCGGCCTGGAGCTCTAGATATGTTAGCGTTAGGAGTGCAGGTCTGGAGTCAGTTTTATCATATGAGGCAGACACAGGGCTCAACAGTCCTCCCATATGACATAGATGCAAAGGTATGAAGTGTGCAGGCAATATGGTATGATGTGCCTTGTCTTGGGGAAACGCACACAAATTACAACAGGATTCTGAAAAGAAAAGGCTTTCCAGTCCAGTCTGCGTACAGTAAAAGCCGGCCAACGCTTAACCCCACCATGGATCTGGGGAGCACATCATTATGGTCACCAATGGAAGGACTTCTGTGT
>CM067502.1:16003589-16035234 GCA_034509495.1 Acestrorhynchus altus | reverse complement strand
TATGTATATATATATATATATATATATATATATATATATATATATATATATATATATATATATATATATAGACACACACACACAATCCTGATTTCATTACCCATAAAGTGACATTTCAAGACTTTTTCTGTTTTAAAACAAAAAAGCGTGAAATAAATCACTTCTATTTTCTTTTTACATGCACTAGTTCTCCTAAGCTTCAAAGCTGTGCACTCTTAAGCTGCAAAATGACCTGGTTTTAAATGATTCCTTCCCAAAATCTCATTTACACATACCCACCTCTTCAACGTATCTCACTTCAGTCTCACCCATTAATACTGAAGTTATAAGGAGTATAACAGCCTGGAATGATAAGACAATATATAAGACAATATAAGACAATGCTTATTTACATTAGGTTTAAAAACACAGTAACACAAAAATAGCTTTTGTATTTTGTGGAATAAAAAAAAATTGCATTACAATTAACTTTGACTTATTTATTATCCAAAATATGTTGTCACTGTGTTATAGATTTTTTTTTATTACCACCCCTACCTTCCATCTATGATCACTTTTGCATTCCTGGTCACTAATTCTATCACACATTTATTCCTATTCTAAGTCTCTAGTAAAGTGCTGTTATGACCCTGTCTTTCAGGATTCCTGATTGGCTATTTTACTCATCCAGAGACAGACAGAAGGTTGCCAGACTGCACAGTGTCAGTTTCTTCTGATGATGACATTAAGATTGAACCCTTCTTGGATTGGAGCAACCTTACAGCCTTATTTAAAAACACACTCAACACAAGCAGCATTGAGGAGCGTCTCAGGTAAAAACCTTGGACTGTCTGATATTAAAATTCCAATTAAAATTTTATATTTTCAAAAATAGGCACATGTGCATACTCCTCAACTGCGGCATACTCGTTTATTTTATTTCATGTTTGTACAGCTGTTTTTAATTGGTTTGCATAATTTCACAGTGGTAAAGTTCAGAGAGCTGTCCTTCTGTATTTGATGTGCTGTTTGTTATTTGGTCCAAAAGAAGAGAGGAAAACAAAGACATGGTGCTCATTATGTAGTATATGTATATGTTACCATTTCTTTAAGGTATTGTGATATATAAACATTTAATATCCCAATACAATTAAGGTAACATCACAATAACAATTATTATATAAAATTATATACAATACCTACATGTATGAGGTAATACATGTCTAGTAAAAAATAATTCTGCTTTAATAGATTATTAAACATAATAGTTTAATAGATAATATAAATGAACAAAAAGCTAAATATAAGGTGACATTTTTTTATTGAACTGTGATAAATGTTCTTATATCGTCAGTGCTTAAAGAACACTGCTGTTTCTTTAAAATGAGTGCAGTTATTCCTGTTTAATTAGATGAAATGCAGCACATTTTGAATACAAATCACTGTACTAAGTATAAGCTATTTAAATAGTGGTATTTATATTATATTTTACCATATTTCCTGCCACTTAGGATTACTTTACTGTTTACCTGATAATCATGATTTGTCAAATGTCTTGAACTCAAACAAAAACAAATATACTATATAACCCTTAAACCACTAAAGCAACATTACATAAAAGTTTTGCCTTACTGTTAATGGTACACAGGGACAGGCTACAGGGAGACTGGCTTCTCTGTCATTCTCATTCTAGGCCCGAACACTGCTACTGGACTATGGATTTTTTTTAATTGGGGAGTTGGATTAGTGTATAATTCAGTAATACTGTTCTACTGCATCTGTCAGTTCATGTGCCACTTCTGTATCTCTCAGCTTGTCAACAAATGCATGTGTACAGCTATCCATGACAGGGTGCTAAAAGTAGGATTTGTATTTACAGCAGTGGAGTGAAAGTGAAACTGTATGGTGAGCCCAGGAGCAAAAATACAAATTCTCACATAATGTTGCTTTAACCATAATACCAGAAAATAACAAACTCTCAAATAAGAGCACTGCATTTACAATAGACATGGTAATGTATGCAGAATATTCATTTGTAACATCAATTTCATCTCAATTAAACTACCCTGTTAAACCAAGGTTCAGTAAACAGGTTTTATTGATTGATAAATCATCCAGGTCCCATCTAGAACAAGAGCAGTTGCCTATTTTCTCTCCAAACACTCAGTCCTTAGCTTGAGTCCACACAGCTGGTTTATGACACTTAAGGCTCTTCTTTTTTCAGTAATTTCTCCAGTGACAGTCATGAAGCAGGATCTCAACGTGATGAACAATTGGGGGAAGAGGTTCTAAGAAGATTCAAGCAATATGACATGAGTCCCTGGATTGATGAGCACTTTGTTAATATTCAGGATCATCCTTCCAGTGGCACCAACCGAGTGACTTTCCAGGGTGCAGAGTTTAAAGAACCGGGCTATTTGGCCTACAGTCCAAATGGCTTAGTAAAGGTTTGTTTTTCAAGTACTTTTCTACACAAATTTTTTTTATGCTGGACTTGAGTTGGTAAAACACTGAATTCACAGGGTGCTGTTTTGTATGCCCATTATGGGCAAGTGGATGACTTCAAACAGCTGCAAGACTTAAACATCAGCCCTAAAGGGAGGATTGTCTTGGTCAGAGCTGGAAAAATTACCTATGCTGAAAAGGTTGGAATTACACATTTATATGTTCAAATCCTCTCTGTTCTGATACGTTTTAGTTCATTTCCATTTCTTAATAATGGCAGGTTGCTAATGCGGGTGGGGTGAATGCAGGTGCTGTGCTGATCTACCCAGATCCTGCAGATTACTCCTTTAATGAGGGAACTGATCTGTTTGGCCATGTAAGTACCTGCCTTCAGTCTTTATTCTTAGGTTGCAGTTGAATGCATGGAAGCCTCTGTGCATAACTGTTAAATGTTATGCAGCAATATAAGGACCATTCAGCTTCTGTGTTTGGATGGAGGTCTAGCAGAGACCTGAACTTTAAATTTAGTACATTTGCTAAATAAAATGTGCTCCATCCAGTGACATATGTTAGTGAGATATGATGAACTTCTTCAAGCTGATTTTCAAAGGGTGTGACTGTAGTTTTGGCTTTTCTCCAACTGTCAATCTTGGCTGTGGTAATTATTAATACCATTTGGAATTTAACAAGCTTTTCCCAAAGCCTTTGTAGTCAAAATATGTGAACTCACTTGCAAATGGACAAGTAACTTAACCTCCTTGTTATTCACAAAGTTCGTCTTTAAAGGTGTTTATGTACGATACAGTAAAAGCCAGGGACCACTCATTCAGGAAAATGAAGGAATATTAAAAATCTATTTGGAACTTCAGAATGATATAGAGCTACAATTTAGCTAAAGTATATAAATAAAAAAATAACCAAATATGCAGCAAACCATGCTGTATATTGCCATCTTTGTATTTCCTTTTTGATAGGTAAAAGCATAAACATAAAATATCAGTAGTTTCAATCAGTAGTTTATACTTTACCATATCGAAGTATACATACATGAGGCTTTTGGTCTTTTCACAAAATGTCACTCTACAGGGTTTGGCTTAAGATCTCAAAAAGATTCTTCATCAAGCTAAATTTCAAAGTGTGTGATACTGAATGTGGTTGGTTTTGGTGTCTGGCCTTTCTCCACAGGTCCATCTTGGCTGTGGTGATCCGTACACTCCAGGTTATCCGTCTTTCAATCACACTCAGTTTCCTCCAGCAACGTCCTCAGGCCTGCCAGTCATTCCAGCACAAACCATAACAGCCAGCACAGCTGCAGCTATCATGAGGTATGACATTCCTAGTAAAAAAAAGATGTTATATAGTGGAATGGTGCTATAAATGGTTCTTTGAGTTGTAAAATGTGTTGTAAGTATGGACATTTAGGTTTTTATCTTAACAGGTAAATTAAGGCTTAAATGTCAACTAAAAATTGTTAAAATGTTCGAGTTTTCTCTGTACAGCCACTCTGTACTATCAAAACATGAGTCTCCCAAAAGCTGTATAGAAGTAGTTTTTAATAAGTTAATAATGTAACAAGCTTTTCCCAAAAACCTAAATATGTAAACTCACTTGCAAATTGATGAGTAACCTAATCTCTTTGATATTCGATATCTGAGTTTCTTCTCTTATTGTTTTTGTATTGTTCATTTCCATATATATATATATATTTCTCTGAGCAGGCAAATGGGAGGTCCTGACCTTCCTCATGGTTGGGAAGGTGGAGGTCTAAAAGACGTAACATACAAACTTGGAAGCGACAATCACACAGCCTCCGTGGAAGTGAACAATGTCCTCACTGTTAAAAAGATTCTTAATGTGTTTGGAGTCATCAAAGGTTTTCAGGATCCAGGTACACTGTGGCACTACACACTCACAATACCTCACTAAACTCACATCAAACTGGGGCTTGTGATTTGAGCTGTTCTTTTATTCGCCCTTAATCCCCTTGGTGTAGATCGTTATGTGGTGATTGGGGCTCAGAGAGATGCATGGGGTCCTGGATATGCCAAGTCTACTGTTGGCACCAGCTTGCTGGTTGAGTTAGCCAGGACTATTAGTGACATGATCAGCAAAAGTAAGTAGTGAGTAAAACGTTTTTACAGGCTTTTTACCATCTTACTCTTATTGCTGTTGTACAGTTAGACACTGAAGCCCATCTTCTTTGCACAGGCAAAGTTGAGGTGTTAGCCATCCTATATCCTTTCATCTGTGGTCAGATTTACTCAAGTAATAGCTGTCAGTAGAGGTCTCATGAACAGAATAGAGGAAACGTGACAAATTCTTGTATTTACAATGTATTTTCACTTTTCTCATCAAGATGGATTGACGCTAAGGAGGTCCATAGTGTTTGCAAGCTGGACTGCTGGAGACTATGGTGCTGTGGGTGCCACAGAGTGGTTAGAGGTTTGAAAAAAAAATGTTTACTGTTTATTAGTTAAATACTACATGGCTAGTACTATAGTACAGGGTACACAACAGTAAGTAAACATGAATAGCAAGTTAATTATGGTGTTTTTTGTGCCTGCAGGGTTATTTGTCATCCCTGAATATGAAAGCATTCTCCTACATTAGCCTTGATGGAGTTGTTACAGGTTTGCGTGAAATCTTCCTCCTCTGAAACATGTATTGCAATGTTACATATAAAACATCATCATTGATTTCATAGGGAATTTTAGTTGTGTCTTCATTAGCATCAAATATTGTATTGTTATGTGGAGCACGGTATTCCGTACACCTCAGTATTAAATACAGACCATTTCCTGCAATATAAACAAGGAAATACTGTACTTCCAGCTCACATGCTAAATATAATCTGGTGTCATTGTCATGTATTCCTCTGTCCATAAAAAATGTGTGTGTGACCAGTTATGTTGTTTTTGGCCTTAATTTCCCAGTAGGTAGCAAGAAACCTCCGGGATAGTGTTCAAAAGGAGGGTGGGGAGGTGTTGTGGTGCAAAGACAATTGAGAGACTATGGGGTGTACAGAATACTGATGCTCTGCTCTGATTAGACAGAGGATAGTTTGTTATTTGCTTCCTTTAAAGCTATTGGTGCAAAATTCACTTATTTATCCCATAGTTACACTACTCATTAGAGTTGTAGGAGTTCAGGAATTTCTGTAAGATCCACTAAAAGTTGCAAAATAGCATAATGGTGTACAGAACACCATTCTCCCATGTTAGACATGTAAACTCTTAAAAAAAACTGTGAAACCTTAAGTCTCAAAGACAGAATATATGTACTATATTTAGAAAATGTGTTTGAAAAAGAGAATCAGAAAAAGAAAACTTAAGTAGGTTTAAAATGTAGTATGGACAACTGTTGATGAAGACAAACCTAGGCCAACATTGACTTTTACAGGAGTACAGTAGCTATTTTATCTGAATTTGAGTTATAGTTCATGTTTCTTTTAAACCTGCTCCAACTAAAACCTGTGAACCATTCAGTCTGAAGGACATAATTGATATTACTGCTATATGTAGTAAATGTGGCTCAAGAAAGAGGCAAAAGAACCCTGAATTTTTTGTGAATTTTGTGAAATGTGGTGTTTAAAAAAGAGGCCAAACAATCTGAAAGGGATAACTAGCTTGAGCTGGACAAATTTGAGCTAGACTAGCTATTATGCTTTACAAACTATGCCACATCGTATGCCTCTAGTTACTTAAAATCACACACCAGAGTCTTAGCTTGGATTCCTGAATTGACTTGTGAGAGTCTGTGTCTGTGTACAGGTTCTTCTTTTAAAGCAAGTGCAAGCCCATTGATGTATGATTTAATTCAGAGTACACTGGAAGAAGTAAGATTTTGTCTTGGAATTCTTCATTATTCTTGTATTCATTTAGAAATAAAAATTGTTAAATGAATCACTGCTTTTCTACTGCAGGTATCCTCTCCCAGTGACACTAGTAAGAGTTTATATTCACAAGTGGCTGGAGGTGACTGGGAAGCTGCTGTGTATGTGTATTTTCTGCTGCTCTGAATTTCAAACATTTCTTTCATATATTTGTATATTATATGTATATTGTGTTATATTACATTAAACATCATGAGAAATGTGCTTTTTAACAGGATGGAGCCGATGAAGTGGTCTGATTCTGCCTACCCATTCCAGGCATTCTCTGGGATCCCTTCAGTCTCAATTCGATTTGCTTCAGTGAGCATTATTACTCTTAATATGACTTGAAAGAAGTAGAAAAATAGTTATGTACATTTTTGTTATTGAGCGTCAATAAGAAACAGGTTTTCTTCTCTTTTACAGGGGCAGAAAACAGGTTCTGCTCTGATTGGCCTGTACCTGCAATAGCTCACAGGACCCAAATATTCAGATTATTTCCCATATACTCAGATTATTTCCGAGTATTACTGGATAGTGATACCATTCTCTCGCTGTGATATTTTAGCGCAATGTGCTGTTAGCAATATTTTTGCTTTGCCCCAGCACACTTCCCTGGATTTTACGTTTGTAGGCCAGAAACATATAGAATGGAAGTGCGCAAAAAAAATGACACTGCTCAGTTTCTGCAAACACACAGTCCAGTGTGTGAGCTATCTATACTGTGGATAAAACACACAGTAATTTGGGGCAACAGATCAAATCATTGCATTGGTAAACAGGCTTAGAGACAGTAAGAGACAACTTGTGTGTTGCTAGTGCCTCTAGTGGCAAAGCTCAGAATGCAGCTTACCTGTCTGCTGTATTGTGAAATGTGTTGTAAAACATATGAATGCAACTGCACATGTAACCCAGCCTGTGTAGATTAAGCATTTGCATCCTAGTGTAAAGTATATTTTCTACCTAACTGTCTAAAAAAAGTAGCTGAGTGATTAAAAAAAGTAGCTGATACGTTTCCTTCTTATGTTTATTTAGCTTCACTTTGGTTGTCGGCTGAGGTAAGGTTAGCTGGTAGCCTGGCAAGAATCCCGATTTTCACCACAGACTGTTGCTTTTTTGCGTGCTGAGTTTGCGCTCTGCTTCTTACACTCATACAGGAAAAGTTGTGGTTGAGGACTGGTTCATGTAGAAACTCATATTCCCATAACAAATGAAGTATCAACAACACCATATACTCATGAAGTCGCCATTGTGTTTTACCATTTTGCCAGGTTTGAATAGGGCTTTCACGAGTGGGCTGAGTGTAGGTAAATCAATAAGATAGTCAATTGTGTTGTGTAAGATGTATGTTTTGTGGTTTTGGAACTGACACGTTTTCCAGCCCTGTTTAGGCTAAGCTGGATTTTCTTTTGAAGAGGAACAACAAAGTATTACAATATGGTTGTTCCGGGTAACAAACTCTCATTATTTAACAATGCCATGGACAGCTTGGCATTTTATATGAATCTTATGAGAAAGAAGTGTCCTCAGATTTACTATGATTGCAGGGCTGGAGCAGATATATACAATCCTTTCCCTAATAAGACCATCCCACAATCCCATTATTGTTCTGTTATCAAGCATTATAATTTGTATCCTATTCAATTTGTAATGGTAACTCCCAGACATGAATGGATGCTGTATTTTTAACATGGTGAATTAAAATACCATTCATTCATTCATTCATTCATTCATTCATTCATTCATTTATTTAAAGGACAAGGAAGAATATCCGTTCTTTGGCACTATCTTGGACACCAGAGAAAATCTGGATAAAGAAACATCCTCCAACTTACTTTTACTGGCAAGGAAGGCTGGAGAGATAGCTGGGCAGATGACTCTTCGGCTGGTGCACGACCACCTGCTCAGACTTAATGTGGAGAAGTACACCAGCATCATCCGCAAAAATGTGGCCCTGATCAAAAGGGAAGTCACCAGTCTTCAGTCGGTGAGGCTTCCTGACCTGTACAAACGAGTGCCATGTATTAAATTAATGTGAAACCACATGAAATTCTTCACAATTAAGTCATAGATACGGTGTAGGGGCAGTGGTGGCTCATTGCTTTGAGCATTACCAGTGGGATATTGATTATAGGGTTGTAGACTAAGCTTCCCGTTTTTTTTTTTGTTTTTTTTTAGCGAAGCTGTTAAACCTCTCGCCTACAGCGGTGCTGTAGCATGACTGACCCTGTGCTCTGACCCTAAATTGTACAGTACACACATAAATAACAATAAAAAGCACACCATTAAGTTATTAAGTATTAATAAGGTCAAGCTTTCTTTAGTTTCAGTTTCAGTTTCAGTTGCAATCTTTATTAGTTTCAGTGATAAGTGTTAATCAGTGTTGTGAAGTTCAAAATGTTTTTGGAACAATTCAGACTGGATGAGATCTTTCTAACATTGTTTGTCTCTTTTAGTCTGGAGTCCTTCCAGACACCGTGAAAACACAGTGGTTGATTTCAGCTTTGGGCTCATACAGTCGTGCTGCCATTTCACTGACCACCACCATTGCAGAAAGTGACCTGGATGACTTTGAGAAGTGTAGCATCATCAATGACCGAATCATGGAGGTAAAAGAACTTAATTTGTCTGTTTGTATCTTTTTCATCTTAGCCTATAGATATAAGAAAAAGCACTGTTCACAAAGATATGTCCCTTTCAATATTTCACTGAAACACTGAGGTGGGTGTTTTTTGAGATAGATGGTTCTGACTTGAGTTCTTTGTTTATGTGCTTTTAGTTATTAAATACATGTTGCTGGGTAGCCACTGCCTATTGCCCTATTATCCTATTATAATAAATAAATAAATATAATTAATAAAAGCAATGATCTTTTATTATTTTTCCTCAATTTTTCTTCAATTACCCAACCCTATTAGGAATTTCCCCCATCAAATACAATGTTTCTGACATTAGGGAGATGAAGCACATGCCTCCGCCAATACATGTGAAGCCAGTTGTTTCTTTTGTAATGCAGCCATAGCATCATTGCTGGACAGGTAATGTGTTCAAGAGAAAGCGCTGAATCCCCAACTCTGATACAAGGACCAACAGATGCCTGTGCCAGCCAACATTGCATTGGTTATGATCTGGGGAAAGAGCGCCATCTACCCACCCAGAAAGAGCATGGCCAATTTTGCCATAATTGCCATTATAATTATTCCTTTTTTAACTTGTTCTTATGCAAGTGTTCAGTCAATTCTTGATTAATGTACAGTAAACAATCACAGTAAGCAATGCTGTTCCTTAAACAGTGGGTGATGGTTGCCAAGGAACATTTTTTTATTTACTTAATTCATAGATATGCTCAAATGTGTCAGTCAGTCAGCCTTTATTCTCATGCAGAAATATATTGAGGGTGACCAATAAAACTTTTAATGGAATCAACAAAAACATGCAAAGCTGTAAAAATTGATAGATCTATTTAAATGAAGTAATCAAAACACAACACTGCTATTGCATGCACAATTGTTCATTCATTTCTTGATGACAAATCATCAAATAGTTCTTACACCAAACAATGTAGTTCGATAAACCGTAGGCCTTAGTTGGCAAGCAACACCCATTTTCATTAACTTAATGCAGTCATAATGAGATGTTGCAAGTGAAAAGAGATTATTGACTTAGCAAACCATATACAACTTATGGTTCCACAGAAGTGGTTGTATATGTGTGTGTATATAAAATATGTAAAACTAAGCATTAATTAGGAGAATTTACTCATTGATGTTTTTGCTCATTGTGTTTTTCTTTTCATCTACAGGTAGAAAGGAATCTCCTTTCTCCTTATGTCCGTCCACAGGACAGTCCATTCAGGCATGTACTGCTGGGCTCTGGCTCGCACACACTGAAAGCTTTGCGCACACACCTGGCTGCAATAAAGGAAGGCACAGCCAGCGCTGACATTGACCTGTTCATTAACCAATTTGCTCTGTTCACCTGGACCATCCAGAGCTGTGCTAATGCACTGGCAGGCAGTGTGTGGGAGCTGCGCAACGTAATTTAGTTGGACTGAAAGACTGAAACAGCATCACTTTAAGGCATTCTGGTGAACCTGTGCAGTAGTGCAATATCACTACTGCACAGGTTCACCAGAATGCCTTAAAGTGATGCTGTGTAACGTTTTAAACAAGTGGTAGTTCTCTGCAGTTCACGAGAGAACATGTTATTGTTAATGGAATTTATACTCTTATAAATAACAGTGACTGGAATATCACTGAATATCTGCTTCTCTGCCGAGTTGACCATGCAGCTTAAAAAAAAACAAAAACATTTTACAGAATTTAGTCTGTATCAGTGTGGTCCATGCTGAAGGCAACATTAAGGGCACATACTACTTGTGAGCTCCCTAAAGCCTTATGGCCCTCATAGGCTTATGTAGGTAAAGAAAACAGGTCGGCCACTTGGGACTGGGCTCATACCTGCTGTCAGATGTTGAGCTGAAGATACTGTTTTGAAGCAAAAAGACAAAGTAATTGTCAGTATAGCATTTTTTTTTAAAACAATCCTAGTAATGTGAAAACAGTAAGTCTGTTGAAATTCATTCTACTGCCTCATAAATGTGCACTTTCAAATTCTTAACCACAAACTAGGGCTTCTCCACTCACATGATGCTACCAGTGCTGGAAGTTTGAAAGCTAGCATTAGTCAAATGATGATTGACCACTTCTTTTTGAGCCTCATTGGAGCTCAGCACTTTTGGAGTAGAGCACTTATGGCTGACTCTGTTACATCACCTAATGGACACACAGTGTCATTAATATGAAGCACCAAAAGCTGCTTGAGTGCTGAAACTGGTTTGAAACAAGGGACCAGGTTGACCTAAAATAGTCTTGATGTTCCTTCTTAATGTAGCTAAGGTTGTATGTCTACTATTTATTCATTCATCATTTTATGCATATCTGAGTGCTTTCTGAAGGCTATTTAATTCAAATTAAGGTCGTGTACACTGATTATCTCTGGTTGAAGAAATTATTTTTTTATTTTTAATATCAGTACAAATGAGAATTTTTGTTTGTGTTCAGTTAATGATCTCACTCTCTTCTCTCTTAATTCAGGCATTATCTTCATCCTTCTGTATGAATCAGTCTGTAAATCAATATAAACATTAAAGCAGCTGAGAAAACAAGCCAGTACATCAGCGAGTGTAAACATTAAAGCAGCTGAGTAAAACAAAATGCATTGGTTTTCTCAGCTCCAGTCCAGTAATGTTTTCATGCAATAATGAGGCCCATCATTTAGCAGTGAAGTCTTTCTCACATAGGTCTTGGTGTGATACTGAGAAAATACAAACCTATGAAGGTGTGGAAGAACTACAGGACTGGAGAATGGAAAGCTGAACAGTTTAAAAATGCCCATATTGTGGAAAATGGAGCTTGTTTTTAATGAACTGAAATTAAATAATTCAATTTAGTATTCAAATCCACTCACAACAGTATCACTTTTTAACCTTGTATTCTCAATATGCATTTTTGACAGTGTAAATTTGGTGATTTTTCTTAATATTGTGTCAATTTCATGATGAATGGACTAATAGAAATTGACATTGGCAATAGAATTTGGACACTGACTTCCACTGAAAGTGAAGTTACCAAAATTATATTTTTGACCACTGGTTTTGTCAAATCCTGCTCCCGGAGTACCATTGTTCTGCTTGTTCATGAGTTCTCACTAATTCTAGCTCACCTTATCCAACTGAGATGAACTGGGTGTGTTCTGGCAGGAAACATCTAAAACAAGCAGGGCAATGGTACTCCAGGACCAGGATTGAGAACCACCGTTTTAGACATTTTATATGATCTTGACCTCTATATGATAGGGCTGGGCAGCAGCAACATTTTTGTCTGCTCCATCCTGCTGTTGAGCTGTTTTGGGCTCATTAATGAAAAACAACTTGGTTCATTTTATTAAAAAAGATATCCAGATCAAACAGCCTTTTTAATCGTTTTAAGTTGTTTTTATTTTATTCATTTTTCTATATATTTTTTTTATACTATATATTATTTGGATCACTGTCAAGTATTTTGAAGAATGTATTGTATTGTAAATATCCTTGTCAATCTTGTGAATTCCTGTACTGTGGGACAAATAAAGGATGATCTAATCTTAAACAATAAAGAATTCATCAAAATTATTACATTTTCAGCTCAAAAACTTTGGATGGTCAATTTACAACAGAATTTGTAAGAGAGATGTAAAGTTTTAATCCTAAATTATATACATAGACTATGAAGACAAATCTGATCCTAGCTTAGGATTTCCTGAAAATAACAACCTATGGCCTGTGTCTCCTCTGAATACTTTTCTAATGTTTTGCAGAATAAAAGTATATCAAACTTTATTTCCCCAATTTGTGGGAAAGCATCCCACAAAATTATCCTAGGGTTCTAAAGTTCGTTTTTCAATGGCTGCTATTCTCATATTTGGTCACACGGTGGTGATAGAGGATCAGCACTCTTCCTTCAGTTAGCACTATTTATCCAGTCTGAATATATCCCTCATTCTTTCTGTAGCGTCGTGAGTCAAGACCACCCAAACATATCACCACACTGATCATAAATCCAGACAAATTATAAAACACTAATGAACCAATTAATTTAGGCCTTTATCAAGTCATACATCAGCTCTAACCAGCCCCTACAGAGACAGTAATTGACTCTAACAAAAAACCTCTTGATTTATAGGTAAGGTTTGGAAATGACAAAATAAAAGTCGTGGACATGTATAAAATAAAAGTTTTTACTTTCCCCGCCGAATAGCTGCATGTCTCTTTAAGAGTGGGCTGCCAGAAGAGAGTGAGGAACCGAGGGACGAGGCTGGGATACAACTTTACAAAGTTGGAGGAGAGAGAAAGCGACAGAAAGGACAACAGCACACAAACACTCAGACACGTCCCTGACGCGTCCTGACGTTGTAGTAACGTTGCAGCGTCATGAGCTCATAAACCAGCAGCAAAGCTGAGACACCACCGGCCACCGGCTGCTGCACGCGCACACTGACAGGTAAGTTAAAGCCCTTGCAAATGCACCGAGTCCTGACTGTGACATTTCTACTGCACCCTGGAAATAACATGAGACAGCCATAGAAAAGGACAATCCGGGGCCAGAAAGCAAAAGTGCCCCCCGGCTGTGCCGTAAACACAGCCGCGGAATAAAGTCCTGGGGGGACTTTTATTTTGTGGACCCGGACTGTCACCTCTGTGATCAACGATCCTCTGCGTTTGTATTCGTCACTAATAAATCCACCACCTCCACCTGTATGAGGGGGACAGGGGACAAATGGCGGGAAGGCTCGCAAACCTATCTTAAACCAAAGTCACGGGTTAAAACTCACTTGTTACGAATTGAGAATCAGAAACACGTTATTAAAGACCAGAGGAAAGCGCTCTCTCTCTGCGGGCTGCGCGGTCCCGCTCCAACTTCATATCGCGATTATACGGAAACATATCACGGTAGCTCGATAATCGTTAAACGTTGATAGTTAAAGCGGTTGGAAATTTGAAGTAAAATTGTTTCAATTAGTTGTGATGAAATATATCCAAGGATAGTTTTAGATTTTTTTAAAGAAAGTAAAAAAAAAGTTATACAGCGAAAAACTGATCAGTTCACTTCACATGTCCGGCTTTACCTGGCTTTAGCAGGCGCCAGACGGGCTGAAGTCCAGTTTTATCCAGATTTCCCCGGGGCAGGACGGGCTGAGGTCCGGCTTTACCCGGTGCTGGACGGGCTGAGGTCTGGCTTTCCCGGGGCAAGATGGGCTGACGGGCTGACAGACGGACGGGTGGATGGGTGCCAGATAGGCTGATGTCCAGCTTTACCAGGCTTTCCCCGGGGCAGGACGGGCTGAAGTCCGGCTTTACTTGGGGCAGGACAGGCTGAAGTCCAGCTTTATCTGCCGTCGGACAGGATTTACCCGGCTTTCCCCGGGGCAGGACAGGCTGAAGTCTGGCTTTACCCGGCGCTGGATAGGCTGATGTCCGGCTTTGTACTGTGTTAAAATATTAATGTGTAACTAGGGAGAAACAAGTTTGACAATTTGCTTTTCAATGAACTTGTTTTCAGCTTCATAATCATATTCCATTTCCTAGCATAACAGAGGGACTTCTAATGCAACTATGTCTTCTGCTGGATCAGAAACTCCAAGATCTATGGGTTTATTTTGGGATTCATCTTCTGTAATAATTCATGAGTAGTTTGACAAGAAGAGAATGGGTCCGCCCTCATGAGCGTGGTTCCTCCCAAAATTTCCCTGTTTTTCTGTGCCACTGTCACCTTTTGGCTTGCTCATGAGGGGTTTATGTCTTTATCCCTTGTTTCATGTGTTGAACATCATATTTTCAGTTTCTGAAAAGCTGCTGCTGCTGCTGTAAAAAGTGTTATACAAATAAATTTGATTTCATTTTATTTGGTATGTCTCGAGTTCCCCTACAGTAAGTTTGTGCTTCAAGGCTGACCTGCTCTACATGGGCATGTCTGGACTTTTGAGAGATCCAGAATAATCATCTGAAAGTGAAAGAAGCATGTGGAATAACGCAGTGGGGTAATACTACAAGATTTAACACAAAAATAACAATGCACGTCATGCAGTTATCAGCATACCAAGCCACGAGTAACAACAGTAGTGATGCTATCATTATATCATATCACTATATCATCCATGAATCATAATGACTTTGAAATTGCTGTTTTATGATGAAAATGCTCTAAATGTTGTCCAGACTGAAAAAGCCTGACTAATTACGATGGAGACTTTTGAGAACTTTTCTTGTACTTTATGTTTTTAGTGCTTTTATGTGGACGGGTAAAATACAGCTTTTAAAAATGCTGAGATTAGTGTTATTCTGCTGATGGAGTTTATTGTTTCATTACATGGAGACAGAATGTCCTGTGCTTACATTTGGGTAATAAAGCTATAAAAATGTAAATTTGTCTGTGTGATCAGGGGCGGCGTGCAGGTTATTGAGACAGCAACTGCACCACAGTAATATATAAATGTTAGATGAACATTTTACACAGTGAGCAATCTAGAACATCTACCTCGCTAGCACTATGATCCGAGAATTGCAGGTTCAAATTCTGGGTCATGCTACTTGCCATCTGCAGCTGGAGTCTGAGAGATTAAAATTGGCCATATTCTCCCTGGGTGTGTAGATGGCACTCTCTCCACAAGGCTAGTCAGCATCGATGGACTGTCTATGTCTTCACCCTCCTAGTGTTGAGAACGTCCTATGGGCTAAAACTCATTTAGAAAAGAAACCTAAAAAAGGTTCTTCATCTTGTTGCTGTATTTAAGTTTGATTTGTCTCTTACTGTGCTTTTTGTGGAACCCTTGCTGGGCGCACATGCTCACGTGAGGATTTTAGGGCCATTTTGCATTTTTTCGTTTGTGGATGGCGAGATTCTTGTGTTGTTTGAAACTAAGAGACAAAAATTACAGGTTTGGCTGGACAGGGGAACATTGAGCTTGGGGTGTCAAACCCCATGCTGCTGATTTGGGGTTCATACCAGATATTCACCATAGCTGACCAGGAGCACCCTACAAGCCTTACTGTTTCGGAGACGGTTTGACCCAGTTGTCTGTTCATAGCGATTTGGACCTTGACAGAGTGACTCTTGATGTTCTCCCACATCCAAGACACTGACTGTGTGAACTGTTTATTTACCTTATTATAGTCTACATCGCAGACCTCTCCTTGTGCCATTTTTTTCTTTCACACATGCATGGTAACTCAGAACTTTACTCAGAGTATCTGTATGTGTGAACACAAATGTCCGAATCAGTTACCCAGATTTCATCCTACCAGCCTCCCCCTAAGTCTGGATCATGTCCATGTCATCCCATATGTTAATAGACTTGGTAGTTTTCTGCCTCCTCCACTTGCTACACAGGTGCCACTCCTTACCTAAACCTTGAGCAACATTTCCTTCACTGAATAGCAGTGAACCTTATACAGTTTTTATGCAATACATACATTTTAAAACTGAAAGTTGAACGGTTACTTCAGAACAGGAAGTCCTGAATGTCGTAGTCAGTTAAAACTGTTACTCTAGGCTAACTTGGCGTATGGCCCTTAACCTTAATTGCAACAGTAAAGGCATCAGAAGTGTAAATTGCTTGCGTAATAACAGGTATAAAAAGCGTAAACATTGCCAGTCGACACTTGCATTATGGCAGTACATGATGACTCACTTTTGGCCTGCAGGTAGGGGTGTGTGTGAGTCTGGGAGAGAGAGTGTGAAGTTACCTGGCTATGAAAGGTGAAGGTGTTAAATGGCCCAAAACAATGGAAAACTGATGTACAGTGGTGCTTAAAAAAAGTTTGTGAACCTTTTAGAGTTTTCTATAATTTTGCATAAATTTGACTCTTAATTTGAATTTTGTCTGTTTTTCAGGGAGAACCAAATCAAAAAATACCAATTACTCATTACTAAAGTAATTACATGTAAAATGACAGGTCTCTCTCTCTCTCACTCACACACACACACACACACACACACACACTATATCTCTATCTATATATCTGTATAATAACTCAAAAATATATTATGTCTTAACTTTGAAGTTGTAAGGTGTCTTTTTTTATTTTTTTTTTCTAATCCTGGACTGCTTATTGAATGAAGTACAAAATTTGGCAGCCACTTAGACATAATTTATGTTTAGTCACTAAAAACAGCGTAGTTCCAGTGTATAATTACATGAAAATATGCTTAACGCTTAAACAGGGTATCTTACACGCCCTTTCATTATTGCTGCCGTTATGTGTTAGTGTGGTTTACTGTTGGCCGTGTCCTGATGAGGCCTTGTCTGCAATTCATCCGCACGTGAAGCTGGTGTTTGGTAACTGATTCCCCTAGGGCCTGTATCTCACCAAATGCGAGATAAACAGCCCCTGCATGTAAAGGCAGGCCGTGCTGATGAGGCCCGCTAACAAAGACGTGGAGGATCATGTCAGTAGCATAGTATGGCTATTGTCCAAGGTGAAATGATCTCTTAATGACCATAAATGCCTTCCAGAGACTGACATATTAAAGGCATATCATTTGGTGGAAAACTAAATGTGTGTTCCCATTAGACCAGCCAAGAAATATAAGCTAACGCAACTAACAAATAATAAAAGCATGGTGCTTACTGAATGCTTAAATGATCACAAACCACACCTTTTTGTCATGTTTCACGAGGAACTGCTTTCATAAGGTTCAGGGCTTTTGGAGAGCTATTACCTGGCCAGTTACCATCATGCTACACTCCTAAATCATCTCACACCCGAACTTCTCAAACCATCAGGAGGTTTTCTTTCATCTCTAATAAACTTCTTTATTTGCTTTCTGTCCTTAGTTTTAGAGATTACTTCATTACTGTTTGAGGCAAGTAGGATGAACTGCTAACTGCACACTCAAAACTCCTTTAATCTGGAATGAACTTGTTTATTTGTTTTCTGACCTTAGTTTTTTTTTTTTTGTTTTTTGTTTTTTTTGTTCAGAAAGCCTACCTGCAGGTCTGTTGGAGATTGCTTAAGAAATCATCATGGTATGAGGCAAGTGTAATGATTTAGGCATGCAGTTGATAACTGCTTGCGAACATTGTCTTCAGAGCCTGCTTGAGGGTAAAGGAAAAACCAACCTCAGAACGTTGATCTTAATTTGTTCACCAATCTTACCCTCTTTACCTCTTTAGTTTAGTAGTTCCAATTAACCCACTCACTCACTCACTCGGAATCCCCCTTTCAATGCTCCTGGCAAGCCCATTAATTCTTCCATAAATTCCTTCCACCTTCCGCTGAGTGATCTGAACAAAAAATCCTGGTATATTTTAGCTGAATGGCGATATACAGTATACACCCCGTAAAATCTACTATATTTAAACATATTGAAATGTGATCAGTTCTTCTTTATAAACAATAAGTCTTAAGTCCCCTCCATAGTGTGTATATGAGTGCATGAATGGCGGCACACTGGAGCAGAGTAGAGGAGTCGCTGAGAGCAGGGTGAGAAGGCAGATAAAAGGTTTTCCACAAGATTAATATTCTTTAAGCTAAACGCAGGCAAGTGCAGTAAACACCTTTTGCAGTTAATCATTGAGTCAACACACCCTCAACTTAAAGGACCCTACCAACCCTGATTGACTTAATTTCATCAGTAGAACTGAGAAATGTACTGCATCACAGGCTTTCGCTGTTGGTCAATCGGGTACATCAGAATAAAAACAGGCTCTCGGATGGTGGTTAGAAGAAATTTTAAACATTGTAACGAAGAAGCTTTTCTTTCTGACTTGGCAGTGAGCGAAACCTTAACCTTCAATAGTTCAGACATGCATTTAGCATTAGAGCACTTTCGTAAGTCATTCCTTTCTGTGGCAGATAAACATGCTATCCACAAAAAGTTATGTATAAGAGACAGATTGAGCCCCTGGTTTATAGGTGAAATGTCCTCACTCCTGCACTCGAAACAAAGCTTGGCCTGTTGCCAGATGCACAGGCGAAAATGAAAAAGTATTCGGCTTATATTCAGACAACTGAGAAAGAGATGCACCTCTGCAATTAGAAAAGCCAAATCAGATTTTAACCTCAGACCGATTTACAAACTTCTCAAACCCTCAAGATTTCGTGAAAGCAGTTAAGTCCCTAAAAACCAAATCCTCTTTCACCCCAACCAAAATTCTAGTCGATAATTATTTAATATCTGAGCATCAAGAACTGTGCCAAGCTTTAATGTACACTTCAAAAACGATGACTTAAACCTGACTATGGATCTCAGTACTCTATCACCACTTCTGTTTCCCAGAACCTTGATTTCTTCACTCTCCAGACCTGCTCTCCACACTTTATGGCTAATGCCCTTTCTACTATTAATGGGTGGTCTGGCCCCATACCTTCTGCGTCTTGCAACCCTGGTAATTTTAGTAAATATATACATACATATGTACATACATTTTTTTTTATCTTTCTATTTTGTCCTGCAGAAATCCCAGTACCTGGGAAACCGCTCATGTTGTTCATCCGCATAAGGGCAGAGGTTGCAGAGCTAAATAATTATAGACCAATCTCAAAACTTGTTGTTTATCCAAAATTTTAGAATCTCTAGTAAATAACCAGCTCAAAGTTTTTCCGTATGAATACTCCATCCTGTCTAACTTTCAATCTGGCTTCAGAGAAAGACACAGCACCATCTCTGCGGCCACTGTGGTTTAAATTTCATCTACTTTTGACACTGTTGACCACAATCTACTTCTTTGTTCCTTTCACAAGATTGGTTTTAGCAATAATGCATGGCTGTGGATCCAGAATTACTTCTCTGGCAGGAACCAATGTGTGGCTTTAGGTAGACATAACTCAGACCTAAAGCCTACAACCAAATGAGTCCCACAGGGCTCAATTCTGCATCCAGTTTTTATTTTTTAGACTGCAAAATGCACCAGTAAAATGTCATTTCACATGTTACAAACTGCTCTACATAAACTTGAACGTAGGTTAAATAACACTTAAAACCAATTTATAATTTATGTTGTTTTCCACATGTCCAAATATTGTTTTAAATTCTTTACCTATTACTACCCTGCTAGGATCCAAAGTATTATAATACTTTTAAGTCTCTTTTAAACCTCAAATTCCTTAACCAGAATAAATCATGTCTTCCCACATATGTCAGAAAAGAATAGTGGAGACAGTCTTGGACTATGGTGGTATAATATATAGAAAGGCCGCCGTCAGTGCTCTCAAGTTGACCACTTTATCTGCAGGCTGGTTGGTCTTCAGTGACAGAAGAGAAGAGACAGAAAAGAAACACAGTCTTATTTTAATTCATAAATCACTCTCTGGCCATTTGCCATCTTATATCTCTGCTCTGATCTTGATAAATAACAGTACATATCAGACTCACTCCAGTGCCTGGATCACCTGTCAGGTACTGAAAGTTTTTAGTGAACTTGGAAAGTCTGCTTTTAGCTACAGTGCACAAATGAGCTAGAAATCATTACAGGAGAGTCTAAAACTCTGGGGTCACTTAACCATTTTAAACTTTTAGTCTCTTGCCACTTCCAGGCAGCCTGTGGTCGTTTTAATGGGGTGTATTGTTACTTTTTATTCTTATTTTTTATTTTCATTTTATTATTACTTCTTTATAGACTTTGCTCTTATTACTAAAAGAGCTGTTATGCTAAAGAGCTCTTATTATGATCACAATTCACCTTTATTATTTTTTTACTCCACTTTTATTATTTATAACTATGATTTTCTTATTGATTTATTTATTTTATTTGGTTCTTATGGTCATTTTATTTTTGATTCTCTTTATATGAAACATATTATTTTGAGCATTCTGTGCTATGCTAATAATTTCAAATTTTATGTTTTCAATCCCTTTGGAATGCTCGGTTGCTTTGCAAATGAGAGTCGCCCTCAATGTATTCCTGAGTGAAAATAAAGGTTGATTGTTTGAATCTGTGATTGTAAAGTCTGACTTAAATTGTTTCTGGATAATAGTTTACACTAAAGGTTAGTCCTGAAAGTCCTGAAAATTGAAAGTAAATTTATGATGAGAGTAGCACTCTTGATGTTTTCTTTTGGAGTCCTAATTTTTTGCCACATTTGACCAATGTGGCCCTGATTCTGTTACTCTTTAGCCTAGCCTTGCACTCCCAGTTCAGAACTAAGAAACAAATGGCAGACAACCATACCTTTCTTACTTGATTGATAAAGTACACATGACAAGGTGAAATTGTCTGCAATTTGCTTGCAGAAACTGTTACTTTAAAAACTGATTGATACCTCCATCTGTCTGCACTTGGTTAAAGCCTGACGTTACCTTTGTTTGCACTGAGCCTTCAGCTCCGTCTCCCTTCATTAATCAGAACCTGAAAGTCTGAATGTTGTGGCTGAAGGCCAGACTGTATTACTGGCAACAAACTTCTGCCAGTGAAATGGTGTAATTTTCACAGGAAGGGAAGAAATGCTTTCATTGTTTTTTTTCCAAGTGGCTCAGCGGTCTAAAGTGTTACTACTACGATCTGAGGATCGCAGATTTGAATCCTAGGTCATGCTGCTTGCCATTAGCTGCTGGAGTCAGAGGCATAAGGAAATTAGCCCCTCCCTCTTTGGGTGGGTAGATGGTGCTCTCTCACCACATCACAGTCAATGTGATACTGATCGGCACAGGCGTCTGTTAGCCATTGTATAAGAGCTGGGGACCTGGTGATTTCCTCCAAGCATGTTGCATTTGCACGATGCAAATGCATCCCTGGGTGGGTAGATGGTGTTCTCTCACCACATTACACTTGGTGTATAAGAGCTGGGGACCCTCCAAGTGTTGGCTGTCCAGCGAGGATGCAAATGGTGGCAGTTCGAAAAGAGGTGGTGGTTGATGTTGTATGTATTGGAGGCAGCATGTGTTCATCCTCACCCTCCTAGTGTCAGGAGCATCGCAAGGGGTGTGATAGGGGAGAGTGAAAATGATAGGGGTTGGGGTTAGTAACACTAAAATTCTACATACAGTAATGTTTGGTTCAATTCAGGCAAGTTGCACTTTGGCCAGATGCTTTTGGTAGCCATCAAAAAGCTTCTGGCAAATCTGGTAGGCTTTTTGACCGTTCTTTTCAGTCCTCACATTTTTTAAGAGGATTAAGATCAGGACTGAAGTCATTATTATTTCACCCACTTTGTGCAATGTACCAGTTGGAGCATGCTTACCAGTTAGTACAGTGTTGAAGTTTGCTCCTCCAAACATACAGTACCTCTGTCATTGTGGCCAAATATTTCAATATTTATCTCATCTGACTATTAAAGGTTTGAAGGCTTTGTGTGTTTGGACAGATGCATAATATGTTGTTGTAACTCATTCTGCCTCAGGAAAGGTGCAAAGAAATCACTGGGAGCTCAAAATTGCCATGGCATTCGTGAGTATGTGACCTTATATCTTCAAAATGTTGTCACATGAGAAGGAAAAAAAATCTTCTTAACTTTTTAATTTCATCGTAGTATAAAAATCTGTCAGATTCACATTATGATCAAAGCAAGATCAAAAATGAAATGGAGATACAAGGTTTTGTGCGATATATAAACATAACACAGGTCATTAAAAAGATCTTTTGTCTATTTATATATGTGAGTTAACTGATTAAAAGGCTGACGTAGAATACACAGTTTGAAGTACATTGTTGAGATGAAATAAAGCCTTTTTAAGCTCTAGTCTTTTAGCTTACGGTGAATCATTGGATATGATGTCATTTGTCCGTCTTTAGTTATGTTTACTTATGGTGGAGTGCTTTACGTCAGACATCTGCGGTAAAAAATGTATTTGGGTTTTGGGCAGACTGTCAGCAGTGGTGGGTTGAGGTTGGGTGGGGATGGACCGAGGCGGAAGATTATGTATTAAGGGTTTGCTGAAAATACTGCTTGTCATTTACATTAGTGAGAAATATGTGTATATAGCATCAGCTGAAAATAGTTGACATAAACTCTCAGCCCAATTGATGATCCTCATTTCAAAATAGATTTAGTATGCCTGAGTATGTCTCAGAATATGCCATGTTTATATTTAGTATCTTTCATATTGTAAGAGCAATTTGAGAGTTGATTTGACGAGCTGATTACCACTGATTCACTGAAAAAGAACATTCCTGATCAATGAATTGTGATTATGAGTGGATACAAAGTATATTTGTGTACTTTATAGTGGATTTTGGCTCTTTCCCAGAATGCTAGTGAACTCCTAGGTTCTCAGTGGTCTTCAAGCCTGGTTCTTTAGGACCCTTTCCTGGCAAATCCCCCTAACACGCCTGATCCAGGATATTGGCTAATTAATGAGCCCTTGATAAAGTCGTGTTAGAACAGCAGACCAATAAATGTTGTAGAACAGTCAGGCCTCTAGTACCAGGATTCTCTAGAGCAAATACAGTCCTTCCATTGTTATTATTTTCTTACTAATTAATAATCAAATATGATTGATTATTTGAGTGTTTGGACATTTCCTTAGATTAACCTCTGTGTTAAAAACAGCATTTAGTCTTCATTAGTCGTGTGAACCACAGCCTACTGTGGTGATCTCATCGTCTCTGATAAAGGACATTACACATCAAGCCTCAGTGCTGAATCATGTGGAGTGTGTGTGCTGTAATGTTTGGATAACAAGCTCTTAAAAGCTGCTTGCTCTTCCTTCACCTACACCACACGTCCCACATCAGTAATTTTAGCCCTATTGTCTGCAATACAGCAGGGCATCTTTGCCAGATGACTGTGTGTTTACTTAAGGACTGTGGATTTGGATCCAAGCCAGGCATATTGTCCGCTGTCCAGTTAAAATAGTGATTTGTCAACCAACTCCCAGTTTTCAGTTACCATATTTAGAACTAGTCTTAAGGTTTTGAGGTATTTTGCTGTGTACCTGTTTTAATGATTGGCAAGAGTGGCTAAAATATGTGTACAAATTTGGTACAAATTTGAAGTACAAAAGAGAATTTTAAAGAACGATGGATGTGTCTTGTTTGAGCAAGTTGCTCAGTTGGCTCTGTGATTGAGCTCTCTTCCATGTTACTTTCTTGTCATGGGGTGGAGTCACTTGACTACAATTCAGCACATCAACACACACACAGTGAGGAAAGTATTAACAGTAGGGCTGGGCTGTATGGCCAAACATTTGTATCATAGTATTTGTAAGATTTATTCATTTATTTGTTCTATAGGTTTGTGGCGTATTCTGATTGAGTGCACAGAAAAAAATAAAATATATATAAAACCTTTAATTCCATCATGCAGTCTTTGAGTGGCTACTCTTTCAGGCTACTCTTAAATAACTTTGAGATCTAAATACGTGGAACATGGGACAACACACAAAAAGAAATGTTTCGAATAAATCTGAGCTCTTCAGAGTGAATCAGTAAGTGAATGAGTGTCATATCAGGTTCTCTGAATATCTGAAATTAAAACCTGAATACCTAGTAAGTAGCTGAACACCTGCCAGCCTCAAGAAATGCCCAAACATTTGCATTGACAGAAGGCATCCAGGCATTTTCCCACCCACTTTGCTGTGATTGGCTGCATCCCAAATATTGGGACACCTGCTTATTTATAGCACTCCAGCTTATGGCTTAGGCATATGGATTCATACTCTTATTCTATTGGCAGTACTTCTCTAATAGATGGGCTGCATGTGTACATTTGCACGGCTGTGTCAGCAATAGGTACAACTTAAATTAGCTGAATGCATTCATATGTGCTTTTCAACAAAGGTAGTTAGGCCTTTTTTGGATGATACATTATCTCAGAAATAGTTGCAATTAATGCTATTATTGTCACTTCAAGGTTCTTCTGTGGTGGTGATATCATACCATAACATACTTACACCCTTTTAAAGATCAATGGACTTTCTGACTTGGCTCTTCACTGTGAGGTGGTGCAATTGGTAGACTTACAACACAACCAGCACCCTTGCTTGTCCTCAGTCTGTCTGGCTAAATGTCAGTGTCAGTGGGGGCTGTTTCTTTTGCTCCTATGTTCTCAGCTCAGTATCGACATGACATTAGCACTGGTTTCCTGCTGCAGCTGTCCAGACATGGTCCACCCCTTCAGCTGGTTACGAAAGCTTCATGTTTTGGCCTTGAAGTCAGTCATGTGTCATCAGCTCCTACAGCAGAGCCATTACCCACAGCCATACAGGAAGCACAGCGCTTGTTCGTGACAAAAGTGCTCTTTGTGCGGTTCTGGTGGAACGGGGTGCTGTTTCTGAAACGGTGGTCGCTCACCCTAGGTGGGTGTATGGTGGTAGGCAGAATTGAGCGAATTCACTGGTTGGCGCCAGAAGACATTCCGAGACCTCCTGATGACAAAGTGACCAATCACAAATGTCCATTCGTTCACAGGTTCTGCCCAGTTGGTTAGCCTCAATAAACACCACTGTGCTCCTACTTTAATGCAGTGTATGCAATGATCAGGGTCTGTGTGTATGTTCACATATATGGTCAACTTATACACTCCACACGCATCAGCTCCACTGACCACAGGAGCACTTTGTATAGACTTGTAGAATTGTAATCCATCTATTTCTCTGCGTACTTTGTTTACCTCTTGACACCCTTTTCCTCAATTATCTGGACCCAGAAGGACCACCATGTACAAAGCATGTATTCTTTGGGTGTTGGGTCATTCTCACCCCTGCAGTAACACATGATTTGCTGGTATCATTTTGAATCCGTTGTTCCATTAGTGATGTTAGGCTGACTCCGATGCAATTAAACAGGCCCAAACCACGATACTACCACCATGTTTCACAGAGTGGATCAGATTATCAACATTTCTCAATTTAAAACAAAAAGATTTTGATGTTATCTGTACACAAACCATTGTTCCAGTAGCCTGTTCCAGTGGCTTGTTCATGTGATTTTTAGTAAAGTGCAGATGGACAGCAATGTTGCTTTTGCATGTTGAGTAATCTGTGTAGTCAAGCAGGAGTTTAGTCAGGAGGTGTGTGTGTGTGTGTGTCTGGGAGTAGGTGTGTTCATGCTGACTTGCAGGATATTTGCAGTTATGCTGCTTGACCACCTTTGTGGCCTTCCCAGGCCCATTTAAATACTGCTGACTGTGTGTCATATGAAGAGTGGAATATGCCGCTGCGGCTCCATTGTTTCTGACTGCAAGATGGAGGAGGGCAATGGACAAGGGAGAAACTGTCTGCTAAGAAAACATCACTCAGTGTTCTTATTGCACAGGACAACCTTTCAGAAAAGAGTGCCATACGCTGAGTGGATACAGTCATGGAGTAGCACTGTGATCCAAGCATTGCAGGTTTGAATCCTGGGTCATGCTGTTTGCCATCGGCAACCAGTGTCTGAGAGAGCAAAATTAGCCATGTTATTTCTGGGTGGGTACATGGCGCTCTCTCCCCACATCCCACCCAGTGCAGTGCTGGCCAGCACGGGCATCTGTAAGCCATTGTTGAGGAGTGGGGACCTGGTGTTTTCCTCTGAGTGCATTGGCTGCCCAGCAATGACACAATGGCAGCAGCTATGAAAGAGGTGGTGGCTGGCTTCATATTTATCATATTTATCAAAGGAAACATGTGCTTGTCTTCACCCATCTAGTGTTGGGAGCATTGTATGTTATAGAGGGAGTCCTAACAGGGTTGGGTTATTGACACTGTTTTCAGTGTTATGTTAATGGGGAAAACAGAGATTTATGAAAGTACACCTATGTTTCTGGCACAATCTGGGTATCCCTGTATAGTAAACTACATAAGACGTAAAACCACAATGTATACAGTGCAGAAAACCCTAGATTTCAGATTTTGACATGAATAAATGTAAGTACTGCTCCATTACAAATATATAATGCTGTTGGGTTGTATAGTACACTACCTTTCATGGTGTTTCGATGCGTCTCTTAATGGGGTACTGTCCCGCCATACAGGGCTAGCATGGTCATGCATACATTTTCATCTCGGAATGGACAGAAATAGTTGCAAAAACTGATCAAGGGAAATCTTTTTTTAAAAAATATTCCGATACTTATGGACATTGCATGAGGCAACCTCAGTCATTAGTTTAGTTTGCTCTTGATTGTTGAAGTGAGTGGCATCAGCATTGTGAGGTCCAAAGAGCTCTCTTAGGTCTTCATAAAGGAAGTTGTAAGTAAAATTTCTTTATATAGCACTTTTCTCAGACAGCTGTCACAAAGTGCTTTACAGAGGATCCAAACATAAAAACAAGCCGAGACATTAAACATAAAAACAAACAGAAGTATTAAACATAACACATTGTAAAACCCTAAAACAGTACACCTAATAAATTAACTAAAAGCTTGTCTAAACAGATATGTCTTTAACTGCTTTTTAAAAGATTCCACTGACTCCACAACTCTCAAAAAAGTGGTAGAGTATTCCATAGTCTGGGAGCAACGACCTCAAACGCTTGATCACCTCGTGTCTTTAAATGGGAGCGTGGAACAGACAACAGGTTTAAATGCTTTGATCTTAGAGAGCGTGATGATACGTGTGGATGAAGAAGATCAGATATATACATGGGATGTATATTTAGATGCAAACGAGTCTGGAAAAGGGTTTTGAAAGATCTCTGAGCAATTAGAAATCAGACATTTTAATGTTTACACACAGACAACATGTGAAAATGTCATTTGCTTAAACAGGTAAGTACTCTCCTTCAAACACACCTTCCAAAACCCAGTCTGTGTAGCTTGAAGCATCTACAATCACATCCTTCTGAGAAGCATGTTTTAGGCTTTAGTCAGTACTTCTAGATGAAGGATTAGGAAAAACAAGAATTTAGTCTTTTAAATTTGATTGTTACCTACATACTTGATATTCCTAACAGCACATTTCTGTAGTTAAGTGGTTTTAGCTTCAGTCTTAGTTTTAGGTTAACTTCAAGGTTTTAGTATGACCTCAGGGCGGCGTGTGCCCAAGCAGAAAATGTAGGACAGGAGTGTCCAGTCTTATCTATAAAGGGCCAGTGTGGCTGCAGGTTTTCAGTACACACAAGCTGAAAAACTGCTGATTCTATTTGTTTAATTAGTTGGTCCCCGTCTTCAAACAGTTGATCAGGTGTGCACCTGCTTTGTTGGATTGAAACCCTGTAGCCATGCTGACCCTTTGTGGATAAGTCTGGACACCCCTGCCTTAGGTATACTTTAGCAGTACTTCCTCCTTGCACAAGTGATCAGCTTAATTCCTGGAAGGCCATTGTCTGAACCTGCTAAGCACATCTGCTTTAAAACATCTAATAAACATCTAAAAAAAAAAACACTAAGCATGGAAAAACACTGTCACACATAGTGTGCCATGTTAATTCCCTGTCTTCAAGGCACCATTAACATAGTCCTGTCATCGATTACTCATCTCTCTCTCTCTTTGTGTGTGTGTGTGTGTACGTGCTATAGATGTTGCTGTAACATTGGACCTCACTCACTTCACCAAGGCTGTGTGATGGACTGAGCAACCTATGAAGCCATGGATTGGAAATACTCAGAAGTTGTCAGAGTGTGAATGCTCTGCCTTCGCCCCACCCCCAAGATACACACACTTCAACTGGTGCTGACGGACTGAAGAAACCAGCAGCCTAGCAAATTGGACATCCGGTAAGAACACATTTGGTTCTAAATCAGGAGGGTACAGTCCAGGACTGCAGTCCAGCACACCTAAGACTGTTGTTAACTGATGGGTTGAATAAAGTGAATCTGAGCAGGGAAATCACAACTGTGTCCTGGAGTAAGACCATCCAGGACTAGAACGGGACACTGTTCTACTAAGTAAATGGCATATCAGTACTGTTGAACACAGTTATGGGGCTGATATCAGCACAAAATCTGTATCCTTTGTCAGATCTATCCTAAACTAGTGGGATGCGATGTTTGTGTAGCTTGGCTTTCCACTTTTAGATGTTTATCTTCAGTGTTCTTTAGTTCCAAATGCTCATTTTTCAGTCTGGCTCCACACATCGACTTGGTTGTGATCATGCGGTCAATTTGATTGTTGCCTGTTTGAAAGTTGCTGGATTTGATTGTGGCCATGCCAACAGTACTAGGTCAATATCAGCAGAAAATAGTGGATGGAATACGGGATAAGGAGAACCAGTCTAATGTGACCTAAACCTGTGTCGGATCTATCCTGAACCAAGGGAGTGCAGAGTGTTTGAGTAGCTCGCTGGTCTATTTTTGGATGCTTATTTCGAATGTTCTGCAGTTAAAATTGCATTCACCCGTCTCACTTTAGCACAAAGACTGTATTTGATTAAACATGCCGTGGGCTTTATGCCCCTCTAGCCCACACCTGGCACCAGGCATTGTGCCAATAGGTTCAAATTTATCTGCTCCAGAGAGTCCTGTTCTATCGGTAGTACTTCTTTATATGGACTAGGCAAGCTGAGTGTGTGCATTTGCAATCATTTGTTACAGTGTGTCTCCATTGTTGCTGTTCACGTTTAATTCTTAGCCAAAGATCTACACATTGTGGCCAGTTCTGTGATGCTTTTTTTAAGGCTTCATATCTCAGGAACAGAGTAACCTACACTATTACACTATTCAAACATTGTGGTCTCACTGTGTGGTGAATTTGTTTTCAGTTAGTAATTTAGCGCAAAAAATAGCTATAAACAGCTATAATTCACTTGTTTCCAACTGAATTAAATTCCAGTTTAAATGCCAAAGGAGCCTTCTGGTGCATGTTTACTGCTCTGTCTACATGTAAATGCTCAACCTGCATGCAGACTCTGACTGAACAGTGAGAGGGGGTGGGGCTGATGATGAGAAGGGAAGGGAGGGGCTTTTTTCTTTGCTCACAGTGTTCAAATTCCAGAATAAAAGTCCCTGAGACAGGATATTACTGATATATAAATAACAAAAATAATAAAGGACAGGTTGTACTTGATTTGGACCACTGTCAAATATTTCAAATAGCAAATAATTCAAATTCTATTTTCAGCTCATTAACACTCTGGATTATTAATTCCCAACAGGATTACTAAGAGAAGTGTTTTTCAGTCCTTGTAAGCAAAAAAAAAAAAAAAAAAAAAAAAAAACCCACAAAAAAACTGCAGGTGCTAGTAAGATTTCAGTCAAAATTTAGTTTTGTTAATATTTAAATGAAGACAAATTTGAGTAGCCTAGGATCTTCTGGATATATCTAATATCTTTGACTGTGTCCTGTAAATACTAATGTTTTGGTGAAAATGATAACATCTTGCTAAATTGGCCTAGGGTTCTAAAGGTTAAATCTCATTTGGGAGGGTCTCTGGGTTAGCTGAGTGCTTCCCCTCGGTAGTGGGTGGTGAGGGGCCCACTGGTTCATGGTGGTCATTAAAAATCAGAATATTTCAATTTCTATACAGATTTCTGTTTATAATATCATCTAATAACAAGATTAAAACCTTGAAGTTCAATGGCATTTTTGTCTTCATCAGTAACAATCTGACAGTTGTTATTTACATTGTGCCAATTTATCATCATAAATGGACCAATAGAAATGCTTCAGCATGACTTGGAATAAATTCTGTTTGCGTTGACGTCCATTGAGAAGTAAACCTCCGA
The DNA here is from genome assembly GCA_034509495.1 of Acestrorhynchus altus. Lineage (NCBI taxonomy): Eukaryota > Metazoa > Chordata > Actinopteri > Characiformes > Acestrorhynchidae > Acestrorhynchus > Acestrorhynchus altus. The sequence continues at coordinate 16,004,881 of CM067502.1, read as the reverse complement.
TTTTAATGAATTTATATTTACTCTACTTAATGTTTTGTTGTGTTTGGACTCTGACCAGCCTGGGAGAATCTGGTTTGGAGTGGGTTGTCTGTCTGTGGCTGTAAAAAGAATTATAGCTTGGTTTCATACACACACGAACGCAAACACACACCTACAGTGTAATTCCTTTGCTTTGTCTCATCCATAATTAGTCCCAGGGTGTCTGTGTGTATAGAATGGAGGAGAATGCTCAGTATCTCATTACTGCAGGGCCTGGAGCTCTGTTATTCCACCCTGCAAACCTCCCACGGACTTGCAGAGAAACGTCTATGGATCTTCAGGAATATCTAAGGCTAATTTCTCATCGTCTGTTACAGTGACATATAAGAAGTAGCTGATATGATACACAGTGCGTCCAGAAAGCATTCACAGCGCTTCATTTTTTGCACATTTTAATATGTTACAGCCATTTTCCAAAATGGATTCAATTCATTTTTCCCATTCTACCCACTATACCCCACAATGACAAAGTGAGAAAAGTTTGTTTGAAATCTTTGCAAATGTATTAAAACTAAAACACAAATATATAACGTGTATAAGTATTCACTGCCTTTGTCTGTAGGAATTGTCTGTAGAGCTCTGAGACAGGATTATATTGAGACACAGGTTTGGGAAAGTGTCCCGAAAGATTTCAGCGGCATTGAAGGTCCCAATGAGCACAGTAGCCTCCATCATCTGTAAATGGAAGAACCACCGGGAATCTTCACCGAGCTGGCCGCCTGGCCATACTGAGTGATCATGGTATAAGAGCCTCAGTCAGGGTTAACAAGAACACAATGGTCAGTCTCACAGAGCTCCAGTGTGTCTCTGTGGAGAGAGGAGAACCTTTCAGAAGGTCAACCATTTCTGCAGCCCTCCACCAATCAGGCATGTATGGTAGAGTGGCCAAACGGAAGCCACTCCTCAGTAAAATGGCACATGACATGCCTGTTTGGAGTTTGCCACGAGGTGGCTAAAGCAGTCTTAGACCATGAAAAACAAAAAGATTGAACTTTTTGGACTGGATGCCAAGCATCATATCTGGACGAAACGTTCAATCTTGTGGAAACCTTTTTTCTGCTCCCTTAGTCTGCTCTGCCCCCTGCTTTCACATCCTCCACTACTCCCCTCCACACACACTCCTGTGCACTCTCTCTCTCTCTCTCTCTCTCTCTCTCTCACACACACACTTTGCATATATATTCCATGCTCTGCTCTTCTCCCTGCTATCTGCTCCTCCTCTATTCTTCTCCCTTTCACTCCCACTTACGTTC